>JAKTUT010000019.1:0-101074 GCA_030556845.1 Sugiyamaella floridensis | reverse complement strand
TCTTCCGATCTACACAACTGTTATGACCAACTGTTGACTACCATGGTGTATCAAACGATTCGATGCTTCGATGCGCGCACCAACAAAATAAAAAAATAAAAAAATTCACATGCTGCATTTGATAAAAAGCTTGGAGCTCGTTTTATTTGCCGGCTCAATTACATTCTACGGAACCCCGTGTTGTGGTCCACCATAGTGCCTTGCTTTGTGTTTGTTCCATGGCAGCCACCTTGCTTTTAGTGACACTAGACAGCAGTATCCAGCTTCGGGGCCCCCAATACGGTTAATTACCCTGGCCATAGTGCTTTTTTCCCCACATTTAAGGTTTGCATTGCATGCTCCAAAAGCAAACAAGCTTACATCTAGCGGTCTTTCCCCCCCCCTATTTCTAAGACACTGTAGACCCGTGATGGGCTCGTCTGGAAAGGGCTACTGTAGCTTTTAAGCCGGTCCGGAACCTGGTCATAGTGCCAGGTTAGGTACTAATATACCGTGTGCTGCCCCCCAACTTTCCTCCTTTTCAACCGATTCATCTTATCATCCTCACCACTGGTTTATCAGTGCATCACCTGAAACCCCCAAGGCTCACCGTTCCTCCTCTCTCCCCACCTCTCTCTCCAGTATTTTGGTTAAGCAATAACCGAGACTTCTGACACCTTGCCTGTATCCTTCCCAGCAGTCTCAGGTGCAATCCGCGCACTCTTACCCCCCACTCTATCTCTTTCTCTCTGTCTCTCATTCAAGTCACACACAATCTCTCTCTCTCTCTTTCTAACTACTCTCAATGGCTACCTCCGCTTCTGGAACAAGCCTCCCGCCCATTGCTGCTACTCTTGGCTCATCAACGCCTTCAAGCGCCGGTACGTCGGTTCCCCTGACTCCTACAACCTCGGGATCCAGTGCTGCCCTCACAGATCCCAAGTCAGCTGGTTCGACAAAGACCCCAGGAAGTCTCAGTGACGTTGCTACACGACCACGAGTAACTACTACACTCTGGGAAGATGAGGGAACTCTATGCTTCCAAGTCGAAGCAAAGGGTGTGTGTGTTGCTCGCAGAGAAGACAATGACATGATCAATGGAACAAAGCTTTTGAATGTGGCGGGCATGACTCGCGGCCGTCGAGATGGTATCTTGAAAGCAGAGAGAATCCGTCATGTTGTAAAGGTGGGTGCCATGCACCTCAAGGGCGTGTGGATCCCATTTGATCGTGCGCTGGCCTTTGCTACAAAGGAGAACATTGTGGATATGCTCTACCCACTGTTTCTTGTTGATATCAAGTCATTGCTGTACCACACCCCCATCTCACAGTCTCGAGGTCCTCAGATTCCTCACACAGAGGCATACATGCGCAGTAAAGATGATTACTATCATCACCAGTACGAAGGTGCCAGTGAGCCTTCCAACAACAACTACTCGCAACAACACTACTATTATGATTCCTATGGTCAGAGTGGGCAAGTTTCGACTGCTGCTGCTGCTGCCGTTGCTGCCGCCAATGCGGCCCCGCAAGCTCAACAGGCCCACTCGTACCCCCATCCATACCCGCAGCCTCCACGGTCTTCACCAAGTGCGGCAGCAACAGCGTCTCCATCGCTTTATGATTACAGTTCAGCGGGACAGCGCCAACTTGCGCAACACCCTCAACAGCTTTACTCATACCCCGCTTACACTTATCAGGTATCCCCACAAGTGTACGGCCAACAGCAGCAGCAGCAGCAGCAAGCTCAAGGTTCGCAGTACCAATCGCCAAACTTAATAGATTCCAACAGCTATTCTGTGGACTATAAGCAGCCATTGCAGTACTCGCAGGTTCCTGCTCAGCGCCAGCAGCAGCCCAACTCGTATTACGGGTCATCTTATCAACCGGCCACAGGTTTCAGATCCGGTAACCAGTACGGTCGAACTGCTGCTTCCACTGCTCCAGGTCTAGCATCTGGTTCAGTACTTCCTCGGCCGTTGAATCAGCAACCCGTTGCTGGCGAGTAGCTTTAACGGTCTTTTTGTGTCCTGTTTGGTTTTTGTTTTGTTGTTGTGCTATTTCGGCATTAAGATTACGATATTGCTAGCTTTATTAGTTTTTTTTTGTTTGTTATCCAGGTCATGATGTAATGACATAAGCTCAACGATATGTTCACCGCTTCCCTCCTAATTTTCTCATGTATCTTCTTACAAACGCCTCCAACAGCAATCGCCGATTCCGCCGGTACCGTTACTGGTACCTCACCAGTAATGCGACGACTATCATATACGCTAATGAGATGTGCAGGATGGATGATCGACCGCCGCCTCGAGTAGCCGTACTGGCCATGTGGGGCGGTCACCATCTCGGCTAGTTAACTTAACCGACGATCGATCGGCCGTCACAAGCTACATAGGATTGCTGTTGTCGGTTCTGCATGTTTCCGGCAAGATGATTGCTTCGATGCAGCTGTCAGAACACATCTGTGCATGTTGACGATCACACGATGGTATGAACCATTGCAGTTCCGAAATTCCGCCAAGTATCAAGTGGTTTATATTCCTCTTATTTTTATTAAAAATGATTAAATGACACGTACTCTTACAAACCACACCAACTAATTTGTGCTCATTGTTATAGTTTCGTCGGTCCATGTCAGACCCTCGTGGCCTTAACTATAAACATCCTCAGACTGCTATTTACATCATGTACATGCGCTTACTGAGGCAGCGCGGGAGGACTTCTAAAGATATCTCCCTTTTCCTTCATGGACTGAATCATAAAAGATTCGCCGTCCTGCTTTGTAGGGTCGGGACGGGGTTGAGACAAAGGAGCTGAGTTAGTTGGAACGCTAGCCATGGGCACAAAAAAGACAGAAATACTTACTCTCAAACACAGAACCCGACAGAATAACCTCGGCTGGTGTTTTGGAGGCATCAAACACAAATGCAACATAATCAGTGACATCCCGTTCTGCTGACTCGGCCTTTTCGGCACCAGCAGCCACGCGAACTAGACGTTGGCGGGACTCGATGCGGTATACAATCTGGACATGAGTAAGCGGCATTCCAGGAAGCATCATGGGTTGAATCGACATGATACGAGGAGTACCGTTAAACTTGACAAGCTTCCATTCAAGACGAGTTCCGGCTGGGATGGACTTGAGTCGAGTTCGCAGCGACTCATACACCCAAATACTCATCTTATCTTGCATGGTATCGAGCTTGTTGGATGCAAAAGCCTTGTTCACACCAACATATGTCTCAAGAGCCAGGTTCCTCCATTCCACGAATCGCGGCTTTATCTTAGACTTGAGACGGAACTGAGCCACCATAGCAGTGTTTTGAAAGAATGCAATGAATCGTCTCCAAACACCCTTTAAACGGAGAACAGGATGTGTAATGGGATTCGGAAGCTTCGAGCGACCGGGGTGAATGTACAAATCTGTGTTAGCATCTCATCAACGAGAATTGTCGTCCATAAAACTTTGCTTACCAGTAGCGACACCCAGATGCTGCAATTCCACTTGAGCTTGCTGGTTCTTGTTGTCAGCATAGCCACGAGCTAACGGTAAACCATACAATCGAAGTGCCGGTAGTGCAGAGGTCACAGGACGAGCCGAAACCCGCAGCAGCAGGCCGCCTGCTTGGCGTGACGACACAACGGAGAACATTTGGAGGCAGAGATCAGATTGTCACGACTAAAGTCGTGAAATATATTCAGTCACGTGACTGGGATGAATGCCAGACACTCTAACAAAAAATACTTGTAGTAAACAGAGCAATGTCAAAGAGAAAAACCTGTAAACAACATTATTAAAAGAACAGCTTGTTGAAAGCTTATGACTTTCTGAATGCCAGTGTATACGTCACATTAAAAGACTATAATACAGTCTTCATTACGACTTTCGATAGTCTTCCTCACATATATCCCTATATCCGGCGATATCCTTTTATTCGCCGCATACCCGAACCCAAGTATATTACAGGGGGAAAATTTCCAAACTTCTATAGTGAACTACTGCACACTTTCACCATGAGCAAGGAGTCGTTTGTGCCGTCCACGTCGGCTGCCAGTATGAGTGCTGCTGCTGCTGGCCTTAATGTGTACAAGAACTATGGTGTCAAGTATATCTGTGCCAACTGTGCCTCGAAGGTCAATCTCAACAAGGGAGATGCTGTGAGATGCAAGGAATGTGGTCACCGAGTTCTCTACAAGGAGCGTACTCGCCGAATGGGTAGGTAGAAGATGGTAATGGTAAAAAGTAGTCAAAAGCTAACAACAAGTCCAATTTGAGGCTCGTTAAACAGATTGCTGGGTTGAAAAAAAGACAAATTCGAAGGGTCACGGCATAACTTATCGAGAACTACGACTACGGACAACTATTTAACTGTATTTTATTAGCTGCATTAATACAGATGCAAAGTAGGATGGAAAGTGGGTCACGAACGGGTAATTAAAAGATGTTCAATAGACAGAGAGTTGTAAAGGTTGATCTGTTTTCTCAGACTGATTTGTCACTGAGATAACATCTTGCCTTCGCTTTTAGAGCCGCTAAAGCTGAGTAGATCAAAATCTTTTGTGAGCTCTTGCACGCGTGCAGAGAGACCTTTGATAGCCTCAATATGATGAAGTGATAGACTCGCGTCCGAAGCAATAAGTCGGTCAAACTGTTGGACAAGTAGCGCTCGTGACGTGGTGTAGTCAAACTGGTCGAGGATTTGGAACATGTGCCTGTTAAGATAGCCAAGAGAATGTGTATTCTCTTTATCCGAACAGTACTCAAGAATTAGGTGAATGCGTTCGCGGTCGATTCGCATTGTTTGCAGTTTAGCGACAAACTGAACTGCTGGATCAAGTGTATGTAATCCAGCAAGAGGGTCAATATTGTCGGCAGTGAGAGCAGAGACAGCAGTAGACACTGACGGGTTACGAGAATGCAGTGCAGAGTTGCGACGTGTGTTTGACAGCGACGACGGGAATAAATAAGTGCTATGCGTGTGGGTGTTTTCGGCTGCAATATGAACATGAGCCCTCGAAGGAAGAGTAGGATGCTCAGAAGCATTGTCAAACACTTGTTTCCGTCGTACCCGTTTCCAGACTCGCCGGCGTACAAAGGACCGGAAAAAGACATGAGTGCCAAACCAAGTGCGAGTGCCAAATCTCCATCCATATCGCCATCCCTGATCGTCAACATCTCCTGACATGGCAACATACCATCGTTTCCAGACCCATTCCCAGTTGAGATTCGGTAGCGAGAAGCCCACAAGGCCTCCATGAAGTGGTAACCCGCTGGGAGATGTAAATCTCACAGGATCCCATGGAAACAGCGATCGATCAGAGAAAAATGGATAGCCCATAATCGACCACCCGCGCTGATTCTCTACAACGGTATCAACAGCGTAGAGGTAGTTTCCAACTGTCACCGTCTGAGGATGACCTTGGCGGCCATCCTCGGTGTCCGAGTTATGCGAAACAATATACGATATGGGAAGTTCGCGCGCCATGGCTGACAAGATATGATCATCGAGAGCTCCTCGCGACAGAGCCACGCTCTGAGCTACGCTGGTTGCTCGGTCATGAATCTTTGAAAGTCGCTGGCCAAAATGGTCATGCCGGCGCGCTGTCGCATCTTCTTCTTCTGCATCGTCGTCGTAGCCACCATTACGTTGGCCGTCATGACCTTCACCGTTACTCACATCCAGTGGTCCTAGATTCGAGAACCTGCTTCCACGAGTTGCCCTGCTTATTCTGCTCGTCCTACTTGCTCTGCTCGTTCTGCTGGCACTACTCCTCACCGGTTCAAGGTCCGTGTCGACCCGTACTATCTCTTGCGACTTACCATGGTCTGGATATACGGTTCGAGGCATCTCGGCCAAAGGTCATAGTTTAGACGGTAGTTGTTTGCTAAGCTCAAACTAGCCGCACGAGGGGCTCTTAGCAGACGCAGATGGCGAAACGCTCACGATACCAGACTCTCACTGGAAGATAAGTGCAGCTGGAAATGGATATCCTCGAAAACACGCAAAAAAACTGATGTGTAAGAAGTCAAGTGTGGAGAGCTCGACACTACACATATGATTGCGCCCGTACCCTGATCCAGGCCATGAGTGGATGTGGAACGGATACAAGCATAATATGTACTTGTACATTGTTACCGCATACTGACATTTCAACTTCTGTGCACCACAATAACTAAATTTCATCTTCATAAGTTACAACAATGGTCCTTGTTCAGTCGCTGTTTGACTCACTGCCTTGTAAGTGGATGGTTGTGCCTATATCAAAATCCTTCTAACGCAGATATCGACTCTATAGACGAGGATGCATTGGAGCGTGCTCGTGTCACGATCCAAGCCGACGTAAGGCAAGCAGGAACTCATCCAGCTCTGGAAGCTGTGCCCAAATCGTTTGCTGGCCCATTGGCAGAAGAGCAGCTTAACCTTCTTGCCAAGGGTGCAACCAAAATGAGTGGAGGTATAGATACAGAGCGATACACGAATCTTTTCAGTGCAGATGACGCTTCAAAACTGGATCTTGACAAAGCGGCCATAGCACTACAATACTCACAGCTACGTCAAGAAAACCTGGCGCTGATATCGGAATTCGGCAAGAACCAGTGGCTTATAGGCAATGATACGTTGGAACGACAGCTTGGGTCGTTGGAACTGGAGCTACAGCAAGAACAGAGAGCCATCGAACAACTCAACGGGTTTCGGAAACGCAAACAGGCTGATGCAGAGCCCGCACTCACATATCTCGAGAATCGCTGGCGTCAAGGTATCCGTAATCTTGTGGATGTGAATGTTGCATGTATGAAGTTGGAGCGAGAGGCGAAGCGAGTGCGCTGAATTATGATTTATGAGGATATGATTGCATCTATGAGAGATGGTGAGAGATAATGAAGAGGAAAGAGAAGAAACAGATTCAAGTAAAAGGTGGTGTACAAGTCTGAAGATACAGACTACGTGGTATATCTTGAGTTTTGAGTCTTGAGTCTTGAGTCTTCAAGTCTTGATCTCAAGTCTTAAGCCTTAAGTACTGGGTGTACCAAGTTAATGTAATGTACATGGAGAGATATGGACCGTCTAATTGAAACGTGGATAAAGTTGACACCTGGCTAATGGCCTAGCTTCGTCATATAGTGGGTTGTAGAATCAACAGCACGAAGTCGAGCAGCAGCAGATTCAGGTGTCAGGTCACGCTGAGGCATTCCCAGCATCTCAAAGCCGACAAGGAACTTGCGGACCGTGGCTGAACGCAGCAGTGGTGGGTAGAAATGGATGTGTAGATGTTCAGGGTCATTGTCCGTGGAAGTAGACGATGTGAACGACTGATGAAGACCCATTGAATAGGGGAATGAGCATTCAAACAGGTTGTCATAGCGTAGAGCGACAGCACGCAGAATGGACGCGAGGTCGGCCAGTTGTGACTGGGACAATTGGGTCACATTGCCTACCTTTTGACGAGCTACAACGAGGATTTCAAACGGCCAAGTGGCCCAGAATGGTACAACGGCCATAAATGAGTCATTAAGCTCGACAATGCGGTTGTCGGGGCTCTCTTTGAGTGCCAGTTCACGCTTCACATAGTCTTCGAGCATGCCTCGGCCATTGTGTTTCTTAGCATACGCTGTCAGGCAATCATGCTCGATTTGAGGCTCCTCAGGCACCGAGCTCGTCATCCAGGCCTGACCATGTGGATGTGGGTTTGAACAACCCATGGCTGCGCCCTTATTCTCAAAGATCTGACAGTATTTGATCTCGGGATCCTCGACAGCTGAAGAGTAGACGTCGGCCCAAGTGCGCACAACGGCCTCGACCTCGGGTTGGGTCATGCGTGCGAGAGTCAGATCATGGCGTGGATTGAAACAGATGACGACACAGCGACCTGTTGTCTGCTCGGAACGGAACAAGTCGTCATCTGACTCATTGCTTACTTGCCCTGCTTGTTCGTCCAAATCAAGATCAGCACGTGGACGTACGGCCGAGAAGTCGTTGGTGAAGACAAACGTCTCGTCATAGTCTGGATTGGCCTCGCCTTGAGCACGCGTGTTACGTGGACAAAGATAGCACTTTTCGTCGTAAGCAGGACGGTCCTCAATCTGGGGCTGTTCCTGCTGACCTTGCCAAGGCCTCTGGGTGCGATGAGGAGAGCATAGAACCCACGAATTGCGCAGTGGGTTGAACCGACGATGAGCTTCAGTCAATACGGTCATTGGGAGCGGCGATATAAAAGTGAATGGTAAGAGGGAAAGATCGTCCGAAAAATTGGCCGGATCATCAACCCGGAACAACTGTACCCCTGAACGGCTACCCGGCTGCGGGGTTAGCGGAGCTTCGTTCCGGCGGGTTGTCCAGAAGGAGAACAGAAGAGGTGATGTGACTACAAGACGAAGATGTTTTTGTGATTATATAATTGTTTTGATTTATAGACAGTTGGCCGTTTCTGTCTGTCGTGATTTATAGGCTGTTATATGCCTATTGTGATTTATAAGCGTGTAACTCGAGTAGCATACGATCAATACTTCCTATTAAGTAGTCATACGTTTATAAATACCGGAAGAAGGGACCGTTTTAACAGAACTATTCAATTTTAAGATGTTCACACAGGTCAATTGCTCATTGAATTGTGTTCTCATGATTCCTTACTACATGCTCCTAACTACAGAACTCTCCTCCAGAACTCTCCTTACTACATGTCTCCTAACTACAGTATTGAGTAAAGACCACTATACAGTCCAGAGGCCCTATATAACGGTGACTCGTCAATCTACCATAGAAAAGTGCAACAACTATCAAGTCCTACACTAGACAATTATCTTGCACGTTGGACATACCGTGTACTTCACATTATACAGCAGATCCATTACAGCTCGACACCAGTCGAAGAGCCCTCGGCAGCAGCAGAAGCAGCAGCAACTCTCTCCTTGAGTGACGACGAAGAGCCACCCGAGATGCCAAGGAACTGAATCGAAAAGGGACGCAGAATGTTGGCGTACACCCAGCGAGCACCCGAGTACTGAGGAAGGCCCAGGTACAAGAACAGCACTGTCTTGATGAGCCAGTAGAATGGCAGCCAGTACAGAATGGTCTTGGACCAGAACTCAATGACGCTGAACGCAGCGTACACGACCCAGTATGTCAGATAGTGGGTGTCGTCGGCAGTGCTGCGACTCTCCAAGGCCAATAGCGAGTAGTAGCCGGGGATCACAAGCGTCGCAAAGTTCGACAGTAGCTGGCCGATTCTGAGTTAGCAATGATCAGTTGTGTAGTAGCATTGAGCATATAGGCGACAAAGCTGCCGAGTACCGAGATGAGAGGCTAGATCAGGAGAGCAAGCAAACAATCATGCATGATGATAGATGGCAACTAGTGACCAACACCATCAACCCACTAAATAATGTCCCCCCAACACTGCCAGACCAGTGCCAGATAATGCCATCCATTGACTGCTTGTTGACGGCAATGAACCTAATCTTTGCGCCATATCCACAGTACTGCTCCGCTTGGCTTGTTTTCCTCACAAGCAACTGTTCATACAAGACAGTTGCTGGTGAATCTCGAACAAAAATGACATCCAAATACAAACTTACCCTCCAACATTGACAAAGATGAGCAGAAAGTACAGACCGAGAGTTCCCATACCAGCATAGGCCTTAGGAAGTCCAGACTGGTTCTCAATCTGCTTGAGCAACGGGTAGCGCTCGAGTTCCTAGGAGTTAGCACGACATACATGTGAAATAAACAATCACAACATACTCGATCGATATGGTTGATAAAGGCAAAAGCCTTGTCTTGAATGGCGGCGAATTGGACAGACATTCTTGCAGTACTGTTGAAGTATATGAGGAGCTGATTAAAGATAATAGTTGGTATTTATGGGTGAAAAAACACGGGCGGGTAACTTGATGCGAGCCGAGGTAGCCGCCAGCCGAGGACGAGTCAATGAGCAGGTGCAAGTACTGGTATAGGCGGGGAAGAGAAGGAAATAGATAGAATATGACAGTTATATCTCTGGAATAGAGTAATTGGTCAGAGATGTAATTGAACTGTGAAAGATTGATCTGGTTGATATCATGTCTGTAAGTTACCCGCATTACTCTCAAAAGTGACGTCAAGTCTGATGACCAGCGGCAACTGTAAGCTGTACAGTAGTATTTCGTAATTGTAATTTTAGATGAAGTGGAAATTTGGTTTACTCTCGAGACGTGTAATTTTTTTATTAGCATGCTCTAAGGTCTATGACCTTCTGCATAAGCATTGGTCGTGGAATTAACCTTACTAACTGAACCAAATAGACTAATTACTACAAACATATCACTCAATTGATCTTATGACATTACATATGTTTCTGAGAGCTGGTAATGGTAGTTTACTCTTTCTTTCTCTCCTTCCTCTTCGTCCCCTTCACACTTGCTTACTCCCTTCCTTCCTTCCTTCCTTCCTTCCTTCCTTCCTTTCTTCCTCCGGTTTCTCGCTGCCTAACCCATGACAAGCTTATGTCCGGCGGAGTTAAGCGTCAGGTAGAGTGTACTATACTGGACATACAAAACGGTGGAAAATGCAGTTGGACTGAAGAATCCAGACATAAAATGATTAATAGATAGACAGACACTCCCGGATATCTAGTTGGTTCAGCTCTATACAGCCCCTGTTCAACACTGCTTACTCTGCAAGTTCCATCCCCGTATAACCCGTGCCGCAGATATTTCTCCGGCCACCTAAATACTACCAAAAGTACCAAAAGTATTGCCAGTCGTCTATGTGCGCAGACAGGAATTTGGTAGCAGTTTAGGCAGTACGCTTGGTAGTAATGTAAGCAGTAGTTTAGGCTGTAGTTCAGGCAGTAGTTCAGGCAGTAGTTTTTCCGCACTAACTTCTATTGACGTTGTATCGTATTGTGTCTGTAGAGTGCAGGCCTTTGTGCCTAATGCTAGGAGTACACGAGTCACCGTATATACAGTAACGATCCACCTTAAGGTACCCACAGTCAACCTCTTTATGTCTCTATGTCTCTATATCTTTATGTCCTAAGTCTCTACTCCGATGTCTCTCTACTCTCTATGTCTCTCTACTCTCTATGACTCGCCACTCCGTATGTCCCTAAGTCTCTACCTCTCTATTCCCTCGATTCCCCGATGGCCTATGTCCCTATTTATATGCCCCCTGATACTCGTTGATTATACCTTATACTGTCTAGTTACTAAGTTCCTAGTGCTCCCTTATCTTGATCTCCTACTCCCTTATACTCCCTGATCCCTCCTTATCCCTTTACTTCCTTGTTCCTGCTACCTCATACTCCATTGCATTGTCCATACTACCCCAAAAAGCCCCTCTATGGCTTCCTTCACGCTTGAGGAAGTTCCGGAAACTCTGTTCCTCTATCCCCGGACTGGTCATAGGGGCGTGTGCCTTGTTTCAGCAGCTCCTCCTCCCCACCGACGAGGCTTTATTTTCTGAGCCAATCTCCGGGCTCCAAATCGGGGAGTGCCGGCTTTACCTGCAGTGGTCTTAACCCCGCCCCTCCCCCTGCCTGCCCCGCAAAAACTTCTTTTCTCTGCACCTCTCTCCGCGGCTCTTTTAACTGTATAAACAAGTGGAATCCTGCCAGTACCATGAATTGTTACTGTTGATCATCCTCTTTAACAACCCCCCCTCCCCTTTTGATTGGCTCTCCTATAGAGATTGCTGACATGATCCGGAGTTTATGACCCCCCACTTTGTGCATGTCTTGCCTAATGCGGACTTCCTACCGATATGCATATGCGGCCTCCGTCAGACTGCCTTACGCAATAGTTTCGGGGATAGCGCTCACTCCGCTACGTGTATAAATACGAGGGCTTTCCCCCATTTTTTTGCACTTCAGTTTCTGTATCAGTTACTACTTTGTCAATTGGTCTCACCTGTCCTTTTGCTACTACAACACACAACTAAAAAAAAAATACAATGTCTGTCATCCCCAACTCAGAGTACCGCTTCTTGGGCCCCACTGGTCTACGAGTGTCGTCCATTTCCCTTGGTGGCTGGATCACCTACGGAGAGGGCAAGCAGGTCGAAGACGATCTCACCCTGGAGATCTTTGACAAGGCCTTCAAGCTGGGAATCAACTTCTTTGACACGGCCGAGGGTTACGGAAACGGTGCCTGTGAGGTCTCATTTGGTAAGGTCATCAAGAAGCTTGGATGGAAGCGTTCCGACTTTGTGCTGTCTACCAAGATCTTCTGGGGAGGTTCTGGTGTCAACGACCGTGGTCTGTCACGCAAGCACATCATTGAGGGAGTTGATGCCTCGCTCAAGCGTCTGCAGCAGGATTACGTCGACATTGTGTTTGCTCACCGTCCTGACGCCTTCACCCCCATGGAGGAGGTTGTCCGTGCTTTCACTCAGGTGATTCAGGACGGCAAGGCCTTTTACTGGGGTACGTCCATGTGGTCTGCCTACGAGATTGAGTCTGCCCAGCACGTTGCTACCAAGTACGGTCTCATTGCTCCGGTTGTTGAGCAGCCCGAATACAGCTTGCTGTCTCGTGACAACTTTGAGAAGCAGCTGGCCCCCATCTTCAAGAACTACAACTACGGTACCACTGTCTTCTCGCCGCTGGCCACTGGTCTGTTGACGGGTAAGTACTCCAAGGGAATCCCCAAGGGTTCGCGTTACGACAAGGACTTTCTTGGCCGTGATGGCTCGTTGCCCGGTATCTTCAAGGAGAAGTTTGAGACTGAAAAGGGTAAGGCCGACTTGGCCCGAATCATCAAGTTCCAGGACATTGCTGACGATTTGGGAGTTGAGATGGCTCCTCTGGCTCTGGCTTTCCTGCTCACCAACAAGAACGTTTCAACCCTCATCACTGGTGCCTCGAAGCCTGAGCAGCTCGAGGCCAACCTTAAGGCCTACGAGATTCTGCCCAAGCTGACTCCCGAGGTTATTGAGAGAATCGAGGCTGCCTTTGACAACAAGCCTGCTGCTCCTAGCGACTTTGGACGTATTGGTGCTTAAATAGATCCTAGTCTAGGCGAGCTGGGCTGTGCCAATGAATGTGTCTAGTTGAAGTGATGAAGTAGAACTGTGCCAAGTAAATGAGCCAGTGAAGGTCTCGACTATGTGTCAAAGTAGATTAGCCAAGAGATGAGCCAATGAAGGTTTCAAGGAAGGTCAAAGTAGAGCCAATGAAGGTCTCACTGAGTCCTAGTAGACGTATATAATGTTACAAAGCCACTGTATTTGAAGACCATTTAGTTTCTAAGACTAATAGATGACTTCTTACTTACTTACTTATAACTTGAGACTCCGTAGCTTAACTCGAACCTCCCTAGCCTATACTTTGTTACTCGAACCCCTATAGCCTACAAGCTACTATAACTTGGAACTATGGTACTAACTAACAATTACAATGATCTCAGTTAATACAATTGTCTCTTACTTGCTTATTACTAGACTTATAAACTATTCCCTTACTATTCCCTTAATCTACCTTCCCTCACTGTAGCTTCTTATGCTCAGGGCACGGTAACTCTACTTCACGACTCATGCCCGAAATCAAGGTCGCGCGTACCGAGGTGTCCACGGCGACGGATGCCGCGCAATGGTCGGCTGATGGCCACATTGCGCTTGTGACAGGCGCTTCTGTCGCTATATTTGTACGTTTGACTGCTGTTCCCTCGTGTTTTACTCTGTACTATCGACTAACTAGACTCCGGCGACTGGTGAAACCGATCTCCTCTACGACACGACTCTCACCGTACCTATAGACAGTTTGGATGCTGTTCCAGAACTCGACACATCGAGTTCAACTCATGATGATTTCTCTGTAACAGCTACAACTAGCGAGTTCATCATTACTGACGTTGCCTGGTCTCCAACAGGCATGTCGAAGCACAAGGGGTGAGAAACACGGTAGTGATGATGTAGTAGGGCAATGTGTATTCGTCTTTACAGCTCTTTTACTACAATTCTCTGCGAATACTTACTAACTGAGATGCCTGTTAGCAGCACTTTCATCTCATGGTGATGCGTATCTGTTTGCACCTGGAGCCCTGCCAGCCAAATCGAGGTGGAACCTTCATATCAACTTGTCACAACAATTGGCACGCGATCTCGATACCAGCGAGGCTCGTCAGCTGAGAATACACAGTATTGCCTGGTCGGGACCGTTCGCATCTCACGATAAATGGGGAGCTTCGTTCCTGGCTCTTGGCTCCGAATCGGGCGACGTCTCGGTGTACCGCATCACATCTGGTCCTAGCATCACCTACGTTGGTTCGTGGCAGCTGTTACCCACGTGGATCACTAATTTGAGATGGTCGTCTGTTGAAGCAGGATCTACGGCCTCGTTGTGTATTGGAAGTTCGGACAACTCTGTGGCAGTAGCCCAATTCACGTACAACAAGAGCGGTGGGTTGTCAATAGCCGAGTCGTATCCACTATTGGAACCATCACGCTTCTCCCTCTATACGACTACATGGCTGACATCATCCAAAAACGACTCCATCTTGGCTGTGTCACGTACTGGCCATCTTGATCTATTTATTCGCCGTAATCGCGAGTCTATATGGACTAGTATCGGCGCATCGACGCTGAATCCAACACAGAGTGCAGGCATTGTTCTCTTTGAGCCTCTCCCTGGCTCCATCAGCATCACAGTTGTCTCTTGCCGCGGCCAGGTCAACGTGTTCTCTTTTGACTCGACATCCAACAACCTGACGTCATCCGACGACACTTCTAATCCCATAGCTCACTTCGTCGCCCGCAGACACAAGCAGGCGTCGGCTGTTGAGGGCTCAACGGACTCGATTGACTTTAGAACATACGCAGCTACAGCGCATCCCAGTGGCCGGTACATGCTACTGGCCTACTCGCCCACGCCAGCAGGAAGACTGCGTTACCCCATATTGTCGGAACAATCGTGCCGCTTGGCCTTCGTATCACTCAAAGGTAGCTCTACAAAGCCCCTTCTCACCCAACCATCTCCTGTCACTGCAGGCTCAGCGGCATCAGGCTGGTGGGAGATCAAGGCTCTCGTCAATTCTGCACCGGTTGATGCGCGCAAGGGCTACAAAGACGAGCTCTACACTTATCTACAGCAGCTGTATAAGCAGCAGTTGGCAGCTACCAAGGCAGTGAAGCAGCCAAACAACAGTGGGTCTCTAGACATGGCTTTATTCAAGGCGCTATTCAACCCATCTATGGATACAGCTCGCTTGTTGGAAAGATTAGGAGATGACACTGCTCCTACAATACGAAAAGCTATAGCCATGACAGCTCTAGGTTGGCTCAAGGACAACAATGACATTGCCGGTATAACCAACATTGGAACTGCCATGTTGCTATCGTATTCGCATGTCATTGACAAAGAAGCACCGTCGCTCGCGTACAGCTCTACAAACAGCCATATATCCATGCCCGGTGGTTTCTTTGAAGAGCAGTTTGACTTTACAACAGGCGACGAAGACACGATCCAGTCAGTGTCGGGCCATGAATGGAAGCGGTGTAGTGTGACGTTGCTTCCGTTGACGACCGTCAAAACGCTGACATGCTCAGGATGTGCTCGCAAGGTTGTGGATGCGTCCTTGTTCCCACAAGATGCTATTCTAGCAGCAGTGCTATGTGGCATCGAGGTGTGTCCATTCTGTGGGTGTCGATACTATGAGAGATAGCGTACCACTCAACCGCCAAGATGAAGCCGATCATAATAAATATTGCACACAAGTGGTGGTGCATTTGGTTCGTCATCTGGCGTTCTTCAATGACAGGTATGCGTTCCAGAACACGCCAATAGTTGACGAGAATGGGATTTGAAGTGGCTTGGGAATGGCCAAAAAGTTGAGGAATTGCGATGCAGGCCATACAGCGTAGTTGACTGCTAGTGTCGGCAGATAAACGGCCTTGATCTTGGCAAACACCGCAGCGCCGTCACCGCGTTCCATGATGACTGCCATATATGATAGGAAACAGGCCAATGAGACTGGTGAAAACACAAGCTGGTCTGTCATGACTCTTTTCAGCACCGACAGAAACTTGTTGTCCTCGTTGTACATGCTGTTGAGAAATGCGTACCATGGCGACTGGAAGAAAGAGATGATGAAGCCCCAGACGGAAAACAGCGTGAGCCGGCGGAGACTGAAGATCTCTGGAGGAGTACGCGGAGGTAGGGCGGGTTGATGGGGGTCTCCATCAAGAAGAACATCTGGATCGATGCCGAGCTCAACAAGGTCATCGTCTTCTTCGTCAAGGATGACACGACGAGGTCGGCCCTTTTCAAGAATGTACTTGAAGAAGAAGGGCGAATGCACTGATTCGGGCTCGGGCTTAAAAGCCAAGGCGGAGCGCAAAGTCTGAGCCAGCGTGTCTGCGAGCCCATATAACAATATATTTGTGAGCATCATTGTGAACAGAGCATGCAGTGCGTAGAGTCGTGTGAACTGGAACGTCAGACGTAGCAGGAATATACCATAGAGAATGATCATTCCCCAGTTCATTAGAGGGACACGAAGCACACGGTACTGGGTGATGAAGTCGACAAACTGGATTTGCGCTTCACCAGCCCAAGACTGACATGACGATATGATTCGTGATACGAGTGGTTCCTTCGGTAATGCAGCTGTGTTAGATAGTTGAAGGTTGGGATGTGGTGTGTTGTGGCGTGTAGTCATCCTTGAGATATAAAGGGGTTGCGCGGAAAAGGAAAGCATTCAGTCATAAAGAGAGACAAATAATAGAATATTGGAGAGTTGATATAACGGCAACTTTGGTGTTGTGGTGTAGATGGTGAACCTCAAAGTGCCAGTTACTTTGTTGTGTCCGACATGATGTCAACTTCCTCAACTCCACAAAGAGGCTCTCAATACACTGAAGGTTTACAACACGACAACATCATACAAGCATGTGCTCATATGTGTTCACCACTGTTGAGTAACTCGCATGTATCAGCGCGTGCACCTTGAAGGCGTCGGTGAAGCCCCTTCGAATTCAACAACCACAGCCAAGCCACCGGCAAGTGGCATATATCCATAAAACGAAGGTACTTACCTCGACGGACCGTCAACGTGGACGGACCGAACGAGTGTGCCGGTAGCACGTCGGGATCCGACAGTACAGGCATCAAAGGAGAAGTAGAGGGCGGGATTACGAGGAGGAGGAAGCGGTGATGAGCGGAACAAAAACGATAAGATAGCAGCGGCGGGAGCTTAACGGTGATGGCGCGGCTAGCAGACGGGTAGGAGGATATGTGGGTAAATAGCATTCACGGTAGCAGCGAGTTTAGGTATGAGCATGTCTCGGTATTGGCATATCTGGATAGCAGCATATCCGGGTAGGAGAGAGGCAGTAAAAACGCAGTCACGCAGGAGCACCTTCCTAATACAGTAATTGTCACACAGACAAGTTTGAAAAGTCCACTCTCCACTTCTCAATCCGCCGTTGACTATTCACATCACCCACACACTACCAAAATGCTGATTCCTAAGGAGGACCGCAAGAAGATCCACACGTACCTGTTCCGGGAGGGTGTCCTTGTCGCCAAGAAGGACTTCAACCAGCCCAAGCACGAGGAAATCGACACCAAGAACCTGTATGTTATCAAGGCTCTGCAGTCGCTGACCTCTCGGGGTTACGCTAAGACTCAGTTCTCGTGGCAGTACTACTACTACACTCTCACCGACGAGGGTGTTGAGTACCTGCGTGAGTGGCTGCACCTGCCTGCTGAGATTGTTCCTTCGACCCACAAGAAGGCTGCTCGTCCTCAGCTTCCTGGTGGTCGCCCTGCTGGTCGTGAGGACCGCCGACCACGCGGTGGTTTTGACGACGGATACCGTCGCCGTGCCGACAAGGAGTCTGCTGCTCCTGGCGAGTACAACCCCCAGTTCAACAAATAAGCGTCCCAGTGTGCTTCTACCGTCATGACTTTTTGCCCCATGGTGGGCCTAAAAACTGCACAGGCGCGCGTGTACAAATCATGTAGCCGAATAATGGTTTTGTCTTAACAAGTGGGGGAGTTGAAAGATTAGTAGGGGGTTAAAGGGAGGAAGTTGTAGAGAGTTGGAGGTAGGAAGTGGGAAGGTTGGAGGTAGGAGTTGTAGAAAGTTGAAGGCTAGGAAGTAGTAAGGTTGGAGGTACGAGGTATGAATGGTAGAGGGAGATTGTAGGAAGTAGAATGGTAGAGGAATAATGTATAGTCAATTACTGGGTGTTGGCATCATGGAGTGAGCAAAGTGACAGTAAAGAGATGAGACGTAGATTAGATACAATTACTCTACTTTAAACAAGTCCTTGGTTGTGAGACTACACTCATGTTCAGTACACTATACAATAACTTCGACCAGTTAGTATTGGGACTGGGTACTGGATACTGAGTACTCAGTGCTGGGATTGGATACTATCAAGCTATCATTGTTCAGCCCTTTAATTATTCAACTAACCAACTATGACAGCTCCAGTTATAACCATTCAAATCAATTGGCTAAGTTGTATATTTAAATACTTGATATTAGAGTCTCAGTGATCTGTGCTCCAGTAGGTCAATCTAAGGTACTCTCTTGAAGTGATTAGTACTAAGTGAGGTCTTCTAGCCTTTTGTCTAACTTCCTGTCTGACTTTCTGTCTAGTCTTCTAGCCTTTGTCTAACTTTCTGTCTATTCTTCTGCTTCTGTCTAACCTTTTGTTAAGCCTTCTGTTAAGCCTCCTGTTAAGCCTTGTCCCTCTCATCTCATATTGGCTCTAGCTCCTCTGTATGGCATTCAGGAACTCCACTTATTAGTCTGTCTTACTTCACGCGAGAATTGCTCCCACATTTTACATACAGTCATATTTTACCTATATCCACATTAATAAGATTGTGCTCTTTGATGTTTACTCGTTGTTTCTTAGACTTCTGTTCATAGTGAACTACTAGGAAACTGTGAGGCAGAATGGTACCTACTTAGCTTGCATATGCAGGTCAAGATGCAGAGCTTCATGCTACAGCTAACAGCAGAGATGGATTCAAAGGTCCATTCAATAGAATTAAGTGAATGCTATTTATAACAAATAAATTGGTGTAGTAATAGTAATGTGACATGAGCGAATAGACGCCTCATTGCTATCTTGTCATTGCTATCTTATACCAGTTATCTCGTCACTGCTAGGGTAGCATTCGAGTCCATGTTACAACGCTACAAACTAGGTTTCTTGACGTTACCAAGCTACGCCCTCGCCGTACCAAGAGTACAAACTTTGACTGCGGATCCTTTCAGAGACTGGTCCTAATGCAATGATGATAGACACCGCATGGAGCATACGGCGCCATATACCATATACCTATACTTTGTAAGGTTAAATTAGACTATAGTACTGTACTCTCCAACACCACTCTACAGTACAGTACGGTACTCCACTGCCCAACTCTACAGTATAGTACAAGAGTCTACAGTAGTCTACAATAATACAATACTCTACTATAAACAACTCCACTACTCTCAACTCTACCACAGTCTTAACAGCCCCTAAAACATGCCGTACCCCGCCCGATGCATTGTTCCGCTTCGATGTCAGGAACTTGCGTCTGTGCACGGCACGTCGATCCGGCTAACTTAAGCCGGACGCAGACACAAACCAAGTAGTTTTTAAGTAGTTCCTAATGTGGTTTCAAACGTAATTCCTAATGTAGCATACTCCTGTAACTGACTCAAGTAACTTCTCCACTATCTATAAATCTCCTCTTTACTATTCTATCTCATTTACCTAGCTTACAATCTCCATATAACTCATATAGAACTCCTGTATAGCCCCTCTTTCTCCCCTATATCCTGTATACTCCTCCTATATTACTTCTTGTATGGCTCCCCCTCTAAACCCCGCCTTCTCCGTACTCTCGTGCTATTTATAGATCTCGGCTGCAGTACCCGAGCAAGTGGTGCATACTGTGCATTTAAAGTCACCCGCCATGTCTCACGCTGTATCAAGCCCATGATCTACTTCATTTCTATCCATTTAGGTTTATTGGCATTCCACCGTTGATATTCATCCACCTGCTCACTTGTTCTGTTCATCTCTTGTTAACTGGTGTTATTACTGACTCTTGTTAGAATGTGCAATATACCTGCAGCATGGGGTATGGGCTTTTAGAGCTGTCTTGTCATACTAATAATCTTTACCAAACTCCTCCATATCCAGTACTTTTGTCACCTGTAGTCAAAATCCCTGTCAATGGTGCTTCAAATCTACTTCACCGCCCTCTATGAGTCCTTCTACCCCTCCCCCCTCCTTCTTATCCATTCCCACTTGCTTTTAACGCATAGTGACGTTGTGCCCGTTACAGGGGCTAGGGCTCCTCCGCAGGTTACCCTGGACGGCGCACCGGCGCCTGCAGAAACGGTCCTTCATTTTATCCAACTGCAATCTCTCCCTTCATCTCCCTTTATCACTTGCTCTTGTTCCTTGCGTTGCTTGACATTGTGTCTTGTACTACACAAGAGTTGCCTCTGCTCCTCATTCTGTGTCTGGCTTCTCTGCCCTTGCTCCTTGTCTTTGTGCCGTTTGTTGCTGCCATTGTGCCCTTGATCATTGTTTTTTGACTTCTCCTCTCTTTACGCTCTTGCCTATTAGTGTTGATTCAAACCACTAGCAACTTCTTTTTTGTGTGTCTTGTAATTCCTTGTCCAAGTCATAAACAACGGTGTCTTTTCTCCTGTTTCTTTGCCTTGTCGACTGCTTTCCATACTTGACTCTTGACCCCACCACATTGAGTTTGAGGCATTGTTAAATCAACCTTTCTTCTCCACATCTTCCCCCACTTATAACCATGGGACGGCGTAAAATCGCCATTGAACCGCTCACCGATGAGCGTAACCGTTCAGTGTATGTGGTTTCTTCCAAACTCGCGGCTTCAAGCTTCTTTGGCTGTCGTTGTCCGCTGTTTCCCACGCTAACCAAAGAACATTCCTCAAACGAAAAGCAGGCCTCTTCAAAAAGGCTCATGAACTATCAGTGCTATGCCAAATCGACATCGCTGTCATCATCTTTGGACGCAACAAAAAGTTCTATGAATTCTCATCCTGCGACACCACTGACTTAATACGCAAATATGAACTGGTAAGTACCCGTGATCTTCAGGGACCGAGCGCAGGGCCTGAACTTCCTCGAGGGTTCACTTTGTCTGCTCTTTCATCAATCCCTCTCCGCTTCTTTCCCCCCCTCTTCTGTGTCCCTTTATACGTCTCCTCTTCTCTTACCTCACTCTCTTTCTTGTCTCCTTCCCGTAGCCAGGTTCTTTCTCGTCCTGTCGCTTTTCCCTTCCTACTTCACGAACATTGCTAAAAATAGGCACAACCTCACGAGTCAAAAGGTCCACGCGACTTTGACTCGTCACTACGAAAGACGGCTGCTGGTCGTGGACCGGCCGGTGCCGCGGCCTCGTTGACTGACGACGAGGTGGATGACGATGATGACGAGTTTGGTGCTGCTGATGACGACGATGCCGTCTCCGAGCCCGACGAACCGCCAACTCGCGGTCGAGTCACGCGTGCTTCGCGTGCCGCGGCACGGACCTCGGGCCGACGTGCTACACCTGCTAGAGACGAGTCTCGAGCTACTGCTTCGGCTTCGGCTGCTTCGGCACAGGGCCCACCAATGGCTGTCTATCACCGCGCAACGAGCTCCGTGACATCGGTCAACTCATCAGACTCTTATGGCGGCCCTGGAATGCGGGGAATGCCACATTCAAGCTACGAGTACTCACATGGATCGCCGAGACCAACCATGTCCAATCATCCAGGTCACCATCAGCCTCAAAATATGCAGCCTATAATGACATATGCTGCACAGAGAGCCCACCAGCGCTCGGTGAGCAGCGTCACTGATGGATCCCCATCTGTGAGCCACCTCATGCCACCACATACACAGCCTCCAGAGTACGGCAACATGATGGCCGCCGGACCGGCCGGTGATGCATACCGGCAGCAATCGGAATGGTCCATGTTTGGTGTTGTGCCACCAAGGCCGCAATCTGTCGATATTGGCGCTGCCGACCGGCGCTACGTTCAGAACTCTGGAGGCCTGCCACAACGGCAAATGACTATGATGCCGGCGGTCGCAGCGCCAGCAGGTACTCCATCGATGCGCCCAAAACTCAAGGTACAAATCCCTATGGGAGACTCGGCAGAGAGTCAGATAAGCTCTTCGGAGCCGTCACGCGATGCTGCTGATAGACAGGCTGAAGATGCCCTTGGCAACCCGGACAAGCGCGTCAACGGGCCTCGTGCATCATCACATGGACCTCCAGATCGGTCAGGAGGAGATGCACCCGCATCTCGAGGCTCGCAAAGCGACCAGCATGGCTCATCTAGCGTAGCAGGGACAATTCCAACCATCAGTGGCACCAGCGGTCCACACAGTGCTGGCCCCCAGTCAGGTGGACCCTGGGGCTCTTCTCTGCTGTTACCACCACCATCACCGTCGAGTTATATAAACAACTCGGGCTCGGCAACGACTGTGGGGCCCGGGAATCCTTTTGGCAGACCCCCGCTGGTGACGTCCAACGGCGAACAGACACCGTTGTCAGCGGCTCTTCCGTCAAAGTACGTTAATGATCTTTTGCCGTCGCCGAGCAACTTTTATGGATCCGAGTGGAACAATTATGGCCCGCCCTCAGCAATGGGTTTTGGTCCACCGTCGGCATTTCCGCATCAACAGCAGCAACAGCCGTCGTCGCAACAATCACAACAGCAACAAAACCTTGGCATGGCGATATCTCTTGGATCCATAGGGTCGCGCAATGCGCACCTGACAAGTGACATGCTACCATCGCCGCTGCAGTTTAACTGGCCTTCGTCATCAACAGGCCAAGCATCTCCAGAAGCTAGGCCAGACAAGAAGCGTGAAGGCACCGGCGATGTTGGCACTACGTCGAAACGTGTCAAAGTGGAAAATCAGTGATGATTATGCAAAGATAAAATGACACATTGAGCAAATGTTTGGTCGTGCTGTTGTGTATCACTGTTGAGTTGCATTTATAGTGTCCTCTGTTCAGCTACACTGTCCAGTTGAACTGTTGAGTGTCATCGTGTCCATTGTTCTGGTCACTTGTTCATTTGCTCTGTTCATTTGCTCTGTTCTGGGTCACTGGTCAGTTGTTTTGTTCAGTTACACTGTTCAGTTAAACTGTTCAGTTAAACTGTTCATTTGCACTGTTCATTTGCTTTGTTGGTTGGAACTCTTAATTTGCACTGCTCAGTTCAACTGTTCAGTTGCATACAGTGGCCCCGGATAATGATACTGCTTACTACAGAGTAGATAATGACTTTGTGACATCGACTGGCAGTGGCAAGCTGTCGTTGGTTGAAGTGTTCAACGCATTGAGTATTTATTAGGATTGTATAATTTATTGGTTCCTCCTATTACCATAAAGTGATGAGACGAACCCCGCAAATACCCTGTCACCTACAATATGCCCATTAACCTGTCAATGAGTTGAATCTTTAATGAAATCAACTCTCTATGAAGGCGTGAAGGATTACGATGGTCTTGTCATGAAGGTCAGAGATCATGAAGGTCTTGTCATTTATATGGTTGATATATTCCCATTTACTAATTGAGGCCTTGAACCTTTTAACTTCTACAACCAAATCAAGTACTTAATACATTAAAGCATCGTTTTTTACATCATATGCCAAACTTTTCGCCGCCTAAGCAGTAGCACGCAGCGACGAGGCACGTCGCTTACGGATCTCGGCCTTCTCGGCCTTCTTGTCATGGACACGCTGGGCAAGCAGCTGGGCGTACTCAGCAGCAGCATCCTTCTGGGCCTGAGCATTGCGCAGCTTGAGCGAGCGCAGGTGACGCTTGCGCTGCAGAGTCTGGGGAGTGACAAGACGCTGGATCTTGGGAGCCTTGGTGTAGGTCTTGTCGCCCTTGGTGATCTCACGGCGGATAACGTACTTGCGGACATCATCCTCCTTGGTCAGACCAAAGAACTTGCGAATGTGGTTGGCACGCTTGGGTCCCAGGCGCTTGGGCACCGAGGTGTCGGTAAGACCCTCAATGTCGTTGTCACCCTGCTTGACAACAACAAGCGAAAGGACAGCGAGGTCGGCACCGACAATGCATCCACGGACCGACTTACGCTTGCGCTCACCAGAACGACGGGGACGGTAGCACGAGTGGCCGTCAGCAAGCAGCAGGCGAACACGGGTGGGGTGCAGAACACCCTGCTTCATAGGGAAACCCTGCTTGTCGTTACCTCCAGTGATCTTGAACACATAGCCCTTGAACTCGTCACCGATCGAGTCTCCCTCGACCTCCTGGCCCATGCGCTTCTCGTAGAAGACACGGACGCGGTGCTCGTCGTCAATCTCAATGAGCTTCTGAGTGCCGTTGGCGGGGTAAGCAATGTTGAGCTGAGGTTAGATTTTTGATACAGGGTGTGATAAAAACAGTAGCCAACAACACATTTTTTGGTAACCAATTCAAGACGACTTTTAAGCAGAGAGAAATCGGAGTAGCAAGTAGCAAGTAGCGAGTAGCAGAGCCTCAGTAGGGAGTTGTATGAATAGGTGAAGCAGTGGAGTTATACTCAATCAAAAAAGCTCCAATACATAACCAACACTCAAATGAGTATTCGAGTTGATGCCACGAGCTTCGCTGGCTGCAACTTCCGGTTCTGCTGACTTGCATTCGTATATCTGTCTCAACTGCCTAGTTCGTCGTCTTCAAATCGTATGTGTTTGTGGCATTGGGGAGCGGTTCATACCTTCATGATGGTTCGCCAATAAGTCGTATATCCAGATGAATACCTGAAACCTCTGAGTAGATATTCCAGGGCGTGAGTCGCTTGCAGTTTTCCAGGGCGAGGGATTGGTCTGAGATGTACGCGACTGTTACTGCCTAATTAGGAAGGAAGAAGAAAGGGCTGTGCCCTAATGGTATCAGCCGTGCATAACCGAGACTGGGTTCAAAGAGCCTTGTATAAAGCATTCCATTTGTCCTTTATATATAGCTATAACAATGAGTAACGGGTGAATAAGTCTAATATGATAACTATTCTGAGGTTTTTATGAGTCATGGTACCCATTATTCATTAGCTGTAGTAGCATAGCTGTAGTAGCATAGCTCTAATGACCATAGTGAATCATTTACACTGTTAACCACATTACACCTGATGATTTTACACCTTAACACGTACACTTCTCATTTAAACCATTTGAAGATTATATTACACCGTTCAACGACTTTAGAGGTTATACACATTACTATCAACCATCCATACAACTATACATGGTTAATTCACCGTTAACTGTTAAGCAAACCCCAATCATTACACCAAAGTACACTGTTTAACCACATTGACAACATTTACACTTTGAACCACATTAAAAAAAACACTATATTACATTATAGCCATACAGTGTAACGTTACCGCCTGCCATATTATACTTACTCTACAATTTGCACTGTTAATACCGTCTACTTATTAGTCTACTTATTCGTCTACTTATTAGTCTTTTTATTATCATCTACTTCTACTTATTAGGTCTTATTATTATCGTGTACTTCTACTACATCTTCTTATTAAAATCTTCTAGCGACTACCTCCTCTTATCAACGTCTACTTACCACGTCTTGGTATTATCGTGTTCTACTACTTACTACTTATTAACGGCTCAAACCGGAAAAGGTCGACGTGCAGATCGACAAGGTGCATGCAGCTCGAGGTGCCTGGGGTTGCATAAAGTGAGAAAAACATAGCAACTATAGCCATATCAGGCGATAATTGTGGGGTATCAGGAAGTTGGCGCGCATAAGAAGCATCGAGGGAGTTGAAGGACATCAAACGGCTGGTTTGACGGGTATTTAGTGAGCATTTGACATTGGATGGATAGTGGCAGCTGCGTTGGGCCGCTCGGCCGACTTCGGAGCGGCAGACGCGAGGGTTTTAAGTGGCGTGATCTTCCACCCCTCGGCAGTACGGTGCCCCTGGCCTGGCGCATTCTAATAGCCTTATAAGCGGCCATATGCCCCGATTCTCCGATTCTCCACTTTTTCTTGACTCATTCCCATACACAAACCCATCAGCCATGTTCTTCTCACGGTTCATGCCCTCGGTTAATATGCTCATAGGTGTCACGGCCCTCACGTTTCAAGTGACGGTCTTGTATCCTTGGCATCTGAAGCTTGATGAGGAGTTGCGGATTCTTCAGGCCGAAAACGACAAGTTGGCTAGTGTTGTCTTGGACCTACGTCGCGAGGCTCTTCTCAAAAAGTGAGTCAAGACTGAGCACGAAATTTAGAATCATGGTGAGGTATCAGTAACAGTGCAACAGGTGATTGCAACAATAATGCGATATTACGACTGCGACATAACAACTGCGATATTACTACCGCGACATAACAAGTGTACTACTCTTAACTGATCTCACCATGGTTTAACCTCTATGCCAGTCTCTACCAACCCTCAATACTGCCAACGCTTCACAGCTTACGCCCAAATGTACGAAATAGACGATTCACACGACCCTTGCATCCGGTTTTATCCCCTTTACGTCTAGTCTTAGCATGTGCCTTATCCATAATAAGCCATAGCCTTTTTTTTCATTTCTTCCGTAATCTGTGCCATGCCGAAGCTGTCGCAAAGCGTTTCTTCGGTGTTCTTTTACCCTAGTAACCCCTGACAGTCGCCCTTGACCTAACCCACGACTGTGTTTCTCAGTCCTTTTTAACTTCAAATCCTCGTTATCAGCCTCTTTTACATGACGCAGCCTCTTTACCCTAGGCTGTCTCAGTTCTCTACCTTTACTCCTCTATTCCTTAGTCCTTTACCTTTACTCCTTTACCTTTATTCCTTTACTCCTCCCTCCCTCCCAGTTAAGCCCAGTTAAGCCAATTAAGCCAGTTAAGCCAGTTAAGCCAGTTAAGGTTCACCCAGTTAACCCCAATTAAGCCATTATCGGCATTTCGGACCCCTTCGGAATCCTCCGTTTTCCTTGCGCCCCATTTACTTTCGGCCTGCAGCCCCACACCCCACGTCACTTGAATATTTAAAGTACGCCCCCCCCCCCCCTTGTTATTTATCGTTTTTTATATTTTAAACTTCACTCAGCCTCCTTTTGAAGTATTCGCCACAGATTTTCGTCTCGATACTTTGACCCGTCGCCTACCATGGAATATTCTGCTGCTGATAAGTCGCGAGCCGCCCGTAAGCTGGGTATCGCCTCCCTGGCCAACACTCTGCTACCAATCCTTCCTTACGTACTGCCACCTGGCTCGGCCCGTCAGTGGCTCGAGGTGGCATTTGGTGTGCCGACCTTTTTCTACTTCACCATTACTCTGTTCAAGACAATGGAGATTCGTGGCTGGAGCTACAAATGGATTGTTGGTGCCCATGTCGTCCAGTTGATCATGACGCTTTTCGCCATTGTCGGCTCGTTCTTCCTTATCGCCATTTCTTACACCATTTCTCTGTGCCAGGCTATTGAAAAGTCTCCTGAATCGGTACCTCCAGAGCTCGTCAACGACCCCACCATTGCCGACACTTGCAAACAGCTCAAGTTCATGTCGGACCTTAACCCGGACCTCGACGCCAACATTATCTTCATCGACGCTCAGCTCGGTATGCTCATCATCATGGCCATCTACCTTGTGCACTCGGGTATCAAGGTTATCCGCCACCGCCGTGATTACAGCCCTCTGCCCTCGACGGTGCGTCTTAACGATGAATTTGATGGCGAAGTTGAGCTCGACTCTAGCCACAAGCACATTCCTCCTCCTAGCTATGAGGCTTGAGCAGTGATGAAGGTTGACTGAGGATTGACCTAAGGTTGGCTGAAGGCTGACTCAACGTTGAACTGGCTTTGGCCATGTATTTTCTTTTATTATAATGAATGGATGGATAATGGGTGCAGTTACAAAGTATCATGGACCTATAAGTTGAAGTAGATTCTCATGAAAGTGTATAGTGGTCTGTAGCTGCATTTATAACAGTGTAAGAACTGAATGAATGGAGGAATGATAATAATGATGAATGGATCTGTAATGCGAACTATAAGGAACTACAAGAATTAAGATATAGAAACGAGAACCGAGCCTCGGAATAGCGGGAAAGAAGCAGCTGAGGAAGCAGCTGTCGCTCTGATGTACCCGAACCCTATCAATATTATCAGCCATCCCACTCTTAGCAACACCCCGTTCAACTTGGCGCCTAAACACAACAATGAGCACCGAATACACACCTGCACAGAAGAAGAAGGCGGCTCGAGAGCTACTACTCGCTTTCCTGGCTTATCCGTTGGTAACACGTGTGCCGTATCTGTTACCGGCCGGTTTTACTCGCCATCTTCTGCAGTTATCACTCACCGTGCCTATAATCTTGTTCTGTTCGACAAAGCTCATGAGCAGCATGAAGATTCACGGATGGAGCTTCAAGTGGACACTGAGTGCCGGCATTTTCCAGCTATTGTTGGTACTGGTGGCTGTAGTATGCAGTATGATGGCGTTGGGCATGTCGTACCTGATTGATATGTGCGAGGCTCTTGATAAGGACCCAAACTCGGTGCCCGTGGAACTGAGCATGGACCAGGATCTTGTTGAAGGCTGCAAGGGCGCCAAGTTTTTGCAAGCTATGCGCGACGAACCTATGCCCAGTCGGCCATTTATCTATGCTCAGCTCACTCAGTTTGTGGCTACTGCTGTGTATATGGGATTCTTGTGTGTTCAGCTTATCCGCAACCGCCGTGACTTTGACCCTCTACCTTCTACTGTTCATCTTGATGAGATTGATGGTGACACTTTGAAGCTTGGTCCTCCTCCTAGTTACGATGCTTGAACAGCTCAAACTAAGGAGCCCCTTTGTTGTCCGAACATTCATAAAGACGTTTCACTTAATGAGTGCGTCAATGCTTTACTGCTTCACTGCTTCACTGCTTCACTGCTTCACTGCTGCACTGTTTCAGTATGAATGTCCACACTATATCATTTATTAATGGATTGATGGTTGTAAGGTTGAAGATGTTAAAAGCCCCTTAAATTCTCCGAGTTCTTTGATGGTTTCTCCACTTATCATTCTCACACTTCATCATATGTACAATTCCTTGGCATCCTTGACATCCTACGTTTCTGCTCTCCTTTTCCACATTCACTAATCAATATAAACGTTAGTAGCTGTCATTCTAACAGTTATACCCCTGATACCTCGTCTATAGTTTGGGGCTTGAGTTGGTATAGGATCACCCTACCTGCATACCCCTTATAGTGTACCAGGTATATAAGGAGCACAAATGCCACTTCCAACTCTCTTTATCAACATACCATCCAGTCCCCAGCACCTTAACCAGCTGCAAAACGTGTTCACCTAACAGCCGAAGCCGTCCCCGCAACCTTCTTCATTCCCGTCCCGCCATTCCCCGCCCCCTCACTATATGCACCAGCCCGCCATCTGCACAGCCGCGTCACCAATATAGCATCACCGTTCCTGCGATCCTCATACTCGCCAGCTGGTCTTGCTATTTGCTTCCATCTGTGCTTCAACCAGCACGTCTGCTCGCCTCAGCCAACTTTTAGATTCACGTGCTGGGCTATTTGACCTGAGTGTCTTGTCACAATGGGCAACGATGACCTTCCAGTAAGTAGTTTAACTGTCTTGTTCTAAGTACTCTTGCTCTAAGTACTCTTTTCTCAGGATCCTTGCTTCATCCTGGTACCTTGTTGTCCCTCGTCTAACATACAGCGCTTCCCGACTCCGGGTGAGACCTTTGGTATGGGCCAGAGTATCCCTACTCGTGTGGCCTCGGGTCCAGCTGGCATGAGCCAGTCATACCCAGGTGAAGACTATTTCAACGGCCCTGTTCCTCAGCCACCACGTCCCCGCTACGCATCTTCCAGTGGCCAACCACCAGCTCCTTATCCTCCATCCAATGCTCCCTCATTATACGGCTCCCCTACACCTCCTCCGAACCAGTACGCTGCGCCGCCAGCTCACCAACCGCATCAACATCGTCATCATCATCACCATCAAACCCCGCCGCCTCCACAATCATTTGCGGCACCCCCACCACAGGGTACCTCGGCAGGTCCTAGCTACCCCGGAGCAGGCCGCCCTCAAGTCCCCATTAACACACCCGAGGCCAACCTACGGTCACTATTCAACGATGTCGACCGCAACAGAAACGGTTATCTCACCGAATCTGAGCTCGCCTCGGCCCTCGTCAATGGAGACTACACCCGTTTTAACCGGGAGACAGTCCGACTGATGATCCGCATGTTTGACCGCAATGGCGACGGTGCCATTGACTTTGACGAGTTTGGCCAGCTGTGGAGATACTTGCACGAATGGCGAAACATCTTTGATCGCTTTGACCGTGACCGTAGCGGCTCCATCAACCTGCGCGAGTTCTCCACGGCCCTCACTGCATTTGGCTACAACCTGTCGCCTCGCTGTGTTGAATATGTTTTCTCTGTCTATGCAAAGAGAGACCGGGCTGGTTTCAGCTCCATGTCCTTTGACATGTTTGTTCAATCCTGCATTCACCTCAAAAGCGTCACTGAATCCTTTAAAAAGTATGACACGGACCGTGATGGCTACGTGACTCTGGCGTTTGAACAGTTTCTTGTCGAGGTTTCTCGTTTGAGGTGACAGCTTTGTCGAAATGACCTATTGTGTATTATCATTTTTCAGCCACAAACTACACTCTCGAAGCTGGTGACCATGTCATGAAGCCTTACCCGCTGTCGAGGCTCCCTCAGTCATGATACTCTCGTGTAATCTAGACCTATTGGAACTGTCTGTCATTCATAGTTGTAACTCATCATATCATAAATGCTAATGTAACCTGTACACATCCATTACTCATCATCCAGCACGTCTCCATCTGAACCGTACAGTCGTGATGCCAGGTCGCCAATAATCCCGAGATCTCCCTGATCAATAAGATAACCTCGGCCTCCAACATAGCTGAGCACCGTTGGGAGCAGCACAAGACTATGGGAAGCAGCAGCTAGCACCAGTGCAAGCCACATCCGGAAGTAGTAGACTTCAAAGATCTTTGATTTCGTGAAAGCAAGAACCACCACGCCAATCAGCTTGGTGAGCGCAATGCCACCAAACACCGAAGATCCAACTGTACACAGAGCAGTAAAGGCGCGTGCCCGCTTGGCTCCTGAACTGGTGCCAACACAGTCGACTCGCTGCGTAAACGTAAACGCTCGCGCCACGTGAATACAGAACTCAATGCCAATTCCAACACAGATGACCAGATTGACAAGGCTCACAGCGTTAAGACTCACTCCCCACAATACCATGAGCCCTCCAATGTTACAGACAATCATGGCAACCACACTAACGGCAACAAGCGCAGTTCGTATCGAGCCAAGCAGCACAGTACTCACCACCAGTACAAGAGCAAGAGCCGCCCCAACAAGGTTGAGAGTGTCGATCCAGATGGTCGCGTATTGAGCAAAGAAGATGTAAAAGCTCGAGTAGGGGAACGTAGCAACTCCTGTGCGTTCTTCAATCTCTTGTGAGATTCTTCGCGCCGAGGCATATGCATCGATAAAATCTCTCTGCGACCGCAATGGACAATGAGATGACCTGAATGTAGACGTCTTAATACTACGGGTATCATCATCATCAGTGGCAACAACAACGCTATTATAGTATGGTGCTTTGCCGCCAAGAGGACATGGATCTGACGGAGCCATGATCCAGTGATCAAAGTACCGCATGAATTCCTCACCCTCTGGAAAGCCAGCCATCGTTGGTGCCCACTCCTTACCAGCATAACAAACATCACACTGTCTTGGCGAAGCATATCCATCACATAGCTGCGTCTCATTAGTTCCCTTTCTGAATCTGCAACACATGTCGAGATCCGGGTTTAACCACTGAAGGAAGTCATCAATCCAACTTGCAGCAGGGTCAATGATATAAGAAGACTCTGGACGTTTGCGCTCCTGCTCAAGTATGTTCATGAGTGAGAACTCATCGCAAGACGTGAACCGTCCACATAGTGCCTGCTGACCCGTCCGCTCTGTGACATCCACGCCTTGAGTGATAAAGTAGACTGGTGGACCCGAGCTGAAGTAGTTGTAGAGATCATTGAAATATGGTACCAGATACGAATCTGATGGTACAGCCAGTCTCTGGTCGAGTCCCAGCTCTAGCTTTGGCAGTAACGAAATAGACACCGCTAGCCATCCCAGGAAGAAAGCAATAACAAATGGCCTAGCACCAGGTCCAAGACCAGATCGCGATCTCGCTTTAGACCGTGGCGGTCCTAAAATGCGCACCCTCACAAGATCTCCAGTAGTGCCGAGTAACCAAGGGGCATAAACACGTTCAACAAAATGACCAAGCGTCCATTTAGAAGCAGATGGGTCAAGATTCGAATCCAAAACCCCCCCAGGTGAAGCTGATACGCCACCGGTAAGATGCGGAATCTGGGAAGAAGCAAGCGTGGCTCCGTCGTCCTCATCATCAGACGTTTGCTGTGGATCAAAGGTGACCCAAGGAAGACAGTCGATTCGCCTCTGCTCAACGCGAACCGCGTCGAGATACAGAGCTGACACAAAAAGAGTCAGCTGTAGCATCGAGTTGATTACAACGGCACCCGCCGAGTATAACGCAAAATTGCGAACGGCAGGCATCTTGACAGCAGCACCCAGGGAGAAAGCAGCCGTCTCACAAAGAGTAGAGAGCAGAATGCTGGGGCCGATATGTCCTACGGCTCTGGCAACTCTTTCTTCCAGAGACAGATTGGGATGGGAGATATTGACAAGCTCCAATTCATGCGACAGAAGAAAAATGTTATCCACTCCAACAGCCAGAATGAGAAAGGGAATAACCTCTGCAATGATAAGCGTAGCCTTGATTCCAAGAAATGAGCAGAGCCCCACAGACGCTGCTACTGAAAGGAGAACAACAAAGATTCCGAAAAGACCCAGCGAGAGCTTCGAGGAGTGCACAACGAACGTGCCGATGGTGTTGATAGTATCGTCGTGTGAAGTACCATTGAGACGCGCCCGCATACTGAGCTTGGCCCTTCTGCCACTGCCGAGAGCAATGGAAGCGTAAATGAGCATAAAAACATACGAAATGACGACAATCTTGGCGTCGGTATTACTCGATTTGTTGAGTTCTTGTTCGAGAGACCGCTCGGTGTTGAATGAGACTCGCAAACCTCGACTGGCGGCTTCTTCCTGTACATCTAGCAGCAGTTTCTCCAGCCCTTGCTCCCACGCTACTGCCTGCTCCAAGTAAAAATGGCTCTTAGAGTTGTTGACCACCCATGTCGACACAATAGCATGTGATTCGAGAACATCAGTAATGTTAGTAGCACCAAGGCCAAATACTAGCTCCTTCTTAATGGGTTGTTGGAACGGAGGAAGGCAGTTGACAGGTGAATTCGCACACGATCGAATCCGATCCTGCCAATCTGTAGGAGGAAGTTGGCCAATGTCTCCAGAGAAGTATTGCGTGAAGGACTGCACGACGCAGGCACCACCGAGAGGATTGAGGCAGATATCTTTCAGAGATGTTGTCGGAATGCGGTGAGTACCGGGGATGACGAGGTCATGGATTTGCTGCTCAACACCAAACCACCACTCGACAGTGTCGTAGTTGGCCAAAACAGGACCCGTTTCGTTGACCAGGTAGATCTGCTCTGAGCGGAAGAAAGGACCAAAGTTCTCATCAAAGAAATTCTTCTCTGCATACTCAATTGAGTCTGGGCTTACCCATAGATTGACAGGATCGAGCTCTAGCTGAAAGGAAGTTAGGCCGATAGACAAGATGGCTACAACCAAAAGAGTGGATCCGACCACAAGACCAGGGAATGTGGCACAAAACCAGCCGAGACGTGTAAACCAGTTCTGCAGTATGGAGTTGAGGGAATATGGTGCAAGCAGTGAGTCAAAGGCATATCCTTGAACAAACATCGAGGGCCGCTGGAAGAAGTCGTCCTCGTAGTTGTCATCGACGCCGATCTCGTCGTCAGACTGAATGTCTCGTGAGTCCTCCAGTGAATCATCATGAAGAAGGGCCTCGACACCCTTGGAATTCTTGTACCACACACAAAGGTACCATGCACTGACAGCGACTAGCCCTGTCAGGTAAATGATGAGAACAGCTAATGACAGACATGGCAAGCCACCTACAGAGCAGTTGCCGGAACGAGAGTCAACAGCAGGCAGCTCAGGACATGAGCCAGGGCAGTCAGCACATGCGCAGCGGTATTTCTCATCTGGATCGTTGCAAAGGTGCATTGTAGCATTATCTCTGATGATTCCTTCTGGCTCCGAGTCCCAAGGGAAGTTCATCTGGAAAGGAGAGCCACCTAATAATGGTTTCTCGTCACCAAGAAACTTGAGAAATTGTGTGTAATTCTTGGCACCTCCGCCAATTAAGTCCATAGCATAGCCATTAGTAGCACCGAACTTGACTTCTTTGCAAGAGTCGTAAAAGTCGGATGCCTCGACAGGATCGACATAGTAATCGAGTTCTGTTACGATTGTCTGTTTCGATTGCGAAGTGCCAGTTTCGACAATGTCTACAAATATCGACTGGTCTGGAGAGCAAGTGAACCGACAGAAAAACTGAACGAAGTTTTGTTTGCAAGCCGGACATGAAGCAATGATTCCCTCTGCTTTGCGGAGATTGGACCGAAGAGCGTCGACCTGGCGCTCATCACAGCATACGGGGCCTTGTGAGAAGAGTTCCGGTCCACAGATATCAATGAGTGAGTTTCGAAGGTCCTCTGTAGGTTCTACAGCAGGTATATTAGCCGGACATGGCAGTTCAGCACCGAAAAACGACTTCTTGCCGCACTATTGTTAGAAAGGTGTCCAAACTTGCCTTCGATGCTAACTTACGTTTCCATACATGGTACAGGTTCCTGGTTGACGCACCGCATCAGCAGCGGCGACCGTAGCGGCCAGGAACCACAGATACCAAAGGCCCATGGAGTTTGTCGTTGTTGTTAGACGGGTTATGTTATAGGTCGATGAAACAGTTGAAATAGTTTAACGGAGAACCCGCCATTGCCGCCTATTGGAGATATATAGAAAGCCGTGCAGGGTCCTTCCTGATTGGGGATTATGCGGAGGAGGGAAAAGGTATAGATAGACACAAAGAAGAAACAGCACAAAATAGACATAGAGAATCTTGGCGAGTATTACTGATAGTAGCTTTTAGCGAGCACACGCATAACCACTTTTGACTATAAACCTCTCGTTATATATCCATCATCTTTGCTGCTCATCGAGCTATATGGAGGAACTGTGTGGCGCATAATAGCATACAGAACTGCAACCCGCTTAACAGCAACCGATGCAACGATCCGCGGAGCTCGCCAGCCGTGCCAGCAAGATCACGTGATAGCAGTAGAGCTCAGCATGATTAACGATGTTTTGTACAGCGTAGATGCGTACAACTCCTTAGAGTAATCAATAAACTGGTGAACCAACAGTATCTAACGAGCACGGTATTTCCATGTCTCGTCCATTACCCGGCAAAACGCGTGTTTTGATCCGCGTCTTCGTTCTAGCCTATAGGAACGAACCTAAATGGATCCCCGCCTCAGCCGTGCGACCGACTTGAGCCGAGGCGCCTCGGCTTCCAGAGTTCATTTAACTACCGATTAGACGAGTAGAAGGCGAAAGAGCAGCAAATACATCGAAGACCAACGTGTACTGCTGTAACCCGACAAACCCCGATGGTTCGGATAAACTATCGTAGCTGCTGATTGGTCCCGGATCCCCGCCAACCGGTGCCAAATTAGGCCAAACTTCCACTACCCCGCCGCCGCCCGCGGCCCCCCCCCGCATTGGTATAAAAGGCGGACATTTTCCCCGGATTTAACAGCTGTCAATTTTTTATCACTCCACTAACCCACCGAAATCATGTCCAAGGAAATCTCCGCCGACGAAGTGAGCAAACACTCGACCCCCGAGTCTCTCTGGGTCATCATCGAGGGAAACGTGTACGATGTTACCGAGTTCCAGAACAAGCACCCCGGTGGTAAGAAGATTCTGGCCCGTCACGCTGGTACCGACGCTACCAAGTTCTTCCGCAAGTACCATGATGTCAACAAGGTACTCAAGACTGTGGCACCAAAGTACAAGATTGGAAGTCTTTCGGCCAATGCTACAGCTGCCGAGATTCCTTCGGCTCCTGTTACTGCTGCTGCTGTCGTCGAGTCCAACAAGGCTCTGGCTCCTCTCGGCACCCAGCACGCTCAGTATGGTGACATGGTCCCATTTGGTGATCCGGCCTGGTACCAGGGTTACCACACTCTGTACTACAATGACTCACATGTGGCACTGCGTGATGAGATTCGTCAGTGGGTTCAGGAGGAGATCGAGCCCTATGTGGATGAGTGGGATGAGGCCGAGGAGATGCCCAATTCTGTCTATAAGAAGTTTGCCGAGAAGGGCTACCTCGCTGCTCTGACTGGTCTCAAGAAGTACCCCGTCGAGTACACGGACCGCCGTCTTAAGTCGGTACCTCTGGACAAGTATGACGCTTTCCACGAGTTTGTCATTCTCGAGGAGCTGTGCCGTGCTGGATCCGGTGGTATTGTGTGGAATCTGACTGGTGGCTTCACCATTGGTTCACCCCCTATTTTCAAGTACTGCCAAGAGGCCGTTCGTAAGCGCGTCCTTCCTCAGATCCTCAGCGGTGACAAGCGCATCTGTCTCGCCATCACTGAACCCGAGGCTGGTTCCGATGTGGCCAACCTCACGACAACGGCCAAGAAGACGGCTGATGGCAAGCACTACATTGTTAATGGATCCAAGAAGTGGATCACCAACGGTCTGTGGGCCGACTTCTTCACTGTTGCCGTGCGAACTGGAGGTCCTGGCATGGGCGGTATCTCGATGCTGCTCATTGAGAAGACATTCCCCGGTGTTGAGGTTCGCAAGATTCACACCCAAGGTATGCGTGTGTCGGGCTCGTCGTTCATCACCTTTGACGATGTCAAGGTGCCCGTCGAGAACCTCATTGGCCAGGAGAACAAGGGTTTCAAGACTATTGTCACCAACTTTAACCACGAGCGTCTAGGAATCATTGGTCAGGCTGTCGCTTTCTCGCGTGTCCTCTACAACGAGGCCGTGAAGTATGCTCACGTTCGTGAAACCTTTGGCAAGAAGCTTGTTCAGCACGATGTCATTCGTCAGAAGCTGGCCAACATGGCTTCCAAGACCGAGGCTGGCCAGGCTTGGCTCGAGAGCATGATCCACCAGTGCCGTGATATGGATGATGAGGAGGCCATGATGCGTTTAGGTGGTGCCATTGCTGGACTCAAGGCTTTCTCCACCATCAACTTGGAGTTCTGTGCCCGTGAGGCTTCCCAGGTCTTTGGAGGTCTGTCATACACTCGTGGAGGACGTGCTGCCAAGGTTGAGCGTCTTTACCGTGAGGTCCGTGCTTATGCCATTCCCGGAGGTTCTGAGGAGATCATGCTTGATCTTTCGATGCGCCAGTCTCTCAAGGTTCATGAGTTCCTCGGTGCCAAGCTCTAGGCAACTAGCTATGAAGATATGAAGTTTGACACTCTCAGAGGGATTGATTTGCACAAGTGACTTGGGAATTTTTATAGAGAAAATATTACGTGAAAGTGTCCAAAGAATCTGTGTAATTAGGTACTACTACTAGTTCACGAGTCACGTGACATGGACCATGGTATTATTTGGCGTAGCTTCTAAAGCTGAATTCACAGTCTGATTCCACATAGAATTACAAGTTTAATTGTTATAAATCTCAATCCAAGTTCAATCTGGTGGTTGTACTGTCTTTCTAGAGCCTTTTTCTTGCCCAATTCTACCCATTACTCGTTGTATATGAACTTTCTGATAGTGGCTAGGGTCTCTTCATGAGCCAAATGTCGAAGTTCACCAAGAAGAACTTGGACGATCTGGCCCATCCGTCTACATCATACCAGTCTCCGCTGGCGGTGATTGCACACATTGATCTTGATGCATTCTACGTGAGTAGTGACTTTTTGCGGCGTGGAAAACGGCTAACTCAGGCTCAATGCGAACAGATCCGTCTTGGCCTCCCTTCGGATGCTCCTGTCGTTTGTCGTCAATGGAACGCTCTGATAGCCGTTGGATAGTCAGTATTTGCTGAAAAGAGCATGAGAAATTGTTTATCTAACGCAGTGGAGCTCGTAAATATGGTATCTCACGCATGATGTCGTACCAAGATGCCGTTAAAGCCTGTCCTGATTTGGTGGCTCCACATGTTGCAACGTTCAAGAAAGGAGAGACAGCGTGGAAATACCATGAGAATCCCGACGTTGACAACTACAAGGTGTGTTTGGATCCATTCCGTCGCCAGAGTAGGAAGATCTTTCGGATTTTCAAGTCTAAATGTCCAACGTTGGAGAAAGCAGGCATTGATGAGACCTTTTTTGATCTTGGTCCTCTAGTAAGACAAAAAGCTCTTGACATGTTTCCCGAGCTGGAGAAACTCGAATCCTCAGACACGCTACCGCCAGTTCCTCAGCTTCCGGATGGTATTGATTGGAAAGGCACGCTGTTTTCAGTCAAGGAGCCAGAAGGAGATGAAGCAACCAGATCATCTACTCCTGAACTCCCGGAAGAACTGCAATGGAAGGACAGCATTCTCACGGATGATGTAGAACAGCCTGTTCCTCAAGACGCAGAGCCGGAACACAGCAATTTGGCGCCAAAAGACTGGGACGACGTGCTCGTTTTACTCGGCTCAATCATAGCATGGGATATCCGCCAACAAGTTCGCGATGAACTCAACTATACGTGCTCTGCTGGCGTGGCTCGAAATAAGATTCTAGCAAAACTGGCCAGTCCTAGGAATAAGCCAAATGGACAAACCGTCGTGGCCAATTCCGAGGCTGTAGAGTTTCTCAAAACATGCGAGTTCACCGATATCTGGGGTCTTGGCGGCATCCTGGGAGATCAAGTCATGGAGACGCTCGGGCTTCCATCCAAGGGCTCGATAGCTCGGATTCTAGAAATACCACTAGTGGACCTCCAACGCAAACTAGGCCAGAAAGTGGGTCTCCGCGTATTCAACCTGGCTAGAGGAAACGAGCAAAGTGAAGTGGTGATGAGAGTTAATATCAAGTCCATGCTGTCTGTGAAACAGTTCACAGCGCACCCTCTCAAATCATTGACTGATGCCCATGAATGGCTCAAAGTGTTCACATCAGATATTGCTGGCCGACTCGTGGAACTCGACGAAGAGTCTGGGACTCCATATCGACCTAAGACAATCGCCATCCAAATGAAACAATACAGGTCCAAGTCCAACTCACGGAGGAAGCAGGCCCAGTTCAGCAAGGTCCTGGAGACTGCTGCTTTTGCAGATACACAGCTACAATTGTATGAAGCTGGATGCACACTTATTCAGAAGTTACAGGCCGAGACAGGCGAGCCTCTGTTCCCATGTGCTTCGTTGAGCTTTTCCATCTCTGGTATTGTTCCTATTGTGGATGCTTCCTCAGGAACGATTGACGGGTACTTCAACAAGAAGAGGAAAGTAAACTCAGACGCAGAACCGGACATTAATGAAACACAGGAAGAAGACGACTCACTATTCGTGGGAGACACTGTTGGATGTCCTCGATGCAGGAAGCAGGTCGACCAAGAAGCTATAGACGAACACATGGATTGGCATTTTGCTAAAGACCTACAGGATCAAGAAGATGGCAAGCCGATTAAACGGATTGCTACTGCGCCTTCACCATCGCAGTCGAAGCCATCAACCGCAAAGAAGGCAGCACCAGTGAAGAAGAAGACTGTTACCAACAATGCTTCAGTTCTCAGCTTTTTTCAACCCAGGAAGCAGACTTGACATGTGTGGACCTTTTTCAGTGCACAATTTGTATATTAACATTAATAAATATGACCTTGTCAAAGGTGAAGTTTAATAAATAAAGGTTCACCACCCGGGAGGAACCCAGATAAGTTTTTCAGGATGGATTTGTAGGTATCCTTTGGCTTCCCAGCGAGAAATAACATCCTCAACGACAGCAGTGTCGACATGAACAGCAAAAGAGCCATCAGGATGCTGCTTGAAGAAGCCCAGACACTCGAGACCAAACACAACGTCATCAACTGTCATCCCTGTTCGAATGGAGAGAGTAGAGATGGACAATTCAGACAGATCCGGCTCCTCAGACCGAATTGCTTGCAGCTCGTAACACAGAGCATTTTTCCAGTAGGTCGTATAAGACGCAAGACCTAGAGTCGAGAGCGGCTTTTCTGGAGTACCTGTAGTCTTCTCGACGCGGGAAAGAAGATACGACATCTGGATAAGAAAGTTGCCGTAACCCTTTCGCTGGGATGTGGGAAGTGTTACGATGCAAGAGACATTATGTCTTGGAGCAGCGACAGGAGCAGCGGCTGCAGAGGTAGGCGGAAGAATGGGGTCCACAGGACCAAAATGGTCTTTTTGCTTTGAGAAATAGCCCACGAAATGGCATCCGTAGGCGTCGTTCTCCGTGAGTACATAGAACATGAAAGGTTCCACGTCATAATACAACGTCTTGGAATCAAGGAACAACTTTGCCAACAAACACAGGTTCTGGCAGTACAGAGGCATCTTGGCTCCATCAACTTCAAAAATACTGTTGGACCCGTGGCGGTAGATCTCGGTGCCTGGTGGATGGCGAAACGGGCATTTCAGAGAGTGTCTACGAGCCACAAAATCACTGCTCATATACTTTAGGCAGAATTCGCATATACACAGCGTTGAATGTCTCGAATACTCTTCTGGGTATGGCGAGGTGTACCAAGTGTCGATTTCAAAGCGTGAGATGTGGATGTTGCGGATCTTGGACAGTTTTGCGCGAGTGTAGCTGAACTGGCTGGTAGCGTCAATGTCGTTAATATCATCGTCGTCTTCAGACTGCTGGAACGCTTCATTAAACCGCTGTTCATCGATGAACTGCGGTTTTGTCTGCGAGGTGTCTGCATCTGCACCAGAAATGACTCCACGGTACGGTTGAGCGTCCAGCTCGTCTCCCTCAATCTCGTCTTCGTCATCATCACCATCATCCATACCGCCCAACTCTGGGGCAGATGATTCACGTGAAGACGAAGGAGCAGAAGACAACCGTAAGCGAATCTTGAGAGATGTCTTCTGGTTACGTGGAGGCCGTTCCCAAATGGGGTATTTGCGAGGACGACCTCTTCCTCTCTTAACAGGCTCAATAGTGAGGCCGCGAAGAAAGAATCTCGGTAGCTGGAACTTGACCATGACGCGAGTTGGCTCAGAAGAAACTGGAGCTGTTCGTGAAATTACTTGACGAGTTGTGGAGCGTGCGGCAAAGCGTCGCGCACGATTGATGGACGCGCGACTCACGGGTTCGTCATCTTCATCAACAATCACTGGTTCAGCATGATATCCAGTGTACAGCTCGTCAAGATCGGTGTCACCGCTCAACAGCTTTGACCAGTACGTGTGACTTTTCAATGGGTCTATCAATGGTCCCTTTGGCGCAGCCTGTTGGTTAGTTAAAGTCGGTCCTCAGATGCCTAGGAACCTAACATTACCTTTCGTATAGGCCTTCGAGGGCTTGTGTCGTCCAATGGAGCTGTTTCGCGCCGACTTCGAGACGGCGAGCTCCCGGCCAGAGCTGAACGCGTCTTTCGCCGTGGCATAAGTTCGACGGGGGCCCCAACAGTACAACAAACAAAGGATAGCAGCTGTGTGTTATATAGAAACGGGGGAAGCGTCGAACTCAGGGGAGACGCGCTCCAGGGTATGGGCGCAGCATGGCGCGGCTGGAACCAAGGTACGGGCGCGCGGATATCACGAAGGGAAGCCGATAGGTAGACAAGTTTATCTCTTTACAACTCGTTTCAAATTACAGGTGTTTATTTGAGGATTACAAAGGCTTTTGTGTTAAAAGGTTTAGATACTTTTCGTATCTTGAAAACGACAATTTGACGTATCCACATTATTGGGCCTTGTTTTGAACTGAACAATCGCGCATAAGAATTACAGTTGTATAAAAGACCCCGTGGTATATTCGTACAACAACGTACAACTCAAAGCGATGCCTGGCCCAGTGGGTCTCACGGGAGGTGCACTAGATGAGTGTATCGAACGCTTATATCGACGCGAATTACTTCCTGAGGTCACGGTTAATGCTTTATGCTCGAAAATCAAGGAACTGCTAATCAAAGAGAGTAATGTTGTACATATCTCGGCTCCTGTAACTGTTGTCGGAGACATTCACGGCCAGTTCTACGACTTGCTGGAGATTTTCCGCATTGGAGGTTTCTGTCCTGATACGAACTACCTTTTCTTAGGCGATTATGTTGACCGAGGACTGTTCTCTGTTGAAACAATCACACTTCTTGTATGCCTCAAGTTACGGTATCCTACGCGGATATATCTTATTCGAGGTAATCACGAGTCGCGGGGTATTACACAGAGCTATGGATTCTATACCGAGTGTATGCGGAAGTACAAGTCAGCCAATGTTTGGTCTTACTTTACGGATTTGTTTGACTTTTTAACTCTTTCAGTCATCATTGACAACAGCATCTTCTGTGTTCACGGCGGACTGTCACCTACAATTCATTCTGTTGATCAGATCAAAGTCATTGACCGGTTCAGAGAGATCCCTCATGAGGGACCTATGGCGGATCTCATGTGGTCAGATCCCGACGATTCCAAGCCTGATTTCAGCCTATCGCCTCGAGGTGCTGGCTACACGTTTGGAAGTGCTATTGCTAGTAAGTTTCTGGAACGCAATAAGCTGACACACATTCTACGTGCTCATCAATTGTGTCAAGATGGCTACGAAGTGCTGTTTGACGGTAAGTTGACAACGGTGTGGTCGGCACCCAACTATTGCTACCGATGTGGGAATCTGGCATCTGTTCTGGAAGTCAATGAGGATGGCTCGAAGTTTTTTAATGTTTTTGATGCTGCACCTGAGAATGATGAGCATTCGGTATTGCTATTAGATGACCCTGGAGCAGCGGCCTTACAGGGTTTACCTCCACCTCAGCCTGTCGAATACTTTCTATGACATCTCCAACACATTTCCGAGTCGCATGAGTCTCAATTCTAATGCTAATGACCTTGTAATTAATGAATCGCATGTATAATGTTTTTGTTAAACGTTGGAAAGATGTACATTTGACATGAACCTCGCGTGCAAAAAGTGATCTTATGATTCCATCTTCCCTACACCAGCAGATCCCCACTCAAACAACTCAGCTGAAGTGTCCATCAATACCTTGCCAATGCCGAATAGTTACATCTATGAACAGAGATCAATCATTTTGGTGGCTCATTCACCTTATAATTAACCTTTGTATTTACCCCGGAATATCACATGCCATCTGCCCATGAACGGCTACCGAAGGCTCAACAGATCCACATTTTTTCGCTTTCTTGCCTTATCATCTACGAGCTCCCGTATCCAGCCTCAACTTCTGACATCTGCCATATTCAGGGATTCCTTTACTTGGAACCTCCTGAGTCTTTCGTTTATAGGCAATTGTTATTGGTTGAAAGACCTGGCTGTGATCCACTGATCTTAACCTCGGCTGCTCTGGATCTGGGCAAACTGGAGCTTCGAAAACCATGCCTCTTCTTCTCATTGATTCCTACGATTCTTTCACCTTTAACCTGTCAACACTCATCGAGAAGGTGACGGGTGAGAGGGTCGTGACTATCCGCAATGACTCGGTGTCTGGATCACAGCTTTGTGACATCCTTCCGTTGTTTGATGCTGTCGTCGTGGGTCCTGGTCCTGGTTCTCCCGCGAACCCGGCAGATATCGGTGTCCTTAGTCATCTGTGGAACGTTGAAGCAAGCCAGTTGATACCCGTGTTTGGTGTTTGTCTTGGCTTTCAGAGCATGGTGGTTGCTCATGGCGGTGAGATCCATCGCTTGAAACTCATCAAGCACGGTCAGATCGGTCATATAGGACACTCGGGTACTGGCATCTTCAAGGGAGTACCTCAAGACTTCCCCAGTATCCGCTACCATTCTCTCCATGTCAAGAATGTCCCTCAATGTATCGAGATCACGGCTCGCATCGACGCTGCCAGAGACCCCGACGACCCCGAGGAAGTCATAATGGGCGGCCATCACAAAACTAAGCCCTTCTATGGTGTACAATATCATCCAGAAAGTATCTGTTCCAAGTTCGGAGCTGAGGTCCTTTCCAACTTCTGGGAGATGGCCAAGCAGTGGTCTCAAACAACTGGCCGTGTAGTCAAGAGAGATGCCGTTGCTCTACGCGCTATTGAAGCAAAATACAGCATCAAGCCGCTGCCTCTAGCCGAGGGGAAGAGTACTGCTACTGGGGAAGGTCCTGTTCTCTTCAAGCGTGCCAACACGGACCTGTCACCTGCCGATATCTGCACGCGACTGGGATCCAACTTTGTTCTGCTCAATTCTGCAGCCCCGCCTGGCCAGCGCTCCATCATTGGTATCCTAGAGCCTGGCATTACAAACGTCATCACACACTACACAGATCACCGACCCGACTATGGATTCATCTCCAAATGGCAGGATAATTCGACTACTCAGTCGTATGCCTCACAGCTCGACCTTCAAGAGGTGAAACTCGAATCTACAGGAATATGGGGGCTTCTAGCTGAATACATGGCGCCAAAAATTGCCAAGTTCAAAAACGCTGAAATCCCGACTGGAGCCAAGTTTGTGGGTGGCCTTATTGGATACTTTTCCTATGAAGCATCGGTCGAGGCCGGACGCACAAGAGCTCTTGCTGCTGGAACACCAGGCGTGAGTCCGCATCCTGGAGCCACTCCTAAGGAACATCTGACGGCCGACGTCAACCTTATTGATGTTGAAAGATGTATTCTTATTGATCATGAAAAGTCAGTCGTCCATGTGGTGTCTATCAAGGATGGTGATGAGGCGTGGGTGGACTCGATGGTTGAGCAGGTGGAGAAGCTGACCGTTCCCGAGTCCACACCCACCAGTCTTGGAGGGAACCCACCTGAGGCTGAGCTTCCTGTAAAGGACAAGTACATTTCCAAGATCCAGGCAGCCAAGGAGTTCCTCAAGAGCGGCGACTCGTACGAGCTATGTCTGACAGGGCCCACGAAACTCACGTTTGACCGTGTAGTAGACCCCTGGACGTTGTACCGTGTGCTGTTGCATCGTAACCCGGCACCGTACTCATGCTTTATGAACATGGCAGATGCCATTCTCGTCGGCTCGTCACCGGAACGATTCATGTCGTGGAGTCGAGATGGGGTGTGTGAGTTCCGACCCATCAAGGGAACTGTCAAAAAGGGACCACACATGACGAGACAGCGTGCAGAGGAGATTCTTAACACCCCCAAAGAGCTTGCTGAGAACCTCATGATTGTCGATCTCATCCGCCACGACCTCAACCAGATCCTACACAATGTGCGTGCAGAAAAACTTATGTCTGTCGAGGAGTACAAGACCGTATACCAGTTGGTGTCGGTGATTCAAGGCGACCTTCCGCCTGAGTACCTTGGCATTGACATTCTCGGCCACTCGTTGCCTCCTGGATCCATGACAGGCGCACCCAAACTGCGGTCTGTTGATATCCTACGTGATCTTGAAGACAATATACCACGAGGAATCTATTCGGGAGTGTCAGGGTATTGGTCCGTTCTTGACGAGGGCGATTGGTCGGTGGTGATCCGGTCAGCTTTCAACTACAAGAGTGATCCGTATGTCTGGCGAATTGGTGCTGGAGGAGCCATCACCATTTTGAGTGACGATGATGAGGAGTGGGATGAAATGATCACCAAGCTTCAGACAGCGCTTCAAGCGTTTGTCTAATTATTTATCCAATAATTTTTGTACATAGTATACGCCCCGTTTAGCCCTCTAGTCAGTTACATAACACCCAATTCAAAGCTTCGACTACTAGTTACCGTACCAATTGTCAAATTCATCAACTCTGTGATATTACCAGCCATATCCCCAACTATCGAGGCTATGCTCATGAATAAATAAATATAAACAACCGTTTAAGCCTCCTGTTCATGGCTATATTTGGGCTCATTCCGGTGGTGAAGCGATCATTGCCGTTTTGGGACCACGACTCATTGGGCACGCAAGTCTAGTCAGGGGGCCGCCCACAGACAAATCACGAAACAATCACGCGTGAGGTTCTTCCTCCTGTTGTTTGTGTATTGTCGTGTCACTTGGTCATGCGCTGACAGGGAGCCTGTCATGTTGCGGATATTTGGTCTTTTCAATAAGAAATGGGTCCGCCAATATGATGACACTCTGTTTTCTTCTTTGGTATGTAGTGGATAGGTGGTATTTGTGGTATTTGTTATACTTGTGGCACTTTGTCGCTTCTAACCTCAGGATTTGGAGCAATTCCGTTCATATTCGTTCCGGTACCTTGGAGGATACTTTGTATTCTACTTAGGACTTCTTCTAGATGTGGCTGCTTTTGCTTCGGATGTTTACACTGCCATTGTACTGTTAGCTTTTGACCGCTGGTCCTCGTCCATCACCCCCTATGTGCCTATCCACATTTCCCGATGGATCTTTGCTGGCTGTATCATTCTGTCCGTTGTGCTTCTTATCTACGAGTTCATGGCGGCTTTCACCACTATGCGAACTAGGAACATCAGCTTGTGCTATACAAACTCCATTGCCCGCAACATTTACTCCATTCGTGGCTATCAGTACTTTTGTCTGTTTGCCAAAATAACAAAGTCTCGCAATAAAACCGAATATGTGGCACTGTTTGTATACTTTACATTCAAAGGTTGGATCCGTCTCTTGTTCACCGAGTCGCCCCGTCAGGTCCTCAATGCACTGACCCTCTACTCGGTGCTTCAGATCTCGAGCGACTTTGGCACGGCCGTCAAAAAACTGGCCCAGAACTCGTTAATCGAGGCCGTCGTCGTCAGTTTCATGGCATTCAGTCTGATCATTTGGGTCATCCACATTGTCCAGTTCGCTCTGGCTTTGCTGTGTTGTCTCCCAGTGTATTTGCATATTGAAAAAGAGGCTTCGGGCCTCGAAGAGTACTGCTGCGTTCATGCCAACCAGCGAATTGCCCAGATCGTCGAAAAGCAGCATCGCAAAGACATGACGAAGTTGGCCCTCGAGAACCGTACCAAGTTCCGCCAGCCTACAATGCCCTCGCTTGATAACCTGTCCGGCTATGACGGCACCAAGTCTTCAAGCTCCTTGACGCTGGCAAGTAACTCGCAAACGAACCTTCTCAAGGTCGAAAAACCTCCTCCTTTGCCTAAAAACCCGTTTATTGCATCTGAACGACCAGTCACTTCAAAACTCACTGGTGCTCAGCACACGAACAATCCGTACGCAGGCGGTCCGCAGCTGCGATCCTACGACTCAAACACCTCGCTCAACTCCACCACTGCATACGAAATGTCGGATTTGACTTTAAGTAAGACTCGTTCACGTCCAGGACTAGACCCTGGCTTTGACAACGATAAACTGCCGCTCATTCCACTCGCAAACCACGTCAACATGGCTCAGAACAAACCTCTGCGTCGACCTTCTCCTCCGGGCGCTTTGGCACCTATGCGCGCCCCATCTCAACCCGGTCAACTTTCATTGCATCCTGGGCCATCAGTCCCATCAAAGGGCTTGCCCTACCCGTTGGATGATCCGTTGATATCGAAGAGCTCGAAACTTCCATATCCAGAGGGTGATGTGACCAGTTTTGGAAGCTCCACTTATGCTGACTCTTTACCGCTGGCGCGTACAACTCAGCATAATAACTATCATGAACGTGAGTTTCCGCAACAGGTACTCCCGCGCCAGAGAACCGTTCCCGAGGCTGGTCCTCAACCGCGATCTCTGACTAGGCAGCGGACTACTCCTCCTGCGACAGAATTCGATGGGCAATGGCAGTATCAGCCTAGCGATCAAATGGACCTGCGGCCTTTGCCTCGCCAGCAGACTTTTGACCAACGAGGCATGGAGCCGTCCTGGCACAACACTGAGCAGCAAGCACAGCAGGGACTTGTTCCTCGGGCTCACCGTCCGCCTCGCCCTCAACAAGAGTCAGAGCTCAATGTTCGCCGGCTGCGACTATTGGACGGTCAAAGTAATGGCCCTTTGCAACCACCGTTGGGTTCTGGTCCTCCGCGCCGACCACCAGGTCCATGGGTCCCCGTATCAGAACGCAACATATCCAGTTCTACATTTGCATTTGATTCTCAAGGAACGCCCATACCAGTACAGCAGCCGAGATTGCCTTCGACTTCAATTCTTAACGAGGATGCACCAAGAACCCTACACAAGCCAACACTTCGTTGTGCTACCGTTCTTCAAGAGGAAACACCAAGTGCAGCACTGGAACCGACTTTACCGTCGACGACCATACTCGATGAAGACGCAAGTAGCTTTGTACAAAGGCCCATGCTTGAGTCGACAAGTGTTCTTGATAATCAGCCCAAGTCGGGACAGAGGGCTGGAGTTCTGGATAACGCATCAGTACGACCCAAGAAGTCGAGGGCCAAGCCGCTGATGTTCATCCAAACGAAGCCGGATCCAAGCCAATTCCAGCCTCGTCCACATATCATTGTAGAAACCGGCACTACTCCCGTCACTCAACCTGAAGCCACCAGAAAGCCAACTCTTCCGCGCATCTCAATTGACGACGAACCGGCAGATCTTGATACTCGCAAGCCAACACTTCCTGACATCCATGTCGAAGATGAGACCGTGACACAGTCACCACCCCGCCAACCTACACTTCCAAACATCCAGATTGATGATATTGTCGACAGCTACGGTCGTGAGTACTAGAAGATGTCACGTGAGTGAGGTCGATTTGCTAGTGTGTCGGGAAGTTATACTTCTTTTTATACTACGAAGTCAACTACGGAGTCATGGCACTGACTGTTGAATCTTTAGCAGGTTATATGGGAAGACCAATAGCCGAGCTGCTGGCCGCTGCGCCGTTTAGGGACTGGAAGTTTGATAGATCGAGAGAAGAGGACCTACCGCAGCCTGTTATTGACTACGAGTTTGGTAGTAATGGGCTTAACGTCACATGTGATGACAGTGATAGCATAAAGGTCATATTCATATTTGTCAATACTGACGGTGAACGCCAATTTACCGGAAACGTTTGTGATGTGCCATTTTCATCAACCCGCCAAGAGATCCTCGACAAGTTTGGGACTCCGACGAGAAGCAGTGCTGTTCAGAATGATGTTGTCTTGGGCAGATTCGGACCATATGATTTGTTTGTACGGCCAGACTATGCTGTTCACTTTGAATATGATGTTGGTATGGACCGTATTTCAAAGATCACAGTGATGAGAAAAGATGCTATTCCCAAGCCAATTGACTGAACAGCGAAATACCGGAACCTTGAGCTGTGCCTCGGCATCATGTTATGACTACTGGATATGTATGGAACGATACAGCGTTTTTGGACGAACAGATGACGCTTTCTACGGCTCTTCCCATCCAAAATGACCCTCGTACAGTATAACATTTAGGGCTGCATATATACATCTGCTCAGCTGGTCTGGCAGACAAAACTCACGACTCATCTGAATGCACCGTATTTATACACGCAAGCATCTGTTGTATTAGTCCATTTCATCGTTACAAAATCTGCCTCATTAGTCCATCTCATCGCACCGTCAAGGCGGCCTTGACTCGCTGATGCTGAGGCGTCGCATCCCCACATTTCCCCACGTGACCTGTCAAATTAGGAAGTTGGGCTTTGACACTGAGGAGACTCACGAACTCTAACATCCACCAGGTCTCCATTGGCAACAATCGCAAGTATCGCGTTGTATTGGGTACTCTACAGATTGTAGCATTGTTTGCTGTGGTGCAATCAGGGCCGTGAGTCGCCGACGTTTGCAATTGGCTGTGGATCCCCGCCGACCTACACTCAATAGCTCCTGCCCGAGCTCCGCGGGTTCAACAAGCGAACTGACGTTTTATTGGCGTGTAAACGGCCCATAGAGTGACAAGGACAACGCTCAGTTCAAATTGGTGTCCATTAGCGACCTTTTAAGTCCTCTGACTAGGTTATTTGTCAAGCATCCTTAGTTTACGCAACTGAAAGTCACGCAATTGAAGTTCACGAAGTTCTCACAACTGAGACGACTTGTTTCTCGACAAAAACAAAAGCCTAACCTGGCTACGATATGCTATGGGTGTAAAAAAAACAGTGTATTCGAAGCTCGTGACTGGACTCCGCTGCTTGCGTGGTTCACGGAGTGTGTCTACATACTACCAGATCTCCACTCCATATGGACGAGCAAGGTTACCGATGCTCAATGCATCGTCACACTTTGGTCACTACACATCACGAGTCAACCGTCCTTACAATGAGGATCGGTATTTTGCTGGAGTCTTGACTCTGCCTGTAGGCTCGAGTCTCACATCCAAGTCGATGCGTAAACATCTCAGTATTACCGAGCGCCAGGTATTCAACTTCGCGGTGTTTGATGGTCATGGCGGCTCCGAGTGTAGCCAGTTTCTCAAGGATGAGCTTGCCACGTATGTTGAAAAGTGTGATCTTGGCTCGGGCTGGGAACTGAAAGATCTGTACCGAAAAAATGTCGGTGGATATTGGCGAGCATGGGGCCCTGAACTTGAAAGATACGTGTCGAGTCTGACTCACCAGGACGATCTACAATTACGAGTTCCTCTGGCATTCCTCAAAGCTGATTATGACTACATTAACTCCATTGATAAAGCGGGGTCAACGTGTACCTCGGTATACCTCTATTCTCAGGATAACAACAAAATGTTCTGGGAAACGGGCCAAGTCACCAATTTGCTGATAGCTCATGTTGGAGATACACGATGCATTGTCAGTGATAGCAACGGTCATGTCAATGCACTGACGAACAATCATCATCCATCGTCGCCGGTCGAGAACACGCGACTACGACGATACGTGTCGAGCTTTTTCACCGATTCGTTTGGTGAAGAGAGGTATGGAGCGTTTGCCAACACGCGAGCCTTTGGCGACTCATCGTACAAATCAATGGGTATCACAGCCGAGCCCGAGATTGTTGAATGTCGTCTTGGCGATGCTGATCTCGTATCCAAGCAGAAAGAAGACTCGAAGAACATACAGACCTTTAGCGGTTCAGAAGCGTTTCTTGTCTTGTAAGTGAAGTACAGGGTTCCAACAGCAGTTGTGCCCTTAACTAATGCCAACGCAGCGTCAATATACAGCTACTAACTAAAGAATGTCCGATGGAGTATCAGGACTTTTAACGGATCAAGAGGTTGCGGATCTGGTTATCAATACCGCCAATCAGGCCGGATCCGGTCGTGGAACGCCTCAAGATGCAGCACGCGAGGTGGTCAACTACTGTGAAGCCGTTGGAGGTGACGATAATGCCACTTGTCTCGTTGTCCGTCTTCCTGGCTGGGGTCATTGGGACACTTGGGTCGACCGCACTGGAGCTCAACGTGAAGACCGGCTCCGAACAGGATTCGACCGAGTGTCGCACCAAAGGTGAACCTTTTTTTGTTGCGTAGCATTTCTCATTAGCATTATGTACAGTAAGAATCGTGCACCATATAAAAGTCGGGAGTCGGGAGTCGGGAGTCGGCAGTAAAGGACTTCAGTATGTTCTTCTCCCGCTATGGTTCGGGTCTTATTTCTTTCCCTTCTTGTAGACATGACGGGTACGCGTGGGGGCAAAATCACCCAACTTGGAGCCAACCATGTCTTCGACAACCTCAAAAGCTACATAGGCTCGGCCGTTATGAACCTGGAACTTGAGTCCTACAAACGAGGGAAGAATAGTGCATGCTCGGGCATTGGTTCGAATAGGCGTATTCTTGGCCTTGGCTTCTTTCAGAGGAAGCGGCACAATGTGAGGCACTGATGTTAGACGATTCTATCAGTCTCAAAACCTTCTTACCCTTCCAAGCGGACCGTTTGAAAAGCTGTATACTAGGCCTCATTGTGTGTAGATGTCAAACTTGAAATTTCACCTGGAGGGTATGGGTGGGGTGGTGAACCAGATAGAAGCATAAATGGCCTGTTGTTTTATATAAGCATATTTACAGGGGTAAAGAGGAGACAGAACGCTGGAACTCAATTCTGACATTTAAGTAAATGCTTTGTAATGTAGCAAACAATATTGGTTTCCCTAGTATTTACGACTTGTGTCCTTGTTTGAAATCTTCAAAGCATCTTTGAACTGCCAATCTATACTCAAATCCAAGGTTCTTCCCTGCCGAGGCCATATCACTACTCGCTTTCTTTCCATCTATAGGGTGGATTACAGCTTGGCCGATTTAGCCGACTTGGTATCCGAGTATCCGTAGGCGTAATCATTCTTGCGGTCTCTCAACAGACGACGAAGAATCTTGCCAGATGGACTTTTGGGGATTACATCTAAAACAGTAATTCCGCCCCAAAGTCGCTTGTGTCGTGACACCCTGCTGTCGAACCACTCCTTGACATCAAGAGGATTGACGTCCTTGGATCGTAGCACGACAAAAGCTCGTGGAAGCTCGGTGGCATCCTCCTTGTTGATAATGCCTGTAACTGCGACATCCACCACATCTGGGTGAGTTAGCATAATGGACTCCAGCTCGGCAGGGGCAACTTGATGACCCTTGGACTTGATGAGCTCCTTAATGCGGTCCACAATGTAGTACTGGCCCGTCTCGTCGATGATGGCTACATCTCCAGTACGCAGGAACCCGTCCGGTGTCAGAGCCTCAGTTGTGGCTTTGTCATTGTTGAGGTAACCCTTCATGATATTGGGACCACGAAGCCACAGCTCACCAGGCTTTCCCTGCTCAACGTCATTTCCCTCGGGGTCGACAATGCGAGCCTCGCAAGATGGAGCCAACCAGCCAATGGAGTCCTGGTTGTAAGCGTCTGCATCCCAGCTCCATGCATGGGTGACAGGCGAGGTTTCAGTGAGACCGTAGCCCTGTACGACAGATGCTCCAGTTCGCTTTTCGACCTGGTTGATGAGGTCTTTGCCAGCAGGAGCAGCTCCCGACGTGATGTGTTGGACAATGCCATTGATCTTGTACTTGTCAATGAGCGGCGACTTGGCAAACACCACGAGGATTGGTGGCACAAGGTGCAGTGTCTCGATCTTGTACTCGATGATCTTCTTCAAGAACAGCTCGAGATCGAACTTGGGGAATACAACGACAGTTCCTGCCGCAGCCATGGATGTATAGACATACTTGGAGAGACCAAAGATGTGCGACATTGGTAAAACAGCTCCAAACACCGTGTGGGTATCTGTCGCCTCAACAGCACACAGAAATTGCTGCTGTACGTTGGATGTTGCATTTAGATGGGTCGTGATGACACCCTTGGGCACTCCGCTCGTACCTGACGAGAAGCAGTAGTGGACAGGCATGTTTGTGGCCTCGTCAGGGGTAAGAGCGATTGGCGGCACAAAGCCCTTGGAGCTTGTTGTGTCGGCAGCAAAGTCAGCAAAACGCACTGTCTTTTGCACGTTGAGACCACCCATTTGAAGAGCTTTGTCGGCAACGGCACGCTGGGCGTCTCCAGTGACGAGGAGCTTTGCATTGGAAGCCTTGAGCTGATGATGAAGTTCTTCAGGAGTGTATGCCACATTGACAGGCGTGATAATAGCGCCTAGAGACACGATTCCAAAGTAAATGACGGGCGTGTAGATGGAGTTTGTGCTGAACAGAGCCACGACGTCGCCTCGCTGGATATTGTGCTTGTGACGGAGAACATAGGCGGCCTGGCCAACGTAAAGACGCAACTGTGACGCCGTGATGGATTCGGCAGTGACAGCATCAACAAGAACCTTACGGTGGGGATTGGCTTGTAGAGCCTCGGAAGTCAACACAAACTCAGCAGCATTACCCTTGAATAGAGGATCGATTTTGCCCCAAGGAGAAGTGAGGATCTTGGGTGCAGTCATGATGATATGTAACTGGCGGGGGTAAAAGGATCTGTGTAAACCTATCTAACAGTTTAGCAAGACATTTCCCAGTGGATGGCGCCAGTCTTTTATAGTTGGAGGTGGGGTAAAAACGCAGAGGTACTATTGCAGGAGTTCAAGCCAAAAAGTAACTGGAGGGGCTGCCGTATCGGAATTATAGATGCGCGAAGCGGACATAAAGCCGAGGTCCACGAGATATTGGGTGGACAAGATGTTTCTTTATACAAGCTGAGGTGCCGCCAAACTTGAGGTTCAACCAGCATTTATATTGCTGAGAGTTTGTTATGTTGATTGTCAAGGTCATTGGTTTTGTCTGTTGAGTAACCAATTGTAAGAGCATTTACTGCGGCATCCGCAAAATGTGGGGTACTTACAGCGGGGGGAAGGAAGGCCGGTACAACGTTTCCGCGGCTGTAACCCCCCCCCCCCCTCCCCCACTTCATCCAACAATGTTGAGTTGTTCGACCCCACACTGTGAACTCTATGGATTGACTTTGGTACGGTGTGGTAGATTCCCCATCTGTAACCCCGGTCACCGGAGTGCTCATGATGACGTAAAACCCGCCGACTTCCGTGGGTTGGTGGAGGTACCTCGAATGACTTCCTACCCGACTGAAGATGCCGAGAATCCATGTACCCGTGCCCAACCATTTACAGTTTGCGGCGTTTCGGAGTCATAGCATAATCCCTGAACCGCATATAAACCGGAATCATTTGAATGTGGTTTATATTAGAGTAATGATTGTGGAGGTATAAAGGGAGATATGAAGGTTGTGTTGGTATGAGTAAAGTATACGTATGACTAGAAGTATGACTATTGATTCAATCAGTAGTATGGGTGCCTATAACCTGAGCTGAGTAGCCTGGGTAGCCTGAGGAGTAGTACACCATGACGAATAGATATGATTTGATATAAAGAAGCTCTACTTAGATTATACGTTTGTTAGGTGAGTTGGTACGTTTGTTAGGTGATAAAGTAAGGTTTATATTCTGAGCTTATACATTTCGTAGTGAGATAGACCTACTGAGCTTACACTTGGTGAGAGTTAGACCTTTCTGTATACATTTCTTAGGGAGCTACATTAGTGAGCTATACCTTGCTGAGCATACATTTCCTAGTGAACGTCGTTATACTTTCTTACGTCTACTGTCAACGACAGTGTTGGTGAGCTCGGGCTACTACAGCTATAGTTACAGTCCCGTTGGTTGTTAACAGGTTGCATACAAAACCATTATGATGGTTGGCTTATCCATGTTAACTAGAAATGCCTGTTAGTTGTACCCCTGTACATTACCTGCTTATTCTTCTCTGTACTTCAGCATATATACCCAACTTTGTGATACCAAGTACCATTCATAGTGTATATAGTGATATCAGATGAAAATCTATTGTTCTATAGCTATACAAGTCATACAGCTAGTAGACTGGAAGGGCAAAGGCAATGTCAACGCTATAGCATAGAGTCTCCAGTGAGTATCTACTAATCTGTGGCATATCCACAGTCTGTACTTATTACTCCGCCGTCAGTATCTACTCTCTACGGCATCTCCACGGTGAGTACCTGTTACTCCACAGTCAGTACCTACTACACTATGGCTTCTCCACATTAGTACCTATAGGGAGTACCTACTGCACTGAGCTCCACGGTGAGTACCTACTACTCTAAGGCATCTCCCGGTCACTACCTACGGGAGTACCTACTACCTACTCCAGCACAGCACCTCCATGTCAGTACCTACACTACAGTCTGAAACTCTGGTTGTATCGACCAATCAATGATCCTCCGTTTGACCAGTCCTTGAAACCTGATCAAAGACTAACATCAACTAACCACAATTCTATCTCTTTCCATTGTGATCCCTCACATTCCTCAGTAAAACGTTCATTGTTCACTAAAATGCGTCGGGCTGGGCCAGAATGTAGTCAATGGCCTGGCCAACTGTGTGGATCTCGTCGGCTTCATGGCTATGTTAGAGACTGTCTCGTTACAAAACAAAACACGCTTCACTTACTCTGGAATCTCAATATTGAACTCCTCCTCAATGAAAAACAGCGCGTCCACCACGTCTAAACTGTCAAGACCAAGGTCGCTCGAAAAGCTGGCCGATTCAGTGATTTTGGATGGGTCCGCAATCTGAGTTAGTTACGAGACAAAAAAAAAAAGCCTGGTAAACTGCAACCACGCGCCTTCTACTCACCTTATCACATGTTCCAAGGACATCGAAAATGCGCTCCTGAACAAACTCGCGAGTTAGACCGTGAGCATCAGAATACAAACGAACTGGAGTCATGAAGCTGGGTCCAGCGCGAGCACTAATGAGAGTCGGACGCATAGCAGCCACGGCCACGGCACGACGGCCAATTGACGTCAACGGACGCTGAAGAGCCCGTAATCCAGCCAGGCGTGCTAATGACATGTTGACCGACTTTAATGAATGCTTTAGTTGTTATACCGAGACGCTGGAGCACCGTTGCGAATATATTGAAAATTACTGCGCTTTTGGTTGGTTGGATTCGGGGTAGGGGTTCCACTGTACCTGTCGTCTTGAACAGATCCCTTCACCCCCACTAAAATATCCTCCAATTCACTGTACAACTAAAATACTTGAATATAAAACTAATTCATAGTTGTCATCTTGTTTATATGAACACCATTGGCCCATGTTTATTGTTTTCTCATTGCTAATAGTTGACTTGTCGCTTCGCCGTTAGCTAACGCACGGCTGGAGTTTTTTTTATAGTGGAGATGCCCTCCACTTTTTGACCTGCCTACCTCGTGTCTCTGCCTTTATGTTTCTAGCTACAAAACGCTTTGATCCGACAGGCGGATTGGAGCAAACAGTTCCAGTCCCTGTTAAAAGACGGAGAGTGACGAGTGGCTCGCTACCCGACCGTGACCACGACTCGCAGACTCCTTCTGAGCAGCTCCCTTCTTCTGTTGAACCTCAACATGACGAGGACCAAAAAACCGATTCTGAGGAGGACCCTGCCACCGTGGAAGTTGATCCCAAACATGCGTCTATCTTGACGAGATTTAGATCTCTTGTATCTAAAGTGACGGTTGGTAAGCTGGATGTTAAGACTGCTAATGATAGGTATGATCTCGAGCAGTCTGGAGTATTTGAACAAGACGAAACTGTTGTTGATCGTCCCGAAGTGCCTGTAGCTGTCAACAGACTTGAACCACTTCCTCAGATCAAGCCAGCAAAAGTCGATAATGGACCGGTTTCAACAGTACCTAAATGGATTGTCGACCCTGTTTACATTGATCCGGATACTACCATTCCCTTCAACAGTATGAGCCAGCTTTCCCCGCGCTTGTTACAAGTGCTTGAAGCCAGTGGCTGGAGTTCAGCATTTGCTATTCAAACTGCTGTTGTACCTTCTCTCCTCAAAGACATGCAATCCATTGCTCCAGACCCATTGCCTGATGTGCTCGTAAATGCGTACACAGGAAGTGGAAAGACTCTAGCATACGGAATCCCCGTCATTGAAGCATTGAGCACGCGTGTTATTCCCAGAATCCGCGCCGTCATTATTCTACCTACAAAGCCTCTCATCCAGCAGGTGCGAACAGTTCTTGAAACTCTTGCTAAAGGTACCAGTCTACGCATCATGGTGTGTCGTGCCGACAGGCCGTTCAAAGCTGAACAAAACCTGTTCTCTCTCGATCCACCAGACATCGTCATATCGACGCCTGGGCGACTTGTAGACCACATCCGAAACAATACCTCAGCGTTTACACTCAAGCATCTCAAGTATCTTGTTGTCGATGAAGCCGACCGTCTTCTGAACCAGAGCTTCCAAGAGTGGGTGCCGGTGCTTATGGGCAAGCTCAACGAAGCCAAGCCATTGCAACCTTCGTCCGAGGTGTGGTTTCGCCCTCCTCAAAAGCTCATTTTCTCTGCGACCTTGACTAGAGATCCTGGTAAACTGGCTGAACTCAACATTTCTGTCAACTCGCGAATCTTTGCCATTGGATCAAAGGATGGCGAGCATCAAGAAGATGAAAATATCGAGTTTTCGGTCCCAGCCCGTCTTACTGAGCGCCTTGTGTCGCTAGGATCCACGGCCGACAAACCTCTGGCCCTCTACCAACTTCTTGCTGACAATGACATGACGCAAAACGTTCTCATCTTTGTCAAGTCGAATCAGGCCGCTGCTCGTCTTGCTCGTCTCCTGTCTCTTATTGACAATCACCTCTATAATCGTCACCTAATCGTGGACCGGTGCAGCGGTGAATTAGAAGTGTCACAACGTCGCAAGAAACTCAACGCGTTTGCTAATGGCGAAATTGGTATTCTCGTGTGTACAGATCTCATTGCACGAGGTATAGATATTTCGTCTGTCGGGGCAGTAGTCAACTACGACCTGCCGGTCGGTAAGCGTGAATATGTTCATCGTGTTGGACGAACAGCCCGAGCTGGCAATGCTGGAACTGCCTGGACAATTGCCGTTGGACCTGGTGAACGGAAGTTCTTCTGGTCAATTGCCAAAACCATCTCACGAACTGGCACTGTTGTCGTCAACGATCCCATTTCTATTCCTGAATCATCTCAGGATGGATACCAAAGGGCTCTTGGTGAATTGGAAGCTGAAGTGTTTGCCAAATGACAGTTTTGCATTCATCTACTATTTATCGTCGAATTGACTCTTGCATTTTCATTTCCATTGGATCTTAGCTACGTAGACAACGCTACGAAGCGTGAAGAGAGTAGTAACAAGATAGGAGTTCAGATGGTAGGAAAAAAAAGACAGTAAACAAGAGTAGTCAAAAATTAGAGACAGGACATCATCATTTTCTCAACTAGCAAGCTCCTTGATCTCGGTTGCTGTAGCGTTGAGTCCCATGACATTGAGGAACAGATTGAGGTTTGTAATCATGACAGCACTGAGGTCTGGAGGCGCAGCCTTCGCCTCGTTCATAGTGCCAAAGATCTTGGAGCGAACTTCATCAACAATGACCCGCTGGTGCTCAAGCTTAGCAGCAAGGGCCAGCGATGCCAGGAAGTGCCACACGTACGAGTTGTCGACGTTTCGTGGAGGGAAAAACGTGTCCAGGTGGCCCTGGACCTTGGAGAACAAAATGTTGAAGGTTTGTTGCCAGTTCTCGATATCACGTGCTCGCTGGGCCTTGCCGGCCTCATCCTTTGGCACATCCTCTTCATCCTCCTGGTTAATGAGCTCGGCTCGAGACACGAGGACAGTAAGAACGGCAAGACCAGTCTTAGTTGATGCAACATGGACCATGTCGCAGCTCGAGATCATAATCTCCAAAAGACCAATAACAACATCATAACTAGAGTCGGAAACAAGATGCACAAGAGGGGGAAGGACGGTTTGAGAGAAGAGTTGGATAGACTCACGAGTCTTGGCAGGTAGGGCTTCAGCGCCAGTGCCATAAGAGCCGTTCTTGACAACATCAAGGGCTTCAATGTTGGCAACAATTCGCGTTAGCACAGTGAGACGCTGCTTCTGCGACAAATGTCGAAACACGCGAGGAATGAGCTTCTTTCCCTTGTCAAATGACAAAATCTGCATAAACGGTTGCTTACCAGTGGTGAGATCCACAGGTTCAACAACCTGTAGCTCATCCCACAAGCTGGTGACGAGAGACTCCATTTTGGTGTTCCATTGCTCAATGGGGGACTCGGCAGATTCAGCCTCGGCGTTTTCTTCACTGCCCTCAGCAGGCTGCTCAGTAGGCGGCGCATTCTCGTTGGGCTTTGCGCGTTCAAGACTTTCAATTTCCAAAAGCAGAGTGTACAGGGTCTCGATGGACTTGAGGAAGTCCAGGTTAGTATGGGAGCGACCACGGGAGGGTTTGGCATCATTGAGCGTAAGCCTCTCGAGTTCCTTGGCTGTAGAGGAAGCATCAGCCACCTTGAGGTTGATGGCACGGCGGGGACGCAGACCAGAGCTGGTGGTGATCATACCGAGGGCACCTTCGGGAGCAACCTGCTCCTTACGAGGATGCTCCTTTGCAAAGGCAACAGCGCGTTGGACCTGCATCTGCATACGCGACAGTGGGTCATCATTGTGGCGCTTGAATCTGCCGCGCTGGTTTCCACGGCCAAGATGGTATGTTCGGGCAAACTCGTTGAGAGGCTCCTGAGCATTGGTGCGCTCGGAGATGGCCGAGTGGACTTGGTAGTAAAAGTCTTCATTGTAAGGATCAGAGGTGACCATTTGCTGGAGCTGGATGCGCATGACAAAGTTCTTGTCCCATTGGCGCATGAGACCGTTGTACTTTGACGGAGGAATAGGACGACGATTCGGCTGACCATAGGATCTGTTGCCTTGAGCAGCACTTTGCGCGAGATCTTCGCTCATGACTTGATTTAGAGACGGCACAGGTCTAGAGGATGCAGATTCAGGGATTGTGTAGGGCGTTTCCGAGTCGGCAGCAGGTTTTTCCGTGCCAGAAGCAGCTCCAACAGTTGGTCCAGGTCCTACCTGAACGCTACCGCCAGCCACAGGAGGATTAGCAGCACCAGCATTAAGTTGGGAAGGAGGAGCCATGGAGCCCGGCTGTTGAGCATTCGACTGCAAGTTGGGCTGCTGTGGAAACTGCTGCCACATCATGGATGCATCCTGAGGAGGCATGCCAAATGGGGGCTGGGACATGAAGCCACCAGGGGGAGGAGGATATGAGCCATAGGCCGCGGGGAAGCCCATTCCTGGGAATCCCATGGGAGGAAAGGCACCAGGGCCTGGAGGATACATCTGCGGGAAGGGAGCAGGGCCACCAAAACTGGGGGCACCTGGTTGACGACTAGCTAGCATTTGAGCCTCAATCTCGGCGAGCGACATGATCTTGGGCTGCTGCTGCTGCTGCTGCTGCTGTTGCTGAGCAGTTGGTTGAGATGAAGTTTGTGACGGAGCCTGAGACTGCGCAGGCGTAACTTCCCACAACGAAGCAATGGGTTGAAGGCTCGGCACTGCAGCGTCGGCATGTGGAGTGTGGGACACGGCCTTGGCATGGAAGGTGTAGCCTTCCTGGTTGATTTTGCCCGACACTTGGGCCGTCTGGCCCGCAAAGTCGAAGTCGCGGCCAACAGCATCTACAGAGCTTCCAAAGGTCTCGTCGTTGAAGTCATCGTTAGTCTCATGTAGCGCGTCACCTAGATGGTCGTCATATGTGTCGTCAAACTCGTAGACCTGCGGTTTGGAGGCACCAGAGGCCGCGGTTGTTTCCACACCGAAAAAGGACATTCGTGAAGCGTAGGGGCCAGTCAAGTACACGCGTGCAAGACGAACCGAGTCAGAACAGGTGAAATGACAGTGCTGGGTCCGGCAATTGCAAGACGAGGTCGAGATACAAGCGTCCCAATGTTGTGGATCACGTATGATTGGGTGAGAGTCTTGGTAGCTGCTGTTAACTTTTCACTGGTGGTGAGTATTACCCGGCCAAGATGGCTGGAGAATGTTACCCGGATGGACTTGAGAATACCCGGAACTAGGAAGTAAGACTTCAACAGCCACGTTACCCGGTGCAAAGCTGTCAGGGGTAACTAACCTCAGATTCTCTCTCAAACTGTGGGGAAGTCATCAACAGCAGCAGCAACAGGGTTCTCAGCGTTGTTGTAGTAGTTGTCCTCCGGGTATAATGAAGAGTCACTCAGCTGTGAATATCTACTGAATAGATAGGCGGTACTATAATGGTCATTAACTGTGAAGTCCTTACTATAATGGCCATTGACTGTGAAGTTGAGCTATGATGATCATGAACTGTGAAGTTGCGCTATAAATCAGTGATTCTGATACCGCAGGAGTATTGTGAGACAGAAGAAATATTGAGTTGTATCCTGTGTAATGCATTGCCTGTCAATGGTATTGGGATTGGCTGGTTAGTGGCTCATTAGTGGGTGATAACGAGCAATCCGGATTTGCACGAGTTTCTGACCTTGTGATGATGCTCGTTTGCTACGATGAGTTCAGGCACATTGTATATTTCAAGTGGTGCTGCGTTGGATGTATTTAGCTGATGATACAGTGACCCCGGCTGACTGTCAACAGATCACCTTGACTTGCTGATCCGATTCCTTAGATTGCCATGATTGTCTATGGACTACTTATGTTTGTCATAAGATTGACGTCTGCTCTCAGAAACATCGTTGAGATCACCTCCTTTGGTTTCTTGATACTATTTTAATGGCCATTCAACAGTCTCTTGTATCAACCGAAGTACACAGACTGTACAGGAACTTAACATTAACCTGGTCATTCCACAGCTAGTTGTTCTTCTGGTAAAAAGTATTATTCTGATACTCTGACTGACAGGTTTGTTTCATTTGACCCCTGACTATCACACGTATCACACGGTTCATCTGCGATCCAGTAACTGACCGTCAATAGGTGCTGGACCGCCCTACTGGTCATTTATTCATGACCCCTGACGATCATCGTATATGCCGCCCCCCCTCGGCGTATTTACTGGCATATTGGAAGATCGACGACCCGAGGGCGTTGCCGCGAAAGATGCTCGTGTGAACAGTGCCGATAGTCGCGGTTGACATCCTGTCCACCCTCCCACACAGAGCCTGTCCCCCCCCCCCCCACCTTTATCGCTCAGATCCATTCCTTCATGAAACATCCTCCCTAAACCCCACGCTAGCCCCATGACCCCTGGCGTCAGGTAACCCCAACGGACATGCACATTTTTGACGCCTGCATGCTGTAAGGGGTGTACCGGGACTCCGGGGCCAAGGAATCAGGAACAACTGGATTAAACTCGGCTCGAGCAGCCAACAACGCGGGGAACCGAGTCAAGATATCATTAGAGTTTACAACACTCGCTTGTTGAGCTAATCGGCAGGTCGACTAGCTCTAACTTAGATGTAGGCACGAGGCACGGCACATGGTAAGAGGTAACGGGTCCCCCGTATGAGTTGTAGTGCTAGAAATTGTCCTAAAAAAGAATTCCGCGACATCAAATTGTAGATCGGTAGCTAGGTTTCATGTTGGCATTACAGTACAGCAGATGAGATGAGAGTTAAATTGCACAAACTAAACACTTCAACGTAATGTACTTAAAAGTTGATCTATTTCTTCTTGATCCATTTCTCCTTCAACTCTTCTTCTTCACTCCCGCTCTCTCGTCCCCCCCCCTCCCTTCTGCCCTCTCATCCCTTTACTCCCTCTAGTGGGTCCTGAACCGCCTATCCTCTTTTGACATCATAGTGCAGATGCAAACGTCCAATTAGATGGCGCGGTGCCTTGATCGCCAGGGCACCTGCTTGTTTGGGCCACTTGGAATGAGTGGCAGGCCCAACGCTAGCGCCTATGAAAGGCCTCATAGGTAATGCCCCTGGTTATCATTTCCTTGTCTGTTACCAGTCCCCCAAACTATCATTTCCTAATGGATGCACGCCTCCGCAACTGGATCAACCTGTGACTGCTGCTCAAACGATCTTCTCTTTTTACTTGTTCTCCGTTTCCTTTTCTATATATTTTGACTGTTTCTCCTCGCTTTGTTCTGCTCTTCATCAAGACGCGAAACCCAACACGATCAAACAGTAGCAACTCATCGGTTGACGACGCCTTTGAATCCAACTTGTCTTTGACTGTTCCTCTCGTCCCCCATCTAAACTCGACACAACCAACGTCAGTTTTCAACTCATCAACAACCCGAATCCTGCCTCGGCTCTTCAACAACCTACCTCTATAAGAAATCTGTGCAACCTTTTCTCTCGTGAAGCTGGCGAACTCGCACTCATCACTTGTCTTTTAGAGCCTTTCTTCTCCCGGTCCTCCAAACTACTTGGTTCCGTTATGGTACGCTCTTATAACCGCGCAGTGGGCCTAACTGGCCTGGTGGCCCTCCTCTACATCATCGTACTCAATGTATCGTCAACGGGACATCCACAAAACATAAAGACCCCACGGTATTGGATCCCCTACAACAACACAGCCATGGACTGGTTCCGTGTCAACAGAAACCAACACTTCATGAACCTGTACGGCAGCAGCTTAGAGCCCAAGCCCGAGGTTCCCCAGCGTGAGAACGCTACGTTTGTGACTCTTGCCCGCAACTCGGACTTGCCAGGTCTTCTCAACACAATGCGCTCTGTAGAGGACCGCTTCAACTCAAAATACCACTATGATTGGGTCTTTCTCAACAATGAACCGTTCAGCGAAGAGTTTATGAAAGTCACATCCAACCTCATTTCGGGAACCGTTCGCTACGGCGTCATTGGCATCAACCATTGGAGCTATCCCGAGTGGGTCAACCGCACCGAGGCCGCTCTCACTCGTCAACGCATGAAGGGTATCATCTATGGGGACTCTGAATCGTACAGACACATGTGTCGCTACGAGAGTGGATTCTTCTTTGACCACCCGTTGATGCGCAACTACAGATACTACTGGCGTGTTGAGCCAGACACTCTGCTTCATTCTGACATTGATTACGATGTTTTCAAGATGATGCGTGAGCAGGATAAGAAATATGGCTTCACTATCACACTGCGGGAGTACGCTGCAACCATCACCACTCTGTGGGAGAGGACCCGCGAGTTTCTGGCACATTTCCCCGAGTCAATCGCTGAGAATAACCTTCTCAACTTTGTCAGCGACAACGACGGTGAGACGTACAACCTGTGTCACTTTTGGACAAACTTTGAGATTGCCGACATGGATTTCTGGCGATCCCCAGTTTATCAAAACTACTTCAACTTCCTCGACAAGGCAGGAGGCTTCTTTTATGAGCGATGGGGAGATGCACCAGTCCATTCCATTGCTGCTTCCCTCTTCATGGACAAGAAGCACATTCATTTCTTTGAAGATATTGGTTACACCCATCCGCCTTTCACCCACTGTCCCACCAACTGTGGTGAAAACGGCCTCAAATGCTCCTGTCTTCCGTCGCAGAACTTTGACTGGCAGCCTTATAGCTGTACTCGTCAGTTCTACAAATCCCAGAACATGACCCTTCCGCAAGGTGTCCCTGAACTGTGAGTTGCTGGCAACTCCACTTCACCACGTCGAACGTAATTCGCATGGCTTCGACAATTTGCATACTTAATGTATTAATGACTTGACTTTATAGATATCTGTAGGTATATCACGGACACGGAAGATTTGCTGGGTGATTGCATTGGATTATTGGTTATCCACAAGTTAAACTTCGATATTAGAGAACATCTTCAGGAAGACATGCTCACATTGAGTATTGACCAGCCGAAGCGTACCGATGAAGTAGACGACCACTCTAAGATAACTGGTTTGGCCTGTTCAAGTCGCTTGACCTGCTCTAGACTAACATATCATGGCTTACATACCAGCATGTGAAGTTCCCCACTTCTCGTGCTGTGAACCGACAAGATACCGAGGCCCTAATAGTAGTGACCGAGGCCGTCATGGTTGTGACCCCAGAAAGTAGTGAAGTAGCTTGGCAAAAATTGCGTCTACGCCAAACTTTATTTTGCCAGTTCTTCTGTATTATTCTTCGAATTTCAGTGCTTCAAGAACCTCAGCTTCCATGGATAATCCAACATTTCCCTGATCTTCATTCTAAGTGCAGTTTATATATCCCTTATCATTCCCGTCGTGTATCAATTGTGCGAAGCCACTGCTTCCTTCTAAAAGAACAACTTTCAAACTCGGCCGAACCACAGCCAGCTAGGCCCACGCTTCAAAGGTAGATGATGCCTCGGCCTCGAAACTCGGATAATACGCGATCCGGCACACATCCGGCACACAAGCTGTCAACCAACCCTATTTCTGGCCATGGTGATTACAAGTAGTAATCTTTACGTTAAACTTCAAGTAACTGTCCATCGCCTCGTGCACTGTTCGCTCGATGATCTGACCAGCACAAGATTGTTTTTACATTTCAGTAATTAATTAATATAATTGTCAGAGAGCAGTTGTTATTACTACTGGTCTCTTCTACATCTAATAGAACAACTTCGTGCCTTAGTACTACCAGGATTTTGAGTTGCATGTTGATACCCCTGACGCTGACTCCGACCTCGGGTCATTTTACTACAACGGGATTAAATGTACCGCTTCACTGTTTCACCCACCCATGTTTGCTGCGCCGTTTCTAGCCATTGTACCCTGTCATTGGTGTGTTTTATTTTTTGTACCGCCAGTCAGATGGCTATATGCAAAGCAAGATTATCTGATAACCCAATCAGGTAATGTCCAGCTCACGGCTCCCCGATGATGCCAAGTTCAAAGTCTCGGCGCCGAGCTTTCCCCGTTGCAACGACTCATATGTGTGTCATATTCAATTGGCTGTAGAGGAGCTTGACTGTTGCTAAAGGAGCACATCCTTTGGTACACTGATACTGTCAAGACTTGTTTTGTCATTTCTTCTCGAGTCTGCTTCTAATGATGAACTACTGAGATGCTTCTGGCAAGGATTTTGAAGTCTCCAGCTCAGACTCACGCCAAAAGAAACTGAAACTTTTTTGTCAGACAGGTACTGCTACCTAACAAGTAAAAGATCGTCTCGCGGCCTGACCTGATCTTCGTGGAAATGGCCTCATGCACCTCCATCAGATAAAAATTTGCTCTTGCCGGCCCGTCGATCGCGGTTTATTCCGCCGGTGTAAGTATCCAACCCCTCATAGAGTTACAGAAGCGTCCTAACACGCTACGGTCACTGTTGAAACTTTAGTAATTTTTTCCTGGTTCTTCATAATTATTTCTGAGTTGGCAACTCGCAGAGCTTCTACAACTTCATCAATCTACCAAGCTTTAGCCAAATGTCACTAAAAGTGTACCTGTTATTCTTCAGCTCGGCGCTTATATGCCCACTCATCTTCTTGTCAACTTTTAACTTCTATTGGTGCTGGTCCTCCTGGTACTGTTTGAACCAGGCCAGAGGGTTGCCATCGAAATTGACGACATCCTGGAACAGGAACTAGTCAACGTTGTAATTCTCAAGAATCTCAGGAGATTGGTGCTGATCCTTGCATGTACCTCTGCTCTTCCCGGCCAATGTTCGGGGTTCATCTGAAAGATCAACAGGCAAGTATTCTCTTTTCTCTTGCAGCACTGCAAACTCCAGACTTATAATGCAGAAACTTGGCATTTCTTCTTACCGTGGCAATGGTCCTGCCCATGGTTTCTGCTAAAGGTGCAGTCAAGGGTCCCCCGGCTCTCATCTGTCCTCGGACATGCTGTAGGTTATAAATAGCGGGGTTGAATCCCAGTTTATTGGTCGACTGAGTGACTGGTACAGATTCAATTAACCAATGCTTTCGCTTCAATGGCTATCAGTGGCATTTTTAGTATCGCTTGTTGTCGCTGAAATGGATGATGTGTATGGCAGAGCCTGTATGTACTCAGCAGCTGCCTACAACTTCACCTGTCCTAATATTGACGATGACGTATATTCCATGGCCCCTTGTCTCTGTAACAATACTGCCTATTTACAAACTGTTGTAGGCTGTATTGAAACAAATTCTCCAAATGAAGAGTGGAAAGAAGCAGCCTACCTTACAGTCGGTGGCATTTGCATGCCAACGATGTACACGTATAGTCTGCCTGATCTCATTGCAAGTGTGCCTCATCTTCAAAGAAATTTGACCGATTCTCAGTTGAACGCAATCCACACGAAAGGATTTATCATGCCTGATAGTTATCTTCAGCATGGATTCAAAGTAGTGGAAATTGCCAATGCTTCAGGCCCCAAAACAGACTATTACACGTAAGTTTTTCTTTTCTGGAAAAACAACTCCAATAACTTTCTAACTCAAGGGAAGGTCTCTTGGCATATTGGGCTCTTGTTCTGCTTCTGCGGACCGTAACCAATTTTTTCTACCAGGTTACTCCTCGTGTGCTACGAACGCTTGATACTCCTCTAGTTCGCAAACTGCGTAAGCATGTGTTGTTGCCTCCAACTGGTCGTTACCATCACTCGACCCCCCGCTCCCTGTTTGGATTTACATTCAACTTCCCCTTGCGTGCACACAGTCTCGCCATTGGTTTGTTTATCATTTATAACGTTGTGTTCAGCTTCGCCGATATCACAACTATTCTGCCAAACTTTTATTACAAAAACAGTCTTGTGTACCAGTACGCGGCCTTTTGTGGAGCTCGCACAGGAATGTTTTGTATGCCGGAATTTCTGTTACTAATTCTATTTGCTGGTCGCAATAACATTCTTATCTGGCTGACAGGTTGGCCTATGGATACGTTCAATGTCTTCCACAAATGGATCGCTCGTGTGCTGTTGTTCGAGGTTATTATGCACGCTGTGTTTGAGAGTGTCAGTTTCGTCATTGGAGGATACTACATCATGTCGTGGACCGAAGTTACGTATTTCAAGTGGGGAGTTGTCGCAATGATGATGTGGGTAGGACTCAACATCCAAGCTTTGCACTACTTCCGCGCAAAATGTTACGAGTTGTTTCTCTATTTCCACATTATCCTCGCTGCCGTTTCGATTCCTGCAACTTGGTGGCATGTTAATGTCATGGGCCCTGGTATCATGCCATACTTGTACGCGACAATTGCAGTATGGGGATTTGACCGTGTTGCTCGCGTTGTTCGTATTTTGTGGTCGGGAATATTGTCCAAGGGTGACATGACGGTTGAGTCTGGAAACATTATCCAGATGAAGCTCAACTATTCACAACGCTGGAAATTCTATCCCGGCTGCTATGTGTTTGTGTACATTCTCGGCAAGAACAAGTTTTGGCAATCACATCCATTTACTGTTGTCACGTCGCCGAAGCCAGAAGACAATGGGAAACTAGTTCTGTTTGCCAAAGTTAAGGACGGGGTTACAAAACATACATGGGATCACCTCATGGAGCAGCCATGTCAAAGCGCTCAACTACCGGTGCTTATTGAGGGGCCCTATGGATCCCATCACGCTGTTCACCACTATGACACACTGGTGCTAATAGCTGGAGGTATTGGCATTACAGGAGTGTACCCGTACGCAGCAGAACTCAAAGAGAAGCCAGATCGCAAGCAGCGGATCATTTTCATCTGGGCCATGTCTTCTGAAGCACCTCTTCAGTGGTTCCGATATCAACTCGACTATTTGGCATCAGATGCCCGTATCGAGATGAACATTTACGTCAGCAACCTCGAGTCTTCAGCATCAAGTATAAACGTCAAGGCCGATGAGGATACTGACAATGAACGCAAGATGGATGACTTCTCCGAGCGGGAGAAGCAAGTGAAGGAACAAGCTTTCAAGACGACCTGTAAGGATGGGCGGCCCGATGTCAAGCAGCTCGTTGTCCAAGAGATGACTGAAGTCACAGGCACCGTTGCATTCATGGTTTGTGGTCCTGATAGAATGAACGATGATGTTCGCACAGCCATTGCTGAGAATCTTGAGACGACCAAGGCTCGAGTTGATTACTTTGAGGAGGCCTTTTCGTGGTGACTGACACAACCGTTTACGACGCAGACGATTCTCACCAGTATATAGTTAAAATGCTTACTTTACAGAGATATTGAGAAGTTAAGTTGGAACGATGAGATTTTGGCAGCATCGAGCTGATAAAATGTTAATGGTTGGAAGGGTATTATCTACTTCACATTACAGTTGCACTCTTCGAAGGACAAGAGCTGAGTCGGAAAACTCACACTGTAATTACCCTCTCGCTGTTGTAACAAAATGCAAGGTCGTGTGAAGAGGTCGGTATAAAAAACGCTTCATGTCATATAAGAGCCAACAAGAAAGAAAACAAAAAAACTTCCAAGATCCTGACACTAGTTATAGGTGCGAGTTCTTCATTGCTTTCCACAATCACAAGAATTGAACCATCTGTACGGATCGGCTGACATGACACACAGTATCACTTTTGCAGCTTAGCAAGTCGAAGTCGCTGGCGCCCCAATGCGCAAAAAACCTACTTTCATGATATCGGATTGAAGAGCACAATAATTTTCAGTGCTCAAGTGATTTAAACAGCACGGACCTGAGTGGTGTGCTCGTAAATCCTGAAACCGGCTTCTTAGATCTCTTACCTCTATAGCCCTTGCTCGACACCAACATGGATGCATGGATGTACGACGAGTAGCATCACTGATAGCGGCAACCTCAAACAAGTCACGGGGAAATTCACGCGCACACAAAGCTGAATTAACAGAACCTGACACAAGCATATCCGCATAGCAGCAGTCCTAACCCGAGTACAACAAGGCAGTGGGGGCTGGGTTTCAACATCTCCACCATTCATCCATTGATTGGCGGTTTAGCATCAATTGGACCTCTGTTACCAGCAGTTAGGAAGTGTCGGGAGAGTGACCCTTGTATCAATTCGTGTATCAATTCGTCTACCCCGTACTTACTATCATTGTTTTGAGCACATTTGTCCGCAAAATGCTGCTCTTAGAATACCACAACCTGCTCCTCAAGAGCCTGTTCACAGAACGTCTGTTAGATGAGGAAGCAGCAGCTTCTCCAGCCAGTATCAACCAATTGGTCGCCGATTTCGACAATGTCACGTTCCACATCTCGACTCCCGAGTCCAAGACGCAGATTCTCGTGTCTATGTACATGAAGTGCTGGTCCGACCTTCAAAAGTATGGAGTTGATGAGGTTCTTGACCGAGAGTACGGTGAATGGCGGGTGAGTCCTCCAGAGAATGGATACAACTTTTCCATGGTTGTGGACTTGGAGAAGATTCCTGAAGACCTTGAGCAGCGTCAGGAGATTGTCAACAAGATCTCACTACTGAAACGCAATGCTCTGGCAGCACCGTTTGAACAGGCGTTTGCCAAGTTTGACGAGATGGCCGCTGATGCAACGTCGCGCTCACTCGAACTGTATGTCCCTGAAGAATCGGCTGCCGAAGTCATGGCTATTCACTATCGAGATGAAGAGTCCATCTTTATCAAGCCCTCGCACGATCGAGTCACCGTCATCTTCTCCACGGTATTCCGGGACGAGACGGACCAGGTTTTCGGTAAGGTGTTTTTGCAGGAGTTTGTGGATGCTCGTCGTCGTGCTATCCAGAATGCGCCTCAAGTGCTATACTCGCACAAAGAAGCCCCTCTGGAGATCAGAAACGTTCCTGGTGTGCGTTCGACTTCGGATAGTGTTGGATACGTGACTTTTGTATTGTTCCCGCGTCATCTGGCTCCAGGTCGCCGTGAAAACTGCATTTCTCATATCCAGACGTTCCGTGACTACTTCCACTATCACATCAAGTGCTCCAAAGCGTACATGCACTCACGTATGCGTTACCGAGTTTCCGAGTTCCTCAAGGTCCTCAACAGAGCCAAGCCCGAGAACACGGACAAGGAACGCAAGACTGCGTCGGGCCGTCGTTTCCGTGTTGCAACATAAAGCCATAGAAATGTATTATTGGAGGACTTGGACGTTACAACTAAAGAACTGGTCTTGTCTGTACAAGAGCTCCTTATAACTGGCCTGTCTTGATAAACCTGTTGCAAGAGAACATGTAGATGGCTGTTTAGGAATGCTGAGAAGCTCGTCCAAATATATGGTGGTAATAAGAAATCCATAAACATTCTCCTTCAGTTATTAATCAAGAGTTAAAACTGTGTCGTTGAACGTCAGGTCAAACAGACAGCCAAGATAATTGACAAAGTTGTTGAAGCAGTATAGACCAATAGCAGGTCAACAACTACCTCTCTTGTCTAGTCCTCTCTTCTCTCTTCTAGTCCCTCAGTCCATCTTCTAATCCCTCAGTCCAGCACTCCTAATCCCTCTGTCCTTCCTCCCTTCTGTTCATCATAAAACATTGCGCTATGTACATCATTTTGGTAGAGGGTCGGGTCCAACTTAGTCTTTAACACGCTGAACACATGCTTGTTTAACTGGCAGCAACGGGCTTCTTCGTTCCATACTTGCTACGAGCGTTACGCCGGTTGGGCACTCCGCTCAGATCATAGGCTCCTCGTACACATTTGTACTTGACACCAGGCAAATCCTGGGTTCGACCTCCTCGAACTGCCACGACACTGTGTTCTTGTGCATTATGGCCTTCACCAGGAATAAATGCCGTCACGACCTTTCCAGTCGTCAAACGCACACGACAGATTTTTCGGTTCGATGAATTGGGTTTCTTCGGCTTCATAGTTGTGACCTTAATGACGACTCCTCGGCGCTGTGGAGCTCCCTCGAGATCCGGCGACTTGGACCATTGTGCGCGTTCCCGCTTCTTCAGCGTCTTAAAGTTACCTCGACGGCGAGTCTGATTGAGTGTAGCATGCCGAGATTGGTTAACACTTGGCTTGGGTGCCAATAGTTGCGGAGCATGGCCTAGAAGTGAAGGACGAAACGGAGTCAGAAGCGATGATTGGCTCAACATGCGGCATTGAGTCCAACGACCCGCAATCATAGGTGATGCCACGGGGAGTTTCGGCACAAACCGTGCCAATCGTAACATGACTTCACAAGATGTTATATAAGAATAAAAGAATCAACGGTGTGAATGAAACGTTTTTGTTGATAGGCGGGTTTTGTTTGATTTCAAGGTTCATCTAAAATTTCAGACCGGTGCACCCTAGCCCTGACCATACCCTATGAACATTTGTCCATTAGGTTTGGAATTCACTCACTCTTTCGAAGTCTCTTTTTTCTGTCACTTTCGATTTTTTTGGCTTTGGACACTTTTTTTTCCTCCATCCAATGGCAGACGAAGATTATTCAAGAGAGTACCGTGGAAGGTCGCAAAGCCCCGGCAGATATGACCGGGATTCCCGCGCTCGTAGCTCGTCACCTCGTCGTGATGACCGGGACCGTGATCATGATATGGATCTTGACCGAGAACGCGACCGCGACCGTGATCGAGACGACCGCCGTGATGACCGCGATGACCGTCGTAGAGGATCCAATGGTCGTGATGGTGACTCGGATGACCGACATGGCGGGGCACCTCCTGTTGATGACGAGGAAGAGGCCAAAAATGAGGGAACCAACCTGCATGTTTCGGGTATTGCACGGTCGCTGACAGATGCCGACCTTGAGGAAATATTCAGCAAGTTTGGTGATGTCAAGGCTGTCCAAATCCTGAGAGACCCCCACTCCAAAGAGTCACGAGGTTTTGGATTCGTTGATATGTTAGACGTGAGCTCTGCCGATGCTGCGTTGAACGGTCTCGATGGCACCGAAGTCAGTGGCGTAACTATGTCGGTTCAACGTGCCAGGCGCAAGCGACCACGAACCCCTACACCAGGAAAGTACTTTGGTCCACCAAAAACTCGAGGAGGACGTGGTGGCCCTTCTCGGGATCGTTTTGACGACCGATACCGCGACCGGGATCGTTACCGTTCAAGATATGACGACCGCGACCGCGACCGCGACCGTTACTACGATGATTACTACCGTGGACCTCCTCGTGGCCGCTATGATGACCGTGACTCGCGTGATCGTTACTACCGAGACCGTGGTTACTCTTCTCGCTATGATGACCGTGACCGTGACCGTGAGCGGGATCGCTATGCCCCTCCTCCCAGAGATTACCGTGACGCACCTCGTGACCGCTACGACCGCTACGACCGCGGTGGCCGCGACTATCGAGACGAGGGTCGATCTTCGTACCGCGACGACCAGCCTCCTTACTCGCCCGAACGTGACGATTACCGTGTCCGCGATTGATTGAACAATATGTACAGTAACACCCTCCGCTCGCTTACACCCTCATTCGCGTGCTCTTCTGGTGCGTTGTTCTATTTCTCCGAGTAAATAGTTTCTACGACTTCCTCGACGAGGCCGCTAAAATTGAAAAATCGAAATTACCACATCGTTTTGTTGGTATAGATATAGCTCAACTACGTCTCCTTTGTCGCCTACTACATTCACGACTTTCGGACTCCTCTTACCACCAGCTTTGAGAGACACAACTCTTGGTCTTCTCGTTTCTCGTAGTTACCAGCTTCATCATTCTCCTCCATTTTTGTTTGTTTAAAGCTGTCTTTTTTCCTTGTAATCCTGATACCATCGATACCTTTGAACTTCTAAGTAGCGAAGTTCTTGAATTCCTGCTGAAACTGCTGCTTCTCCTAGTTCTACTACTGTTTTGTTTTATGATAACCTTTACATTTCCCTAGAATTGGCAATAACTATAGATCTGTCCCTTAAAATTCGCTGGTTGCCCGACAAGATTGCAATAATAAATCTAGTTCTTGGGCAGGTGCTCCTGAAGAGCCTGGTTGAGGTTCACAAGCTTGGCAGTAGGCACGTTGTACGACTTGGCCAGCTCAGTCAGCTTGGAAACGTTACCAGTGAGAGCAGCAGTGGCACCAGCAGTCATCTCATCCATTCCACCACCAACAAGGTTGGCAAGCATGACCTCAGCACCGTTGGTGACCGACTGGACAAAGGGTCCAAGGAGGAAGTTGGCAACAGCCTCAGAAATACCTCCAGTGAAGGGAGCAAGAGCCTCGCCAGCAGTTCCAATAGCGTTATCGATCTGCGAGTCAAGACCGGTAATAGCAGCAACCATGCGGTCAGCGTTGGCGTGAGCAGGGTCAGTCTGCAGCTGGTGAGTGAGGGTGTCAACGACCTGGCGAGCGTTGGTCATCGAAGACTCTGCACCGTTGTAGTCACCGCTGCGCAACTGGAGCTGGGGAACGTGCTCCTGCAGAGCCTTGTTGACATTAACAAGGTTGGCAGTAGGAACATTGTACTGCTGGGCAATGTTGACGAGCTTGGATACATCGCCAGTCAGCACAGCAGCGGCGCCAGCAGTAACATCATCGATGCCGCCGCCAATAAGGTTGGAAAGGAGGACCTCAGCACCGTTGGTGACCGACTGGACGAATGGGCCGAGAAGGAAGTTGCCAACAGCCTCGGAAAGACCTCCAGTAAGAGGAGCAAGGGCACCAGAGACGGTGGCAATGGTGTTGTCAATCTGGGAGTCAAGGCCAGTAATGACAGCGGTCAAGGTATCAGCGGCAGCGTGCTCGTTGCCCGTCTGCAGCTGGTGAGTCAGCGTGTCAATGACCTGGCGAGCGTTGGTCACCGATCCCTGGGCACCGGCGACAAGGGGGTTGGCGTCAGCAACGCTGACAGGGGCGGCAACGACGGCGGCAAGAGCAGCGGCCACAGAAACGAGGTACTTAGTGGAGACCATGTTGATAGTTGATAGTTCAAAAGAGTGCTTGGAAGTTGGTTGTTCAAAGAGCGTGAAGCTGAAGGCTGTTGAGAGAGTGAATGTGCGATTGAGATCGTGATGATGAGAGACAAAACCAGGGACGGTCGCTGAGCTTTTATATTCACGAGAGCCAGGTCTCTGAACCACAAAGAAATCATGATTTGTCAGACTTCACGGGTCCAGACGGAAGACTTCAAACCACCACAGCCACGATGGGACCGTGCATTCATCTGATGCAGTAAAATTACGATGGAGGTTATAAGTTGTGAGGTCAACTTGGCAGCCTTGTACCGCGTGGGGTATTACCCAGATTACCCAGAGGCTTGGAAAGCTTAATAATGTATCGGCAACATGAGCCATGATCTTGTGAAGCTTAACCATGCACCATCGAAATTAAGATTGTTGCGAGAGCAGCTATGCTCCGTCTGCATCACAAAAATTGCCAGTCACGCTATTAAACTCAAAATTCTCCCAGTGTAGTAACCTCTGATCAGTTACGAGTGAAAATGCGGCCGAGCATCTGTTTGGAGCTTGAGCCAAAGCTTACTAACGCGTCCCAGATATGACGGTCCAGCTCCTCAGCGGCAGTAGTATCTGGGGGCGCCATGACATAATCTGCCTTGTGCTGATACTTTAGAATATCTTTTCGAGTCAAAAGACCACAGAGTACACCGTCATCCTCAACGTAAATCATCCGAGGTCCAACCTTCGAGAACAACTCCATGACACGTGTCAAAGGAGTCATTCTCTGGACCGTCACTGGACTGTTGTTGACTAAGCTAGAAAGGTCAACGTAGTCTGTTGGTCCTCCCTTTTCGAAGCTGCAGTAGCGACCTGGAGCATCTCCGTTCCGGTCAGCAGCAAGCTGCAAATCAGTTCGCCAGATGTATCCAATAAAATACCCTTCGCCATCTACGATTGGATAGATCTTATGTTTGGATGACTGAAGCAGTGATTTGAGCTGTTGGATGGTACACCCCTTGTTGGAGATGGAACTGACTTCTCGGACCATGGCCGCCTCAATAGGAACCGAGTCGTAGATCTCATCATGCTCCTCACTTGTATCAATAAACGGGTATCCGTTGGCAGCAATGGTGCGGTCCGCAATGCCACCATGACCCCATTTATCCAAAACGACCTTTGTGACTCCCACGACAATCATTGTCGGCAAAATGTATTTGAGAGCGCCTGTGATTTCAAAAATGATAACGACAACAGTCACAGTGATGTTCATGACACCACTTAATAACGCAGCCGAACCAAGAAGAGCGTAGGTTCCAGGCGTGATACAAGGAGCATCAGCTGGGCAAGAGGAGAAAAACGCAGAGTGGGGGAAATGTTCGTGTAGCGCAGCTACTATGGTTCCCAGCAGTCGACCAAACAATGCGCCAATGGCAAGTGACGGTACAAAAATGCCGGCCGGGACTTTTGAGCCGTAGGAGACAATGGTCAATAGAGCCCGGATGATGAGGCCCATAAGTAGAGCGAACGCAACGTACCAGCGTTTAGCTGGCTCGCAAGTGACGTTCTCCCAGCCATGGTCACACTCATGAAATAGAATCTGCATACTCTCGGTCATATCTATGCGAAGGAATTCGTTGAAATAGCAAATGAGAGCTGTGATGAATGCAAGAAAAGTGGCTTCCTGGATAGCATAGCTTCCAAGATACTTTTTGCGAAATGCCTGTACGCGAAGGTTCCATTTGATGATAAAGAGGCCTCCAAAACCTCCGAAAAGTCCAATAATGATAAAGAATATGATCTCAAAAAAATGCCAATCGTGGTCATATTTGACCGAAAACAAGACAAGTTGTCCTGTACGGAAAGGGTTTACACTGGCAAGGACACCAGTTGCTACCAGGGCACAAAAGTAGCTTCGCCACAAGGATTTCAATTGGAACGACGAGTTCATTTCCTCCAGAGAAAAGAGAACACCACCCATGGGGCTTCCAAATGCAACAGCAACTCCAGCGGCAGCACAAGCGCTCAGCACCTCGCGCATCTTGGAGTTGTAAAGACGGTACATTGAAAACAGGCCTGCAACTGTGTTTCCAACACAGACGGCATAGTGTACTGAAGGACCCTCTTTACCGACACTGAGACCTGAAGCAATGGTCAATGGAAGAGTGATTCCCTTGATAGCGAGGGTCTTGGCATCGAGAAAGCCCTTCATGATAAATCCTGCTATAATGCACTTAATCTCCGAGATACCAGAACCAGCAGCGTATGGAGCATAGGAAAATACAAGCAGAGCAGCCATGAATGCAAAAGATGTCGATAGAAAGACGTAAATAATGTAATTGGCCAGCCCCAGACCGGTCCAGTGGCGCCATTCTGGACATGAATCGGCCTCGTCGTAGCCCGAGCAGCAAAAGTTCTCATTGAGATAAAACCCCGACACGCAATGTCCCGACTTGATATCAGATAGCCATTCCGTGACAATACTTAGGAACCCGGCTATGAGGCCAATTGAAGCACCTACAAGTCCCAGTACCAACCAGCTCTGAGCTGCTGTGAACATCTGTCGTAGACGTAGCGTATGTCTCACCGTTGCCGAAGCCTCTTGACTTGTCCCCACAGCCTTGATATATGTCCTGATGCGAAGTCTATTCTCACGCGCTGAATCCTCGACCCAATCAATGGTGGAGAAGTCCTCATAGCGCTTTATCTCTGAAACCTGAGAATCTGGAATGGACCCGCCGTCCAGCGATTGGAGCTGCGATGGCAGCTCCGACATGACCAGTAACAGAGTCTAAAGGAGAAATTTCGTAAGGATGACGTACCAACCGTCTCTCAGCTTTTGATTAACAGATCCACTGATTAGCCTAGCTGGTAGAAAGGCATGTTACGTTTGATGTGGTAACTTCTCTAAAGTTGCATACTAGTTAAAGGTAATGGTCACGTGACATGCCCTGCGGCTCAGCTTCAAGTCTATAGAGAAGGTTGAAGGGTCAGTGATAGTGTTAAAATCATGGCTTCATCATGGCGTTTACTTCATAACAACGTCTCCCTCACGATCCTGATGGTCCTGGCTTGCGACAGAAGTAGGTTCTGGCTGAGCCGGAGATGATACGAGGGCTGGAGCACCTGCTTGCGGTGATCCGTTAGCAGTAGGCGTAGTAGCAGCGTGAGTTGGAATATCAGGTGTCGTTTGAACAGGTGCTGAATGAGCAGTATGTGGGAGTCCTTGGGGTTGTCCTGGAACCTGTCCTGGAGCCATTCCAGGCACCATGTTGGGAGGAGGAGGAGGTCCTCCACGGTGGATCATGGCGTCGTGTGGATATGGGATACCCATGTACTGAGGCATTATCTGAGGATGCATTGCCACGGCATGTGGATGATGGTGCAATGGGTGAGGACCCAACTGTGCCAGATGTGCTGGTAACTGTGGCATTGGCGTCGGTAGTCCATGCATATGTTGCATCTGAGGATGCATATGAGGAAGTGGTTGCATTGATTGGAGTGGCATGTGAGGATGAGGAAGTGGTGGTAGGTATTGATCAGGAATTGGCTGTTGCATATGATGCGGAGGCATCCCAATATGTTGCTGCTGTTGCTGCTGTTGCTGTTGTTGTTGTTGTTGTTGTTGTTGTTGTTGTTGCTGTTGCTGCTGCTGTTGTTGTTGTTGCTGCTGCTGCTGCTGTGGTGGTGGTGGTGTTGGTTGTTGTTTCTGAACACCCGACGCAGGCATAAAGTTGAGGGTCGTTTGACCATTAGCTGTCTCATTTGGCTGTAAAGGAGCAGATTTCTCCTTTGGTTTATCACGAACAACCTTATATGGCATTGTCCGAGGTACAAGAGTCGACAAGAACTCGAGCTCGGGCTGTTGGGATACGGCCGCTGCAAAATCGCTGTACATCAGCTTCTTGCGACGGTTACCTCGTGCTGACAACAACGCCTGGTCAGTGAAGTGTTTGACAAACAATTCTGCGGCCGCAGCAGTGGCAAACACGGCTCCTGAAGACACAGTAACGATTTCGTCATCCTGCTTGATGATCCGCTTGACGCGTGCTAAAGGTAGCGATGTAGCAGGTTTGGCGTCGTCACCGGGTACTTCTTCTTGCGACATGATAGAAAGGACGTTCAACAAGACAGAATTGTCAAATTAAAGACCAAGTTGCCAAAAGAAACAAGGTAGAAGTTAAACAAGGAAAGATCAAACAGAGATAAAAGTCAAGTTATATATTAGAAGCCAACAATTTGGACGCGCGTTACAAATGCCACCGCGTGGGCGAGGGTTGGTGAGCGGCTGTGCAGCCGTGCGGATGAGTGCCCAGCCAATCAGCAACTCGGTTTTTTTCCCAAACCATACAGCCATTTTGACATTTTTGGTCTTCTGATTTGTGCTCCTTTCAAACTCACCAAGCTAATTTCTCGCACTTCTGCTATGTTTTCTCGGGGAGTTCGCCAGCTGCCACGGTCATTTTTTGCTCCGGCACTTCGCCGTTACGCCAGCTCCAACAACCCCGTCGGAGGAGCTTCTAGCTACAAGGTGCCCGACTTCTCGCCCTATCTCAAGGAGGATCGTAATGAGGACACTAACCGGGCCTTTTCGTACTTCATGGTCGGTACCTACGGAGTAGTGGCTGCTGCTGCTGCCCGTGCCACTGTCCAGGACTTTCTGACCACGATGTCGGCTTCCAAGGATGTTTTGGCTCTGGCCAAGGTCGAGGTTGCCCTTTCAGCCATTCCCGAGGGAAAGAATATCATCGTCAAGTGGAGAGGAAAGCCTGTCTTCATTCGTCACCGTACTGCACACGAGATTCAAGAAGCTAACCAGGTCAATGTTGCTAGCTTGCGAGACCCTCAGGCCGACAGCGAACGTGTCAAGATCCCCGAATGGCTTGTCATGGTTGGTATCTGTACTCATTTGGGATGTGTGCCCATTGGTGAGTCTGGAGACTACGGTGGATGGTTCTGCCCGTGCCACGGTTCGCATTACGACATTTCGGGCCGTATCCGCAAGGGTCCTGCTCCTCTCAACTTGGAGATTCCTGAGTATGAGTTCATAGAAAACAACGAGAAGGTTGTCATTGGTTGAAACAATCAATGATGACTTTTTTGAATCGATCATTTGCAAAGTATTTCTGACTAGGTACACATGCTTCTGCTTTTTTTTTATTGTATTGTTGGATATTGTTTAGTTCGTAGTTTCTGAGCTTCAAACTGTTCTGGAAACGAAGTATATGATCTTGACTTCTTGATATCTATTAGCTACTTAACCAACATACACTATGACTCTTGATCTATGAGCCTCAGATTCAATTCGTTTGAAGTCGATAATACCATTGAATAATTGATGAATCAAGTGTCTTGAAACCCATATTAAGTTAATATACAGCTCCTAGTTCCTTCAACATATTCTTCATCCACGCTTCGGCTCATCTCGAGTCGCCTAACCGGGGTCATCATATGCTAGTATCCAACCTCTCTACTCAACATCTCCACACGTTTTCAGAACAATCCTCACAGACTATGTATTGTATAAAGACCAATAATTTAAATTTGCTCGTTTCATCACTGAGACTACACACGGTTTTGTTTGCTTGAAAATCACACCAATCTATGCTCCATTCATCATCCCTTCATCGTCCATCGAAGACTCGGACCTCTACAGCCATTAAGTAGGGTAACGCGTGCCCAAACGGGACGGCCTTAAACAGCTCCTATTACTCCACACACTATCGTCTGATCCACTATATCTCCGGCCTCTCAGATCTTTGTCCATTAGAGACGCCGTTATCCTGGAGTCTCCGTATATAGAATACTCCTATCTTGTTAGGCCGGCTATCTTGAAATGGCTACCTTTGAAGAGGGTTCCATCCCTCTCAAGCCGAAGACTCGTGGGAATCGCCGTCCTAGAAACGCTCAACCACGCCAGGATTCGCGCCAAAATGGTGACAACACCACTTCCGACAATGATCCGACCTCTGAAGGTCAAACAGGGACCACTTCACCTTCTGTCGAAAACTTTGTCTACTATGAACATCCACGTAAGTGACGACTTTCACATTGGAAGCAAGTTTTCATCCATCTAAAAAGAAAAAGCTAATCCCAGTTATAAAAGAACATATCTCCGATGATCCGGATGCCGAGTCGTGTTTCGTATGTGCAGACGCTATTAGGTTCCGTGCTACATACCCCTGTGGACATTACACCTGCTCCAAGTGCTCTCTTCGGTTACGAGCTCTCATCAAAGATAATACCTGTAAATACTGCCGAGTAAGTGGTGCAAAGATGGTTTTGTGTCTTGCGTCACCTTATCACTAACTTCAGCTTGAAGGTCCGACTGTCATCATTTCGGAAAAGCCTCTTTCCTACTCGGACTTTAAGCCCGAAGATCTCAAATATAGAGACGATAAACTGGGTCTCGTTTTCGATGACCGCACCGTCAAGGATCGTTGCCTTGATCTTCTCAAGTTCAACTGTCCCGTGAGGACATGTGAGGCCCACTTGGGCAACTGGAAAGAGCTCAAAAAACACGTCCAAGCCGAACACAACAAGCTTCTATGCGATATTTGTACGCGGCATAAAAAGGTCTTTACCGTTGAGCTCGAGTACTTCAACCGCCAAAGCTTGTCAAAGCATGAACGCGAAGGAGATAAACGTGGGTTCAAGGGCCACCCGCAGTGCGAGTTTTGTCGGTTACGATTCTACTCGTCTGATGAACTGTTTGTTCATTGCAGAGAAAAGCATGAGAAGTGCTTCATTTGTGAACGGCAAACGGATGGAACCCCTCAGTACTACAAGGACTATGAACGGCTCGAGAAGCACTTTGAGGAGCAGCATTACATGTGCAACGTGCAGAGTTGCCGCGATCAGAAGTTTGTGGTGTTTGGCACCAAATACGAGCTTCAGGACCATATGGTAACGCAGCACTCTGAGATTGTGGGCAAGTCCAAGGCTGCACGACGTGTCGATGCCGAATTCTCATTCAGTCGTCCGGGAGCATCGTCGTTTGGCTCTCAATTGTCAACTATTCGTCCAGGCCAACAGGCAGCTCCTGCTGCTACTGCTCCATCTGCATCTCAGCTCTCTCGAAGCCAAGGTATTCTGGATCCTAGTGCTTTCCCGGCTCTGGGTGAAGCTCCTGTTTCCACTACCCCGCAAGCCTCTCAGCCAGCAAATGTTGCCGGATACCATGCCAGCATCCCTGTTGCGAAACAGTCTGCCGAAACGTAAGTGTTGAACAATGTGTGTACTTACCAACTAGTCGCAAAACTAACTGTCAGATTAAAACGACGTCTAGAAGAACGGGCTCGACTGTACCTAAACAATAACCAGGACCTATTTGCGCAGTTTCAGGCCATCACCGCCGATTTCCGTGAGTCTCGTAGTGATGCGACGAAGCTCATGACCGATTACAGCCGGCTCTTTGGTGCCAGGGTCAACGAGATTGAGCTAGTTGTCACCGACCTTGCAGCTGTTCTTGAAAAGAAGGCCAGCCTTCGTAATAGTCTCCTGGCGGCTCTTTCGTCATGGAAGCAGCGCCAAACCAATTTCCCCACCATTGGTGCCAGTCATTCTGCTCCCGGATCCCGAACCAACCTCGCATCTTCTTGGGTCCCGTCGTCAAACACTGGTCGTCCCACATTGTCGTCAGCTCAAGAGTTTCCTTCATTGTCTGGAGGTGGTGCATCCAAAGCTCCTTCGTATAAACCATCTGCATCGGCTATTGGAGCTTCCCGTGTTGTGACATCGTCCACTAAAAGCATGCCTGCTTCTCCAAAGCTATCTGCAGAGACGTTTCCTTCGCTTCCTAATGCTAAGGTGAAGCGTCCGCCTCCAGTCCGGCCTGTTGCTGCACCAGGTCCTTCTGTGTGGGGAAGTGGAACACCATCTGGTATTCCTTCAAGCTCCGAGGACGAATTCCCGTCCATTGGCGGGCTCAGTCTTGGTTCATCGGCGGCAGTATTGACCAAGAAGAAAGGTAAACAGAAGCAGGTTGTTTACCGACTTGGTTTGTAGTTAGCATCTGCATTTTTAATAGATTCTATTGATTCATGGAGTTCTGTCATAGATTGTACTCTTTTATGGAGTGTTGTCGTAGAGTCTATTCTTCCCTGGAGCTATATTCGATCTAGACCCCAACCCACATATAAATCGAAGTTCACGATGTTTGAGTCCGTGCACTTTGACCAATGATTGAAGTAGTTTGTAACGACCGGTAAGTGGATATTTATGATTCATTGATACTTGTCTAACGGTAGAGTCGGAAAGAAGGTTCGCGTAAAGTGTCTTGCCGAGGATACGGTAGGTGACTTTAAGAAGTTACTTGCTGCTCAGATCGGAACCGCTGCTGAGAGGATAGTTCTCAAGAAGGGCTACACCACGTTTAAGGATCACATCACTCTTGCCGACTATGAGATTCACAATGGTAGTAATCTTGAATTGTGAGTAATGAAGTAGTTGAGAGAGTTTTGATTTACTACTAACCCAGGTATTACTCGTAGTATAATCACTACGTTGGTAACATGATATAATGCAACCCATGACATCTAAAGTATACAATAATGCGAACCATGACATCTAAAGTCTACAATCACTACATCTAAGTATACAATCACTAATGTATACAACAATGAATACTACGTCATAAACACTAAACCAATGTATAAACTCTTGGTAGGCTCATTCCTACACGTTTAATCATCAGATCATTAACTATGTACAATATTCTAACCGCGCTCCACAGTTCCCCTGCGAGAAGCCTCGGGAGACTCCTCAGGTCCATATTTGATAAACTCCTTCAACTTCTGGACGTATAGACCGCCATCAATGGCTCCCTTGTCATATCCTTTAAATGTATGCTTGATGAGAGGAGCAGTAGCACACACCAGTGGTTTCAGCTCAGGTTAGAATAGGTCGGCGCTTCGTACAATATAAACTCACCTCAGTTCCCTCAATGGTGGAAGGGACAACATAAGTGCGCACCTTCTCCCAGTTAACAATGTACCGGCCTCGAGTAGTCCATCGTCCAACACCCGTGGAACCGGTACCCTTGTAGAAATCCTTATTTCCCTGCTTCGTAGTCAGCGACCAGCGCTTATTTCCCGTCTTGAGCTGACCGTAGAACAACTGACCATTCTTGTAGGTCTGCCATGGTCGCAGCAACTGCGTGATGGGTGATGGTTTCATGGTGGAAGTTAATTCTTGCAAATCGTTTACAAAGTATCAAAATTTCAGATTTGACACCACGCGTCACGTGATGCGCCCTTCCCAGTTCATACAGCACAACACGTGACCACAGTATAACTAATCCTGACCCTGGAAAATATTGAAGTCTCCTGCTTCATCAAACTGTCCTCCAGTGCTACAACAAAAATGTCTGTTGTCGGAAGTCTTATATTCTGTAACGACTGCGGTAACCTGCTTGATGGTATCGTTGATGGATCTAAGAGCCTGGACTGTCGTCAGTGCGGTCAGTCATACCCATCTAAGAGTAAGTTAACAGGACTTCATAGCAGCAGTGAGAAGTACATGTCTAACAGTAAAGATTTTGAGAATTTGAAGGTAGTGACACGATCGTCTCCAGATGCATTCCCTTCAGCACTGAGATCGAAGCGCTCTGTTGTTAAGACAGCTCTCCATAAAGATGAGATGGAAGATGGAGCTACTGTAAGTCGTCGAGTGTCTACCATTGAACCCAAGCTAACATCAGATCAAAGAGAAGTGTCCTCAGTGTGGCCATGACCAGATGCAGTATCACACGCTACAATTGCGTAGTGCTGATGAAGGTGCTACTGTTTTCTATACTTGTACAAAGTGTCGTTACAAGTTCCGAACCAACAACTAGCCTATTTATTTTACGTTACTCCAATCATACATGCAAATGGCATTGTACTTTGATTCTATTTCCAAAAGCTTCCCAAATTTTTGCTATGCCATTTTGTTCTTTTTGATCAATCCTTATGAAAGGAATCATTACGCAGGAATCTCCGTGTAATCCACCTGGTTGGAGTTCTCGAACTCGTACATGTCAAGAGCCACCTCGGCCGATTGACGAACAACAACTTCCTCATCCTTGGCAAACTTGTTCAGCACGGGCAAAACATCATCAGTAGCAATAGATCCCAGAGCCTCGGCAGCCTCATGACGAACCATGGCCTCTTCCTTCGAGTTGTTGAGAACCTTGATAAGAGCAGGGACACTGAGAGGATCACACAGCTGGCCAAACACATAGGCGATCTCGTGACGGAACAGAGCAGACGGGTCATCAAAGCCTGAAGCAAGAGCCTCAACAGCCTCAGGAGTACCCAAGTCACGCAGACGGAACATGGCACGATAACGATCAAAGAGCGGCTCGTTCTGGTTGTTCAGAAGTTCCCGTAACTTGGACACCTTGTCCTGATCCTTGGGCAATGGGGGAGCTGGGTCAATCGAGGTGAAAGCGCTTGACTCCAGATCCTCCGATTTAGCGGCCTTGGAGTTCTCCCACTTGATACGCTCTAGGGCAAGTTCACAAGTCTGACGAATGACCTCGAGGGGGTCCTTGAGGTATTCCTCAAGAACTGGGATCACCGAATCATCACCAATAGCACCTAGAGCCTCAGCAGCTTCATGGCGCACCATAGCCTGCTGCTTAGTGCTCTTAAGAGCAGCAACAAGAGGTTCAATAGCGTATGACTGTTTCGTTTGACCGAGGACGTATGCCAGTTCGTGTTTCAGAAGTTCGGAGGGATCCTCGAAGCCCTTGGCAATGATATCAATGGCCTGTTTGTTACCTTCTGTTCCCAGAGACTTGAGGTGGAACAGGGCGCGGAACCGGTTCGCTAAAGGCGTATTACCATCCTCGTTAAGAAGAGTCTTCTCCAGAGCTTCGAGGTTACCAAGGTCGCCGTTGGCTTGACGGATTTCGTCCATTTTTGTTGTTAATAAATAGGTGATGAGCTGAGAAGTCAAAAACGAAAAAAAGATTCCAGGCATCAAAAATATTTTTGAGCCGCACAAAACAGGCCTTGTCCATCTCTTGAAACGAAGCGAGGTAAAGTGAGCCAGCAACAGTTGAATACATGATTGAAAAAATCTATGAAAGTTGCAAGTCAAGTACGGAAGAATAGAACTGAAATAGGAGAGAACACCAGGTAGTTGGGGAATTTTTTCGTGAGTATTTGGTAGTGAAATCACTCTTTACTAAGTAAAATCCATTGATCTGGTGCAAATTAACACACCATACAGACTAATTATACATCTAGCATAAATAATAACCATATATAAAGCTATTGGCAATAAAAACTTCTACAAAACAAAAGATCCAGCTCGATTCTTTATACCTTTTTGTCACCCATTTACATCGCTATCTAACAGACAGGCCATTCACGTGACCTGCAGCCGCATCCGGGCAGTGCGGCCGGGTAACCATATCTGTCCGCTGGTTCCCGCTTGTACTTGACCAACCCCGCCAACTTCACATCTACCGTGTGATTTCTGTATTTTAAACCACGAGGAAGTACAAGGGGATATCCACTGGACACACATTTGCCATGTCGGACATAAACGCCCCCGCTGTTGTTATGGGTAAGTAGGCGCAATTGCCTTGTAAACTGGCCGAAGAATTGATGCTAACATAAGACAAGTAAGTGAGCCTGGAACTAAAGGATTACGTCAATTGAGGCTGCAAACGGCCTCAATCCACTTTGTAGACCTTCTAACACAGCGGTACGGGACTCACGAAGCTCGGATTTGCGGGAAACGACGCCCCAAGCTATGTGTTTCCTACCGTAATTGCTACCTCGTCGGGTGGAGCAAAGGGCTCCAAGAAGCGAGGCACCGAGGACCTCGACTTCTTCATTGGTGACGAAGCTCTACAAGCCGGAGCAGGACCTGGGTACGACCTTAGCTACCCCATTCGACACGGACAGATTGAGAATTGGGACCACATGGAGCGATTCTGGGAAAACTCCATCTTCAAGTACCTGCGGTGCGAGCCCGAGGACCACCGGTTCCTACTCACCGAGCCTCCGCTCAACCCTCCTGAGAACAGAGAAAACACGGCCGAGATCATGTTCGAGACATTCAACTGCGCGGGCCTGTATATTGCAGTGCAGGCTGTGCTAGCACTGGCTGCTTCGTGGACATCTAGCAAAGTCGTTGGCCAACCGCTCACCGGAACGGTCATTGACTCGGGTGATGGTGTTACTCACGTCATTCCTGTTGCCGAGGGTTATGTGATTGGTTCGGCAATTAAGAACATCCCCATTGCTGGGCGAGACATCACCTACTTCATCCAAAGCCTGCTTCGTGACCGCAACGAGCGAGACACAAGTCTTAAGACGGCTGAACGCATTAAGGAGCAGTTTTGCTACGTCTCACCTAACATTGTTCGTGAGTTCCAGCGCTTTGATGAAGACCCTAGCAGATTCAAGGAGTACTTTGTGTCTGGAAGTCTTGCCAATGGCCTGCATTCCGGTAGCCACGGCACCAAGGTCGATATTGGATATGAGCAGTTCCTGGCACCGGAAATCTTCTTCAACCCTGAGATTGCATCTTCCGACTACTTGACGCCGCTTCCAAATGTCGTGGATCTCGTCGTGCAGTCTTCTCCCATGGACGTTCGCAAGGGCCTGTACAAGAACATTGTTCTGTCGGGAGGATCAACCATGTTCAAGGACTTTGGCCGCCGTCTGCAGCGAGATATCAAGGAACTTGTTGATGCCCGTATCCGTCGCTCCGAGGAGCTGTCAGGAGCCAAGTCTTCGGGTCTCGAGGTCCAAGTCATCAGCCACAAGCGCCAACGCAACGCTGTATGGTTTGGAGGTTCACTGCTGGCCCAGACAGCCGAGTTCCGCAACTACTGTTATTCGAAGAGTGATTACGACGAACACGGACCGGGCATTGTTCGCCAGTTCTCGTTGTTCAACGTGAGCTAGAGGGTGAATGAAACCTAGATGACTAGATAGACTAGTTCTGTCAAAATGCTATTTACATAAATTGATGATCAGTCTGCTCATGGGTGATCTGATCAGAAGTAGACCGAATTATCAAGGGAAGTTTGATCAGAAGTACACCAAATTAACAAGGCTCTTGTATAGATGGTATGGCCTGCTTGGTTGTTGGTTGATTCGTCTAAAAAGTCTCGACAAAGATCTTTTTGATAGCACGAACATAGTCACCACGAATGACAATCTGTTTCGAAGTATCTTTGATGTAAATCTTGGTTTTGGGAAGGTCCAGCATGCGTTGAAGATCTTCACGGAGTAACGAGACATTTCCTTCAATTCGGCGAACAATCGTCTTGACACTGCCATCAGCCTTGAGCTCACTGTATACAGGTAAGTGACCGGCACGAGTTCGTGTAACCAAATACCATGAGTCTGGTTTGGTGTTTGAACGCTTCTGTAGAACGAGATCCGATGCCGAAACGTCATTTTCAGGAAATGCGCTGCGAAGATAACTAGACGATGCAACAGGCCGTGATGGAGGAACAAGAGGCATTTCTGCGGCCATTTTGATCTTGGATGCTTCCACCTTTTGATGAGCAAATCGCACAAACCGCATGGTTGGCTGTACACGCAGAGCTGGCCGTAAAAACTGCATTGTGTAATGGAATACTTAAGTGGTTGCAACTGTCAAGTTTGTAGGTAACCTTTTTCTGAAATTTATTATTCAAAAATGTGTCGGATACAAGAATATTATGTCCGATATAAGCATAGGATCTGATGGTTCGTAGAAATTACATGTATTGATCTAATGCTTGGGTTTATCAAATACCCTTAAATATACAGTTGCTGTTGTTCATTTGTTGCAGAGATGTCAATGAGTCCACAAACGAACAGCTTTATCCTTGCCTCCTGAACTGACTCTACGTCCGTCAGTACTCCAATCAACAGCGAACACCTCGTCAGCATGACCAGGAAGATCCGACATTAACTTGCGGTTACGAATGTCCCAGACTTTGAGTGTAGTGTCTTTAGAAGCAGATACCAGTAGTCGACAATCACTAGACCATGCACACTGGTAGACACAGGCAACATGGCCTCGCAAAGTAGCGACAAACTTACCATCACGACCATCCCACAGCTTGACAGAGTTGTCAAACGAGGCCGAAGCAATATAACGACCATCAGGAGAGAAAGTGACATGGTTAACAAGCTTCTGATGGCCTGTCATGCGGCACAACGGTTTGCTGGACTTGGCAGGTTCCCACAAGTACATGGTGAAGTCGTCTGAAGCAGTGACAAGACGCTCAGCAATGGCCCCTCCAGCCTTGGCCAGTTTCTCGAAGCGCACAAGTGACTTATCTTTGAATTCTTGGCGCAGGGCATTGTTAGGCGTCGTAGCCGACAACGGCTTACCTCCCTTTTCATCAAAAGGACCGGTGCGAAGAGCAAAGTCTGTTGAAAGAGCCAAATGATTGACCCAGTGGGCGTGTGATTGCAATGTCTGCACAAGTCGGCCATCTTTGGCATTCCATACTTTGATGGTCTTGTCATGAGACGCAGAATAGATGAGTCCCAGACCTCCCCACTTAACACAGCTTACCGAAGATTTATGGCCCGACATTGAGAACTGGGCAATTTGGCGGTCCACATCCCAAACTCGCACAGTACCGTCCTTGGAGGATGACACAAGACGCGGTCCAGAAGAGTGAGCAATATCTACAGCATGAAGTGGTTCCCAGCTCAGGGAAGTGATCCATTTGGAATGGCCCTTGAGTGGAGATCCAATAGGAAGACCAGTCACCGGATCCCAGATGCGAATCGTATTATCCATGCTTCCAGTTGCAATACGAGAGCCATCCGGGCTCCATGCAACACACAAGACCCAGCCGGTGTGTCCCTGAAGAGTCTTTAGCGGTGTCTGGGTCTCACAGTCCCAAATGCGTGCAGTTGAGTCTCCACTTCCTGTAACCATTAGAGACGAAGTGTGAGGAGCAAACTGAGTAGCCAGGATCGTTGATCCGTGGCCTGAGATGGATGCTGATGATCGTGTAATGGGCTTTACTTTGAACACAGCACGGGGAGTGTAGACGAGCTTGAGATGGTCTTCGGTTGATTTGTGGCCTGGTTTTAAAACCGAGTTGTAGATATTGTCACTAACATCAATCACTGATGTACCGTCCTCCTTGACAAGTGAAAAAGTATAAGGAACAGGGTCATCAGAGGAACCAAGAAGCTCATTCAGCAGCAACTCGAGCTGCTTTTCGGTAGCAGCTCCAGGAACTCGAAGACTGCCTCCAACAGACTCTCCCGTATCAGAAGCTTGAAATGAAACAACAACGTTTGGCAGGTCAGTAGGAATCAGTTCGACCTCCTTGGGTTCTTGAGCCAGTCTCCTTTGTTTCTTTGTAGGCGGGGGAACGACCGTTGCCATTTTTTGTTGTATAGAGAGGAATGATCTACTGGAGGTTGGATTTTTTTTCCGAGCATCTTATCTTATCAAGGCGGGTAAGGGGGGAGGGGTCCTATTGGTAGAGAATAGGAAAAAAGACACCAAAACCGAGTAAACAAGTACACGAAAAACACATAAACAAATATTAAACAAGTATAAGTTATTTTACAGATTTTCTCTTCGTTTCTGTTGTATTGGCCCCTTGAAATCACGAACTTACGACTGTTCTCTATGTTACCTGCCGTTAGAGCCGCGCCAGAGCCCTTACCACAGTCATTTTTCATGTTCCACGTTCTTCTTGACTGTCAGTCTCTTTGATTTCGACACTAGATCCCTCCGCTACCGCTCAGCTTTTCAAGATGGCGCAGCAGCAGATGGCCATGCCCGATCTGTCCAATGCCATTATGGCTCAGGACGAGATGGGTCGCCCGTTTATCATTGTTAGAGAGTGAGTGGTTTTGATACCGTCTTTTTGTGATCCCCACTAACCGCAGCCAAGGAAAGAAGAAGAGGTGAGTGGAATCCCGTTGTGTACTTTGTTTGAGTGGTCATGTCATTGTACGCGTCAAGAGCTAGAATTGAACACGAAAAATCAATCAGAAGGTCAACGATTCGGGGGAACTTGTGTTTGATTCTTATTGATCCCGTCGCCTTACGCGATGAATATCGCACTCATCCAACACTCGGTAGTCAATGGTTCTTATCATGGCAACACCGGTATTGTTGAAAAGCTTCTAACACAGAACACATGGCATCGACGCCACGAAATCACACATTCTGGCGGCACGTACCGTCGCCAACATTGTGCGTACATCGCTGGGACCGCGTGGACTCGACAAAATCCTCATCTCCCCCGACGGTGACATCAGTGTCACCAACGATGGAGCCACCATTCTCAGTCAGATGCAAGTCGAAAATCAGATTGCTCGTCTAATGGTGGAACTATCGAAGTCACAGGACGACGAAATTGGAGATGGTACGACTGGTGTAGTTGTTCTAGCTGGCGCTCTGTTGGAGCAGGCTGCTGAACTCATCGACAAGGGTATCCACCCCATTCGCATTGCCAACGGATTCGACGAGGCTTGTAAGATTGCTGTTGCCCACCTAGACACTATTGCCGACACAGTGCCTGTCAGCGAAGAGGACAAGACGAGTCTTCTCAAGGCTGCCCGCACCTCGCTGGGTTCCAAGGTCGTTTCAAAGGCTCGTGAAACGTTTGCCAACATTGCTGTCGACGCGGTGCTGTCGGTTGCAGACTTTGAGCGTAGAGACGTGGACTTTGAGCTTATCAAGGTTGATGGAAAAAACGGTGGCTCGCTCGAGGACACGAAGCTCGTGCGTGGTGTCATTCTCGACAAGGATATGTCGCACCCTCAGATGCCTCGCCAGCTTCAAGACGTCAAGCTCGCTATTCTCACTTGTCCATTTGAGCCTCCGAAGCCCAAGACGAAGCACAAGCTTGACATTGCCAGCGTGGACGAGTTCCACAAGTTGCAGAGCTATGAGCAGGACAAATTCGTCGAGATGATTGACGCTGTCAAGGCATCTGGTGCCAACCTTGTTATTTGCCAATGGGGGTTTGACGATGAAGCTAACCACCTGTTGCTCCAGAACAAGCTCCCGGCTGTTCGATGGGTTGGTGGCCCTGAGATTGAGCTCATCGCTATGGCTACACACGGTCGTATTGTGCCTCGTTTTGAGGACCTTACTGCTTCGAAGCTTGGTTCCGCTGGTATTGTACGCGAACTCGAGTTCGGCACTACTCGGGACCGCATGCTTGTCATTGAAGAGTGTGCCAATCCCAAGGCGGTTACTGTTCTTGTGCGAGGAAGTAACCAGATGATTGTCGACGAGGCCAAACGTGCCCTTCACGACGCCCTGTGTGTTGTGCGTAACTTGGTTACCGACAGTCGTATTGTGTACGGTGGTGGTGCTGCCGAGATCTCATGCTCAGTGGCTGTTGAGAGCGTTGCTGACACTCGCAAGGGTATTGACCAGTACGCCTTCCGCGCCTTTGCTGCTGCTCTTGATGCTATCCCCATGGCTCTTGCCGAGAACTCGGGCATGGCACCTATTGAATCTCTGGCTGCTGTCAAGTCGCGTCACGTCAAGGAGCAGAACTCGCGTCTTGGAATCGACTGTTTGGGCACTGGAACTAACGACATGCGCGAGAACTTCGTGATTGACCCCCTGATTGGCAAACGCCAGCAGCTGTTGTTGGCTACTCAGCTTACTCGCATGATCCTCAAGATCAACGACGTTATTGTCAACGGTACCGACGAATACTAAACGCAGCATCGAGTACTGCGTGATGAAAACATTTTTTCTCAGTTGTATATTGATTGGTAGCTTAGTATTGTTAGATGCTATGCGTTTGAAAAGCAAAAAAAACATCATTAGATTGTTCTTAACAGGGTTAATAGGTTAAAGAAGTAGATTCTCCAGCTTCATCATCTTCATCGCTGTCTGCGCCAACAAATCGCCATTTCCGCTGATCCGTAGGGGCTCTCCAAGAGCCAGCCTTTGCCTTTCGCGCAGCGCTCTTGGCCTCGTGAAGATGTCGGTAAGGTCTCTGCCACTGCGGAATGTTTTGTGAGGGTCGACGAACATTGGCGTACCCATAATGAGCAAGAAGCCAGCTAACAGAGTCGTCACAGCGATCAGATAGGTCTTGAAACAGAGTTACCTGAGGCACTTCACCAGGAACATCGATTCGCGCAACTAGAGAGTCACATTCTTTCAGTTTCTCAAAGTAACGAGACCCATCATTGTTGTTCCCCACAGATGGATTGAATGGAAATCCTAGAGAGGTCATCGTGAAGCTCTCAGCAATCTGTGAGATGGACTCAATCGAAAACTCAGCAGGAAGTCGCCTCATATCATCTAGATAAACACGTCCTAACCGATCGCCCTTGTCAATGAGTAACACTTTGAATCGCTGCCGCTGGAATTCGTCATCGACCCAGCAGTTGACGTCCTCCACCTCCTCTATCTTGCATCGCAGGTAGCTGCGAACCGTGTTCACAATCAGCACGTCACCTACTTTTGGTGGATGGTCCATAGGTATCATATCGTTGAGTGCATCGTAAAAAGCCTTTTTGAGCTCAATATCCAACAGTTCACTGTCTGGCATACGTTCACGACGGCAGAAAGAAAGTCTACCTTCGCTCTGACGCCATTTGGTACTCGTGATGGCAATCTCAACGTATCTTCGTCCACAGGTACCGACAGAGGCAGTTGGACAACGTCCACAATTGCTCGGCTGATTGTGTTCCCACATCCCCAACTTTGAATTGACAGCAACTCTTCGCGCTTCGTCAAATCGAGGTAACCACTCGTCATCGGTTAGAGTCAATTCCCGCACCTCTGCCAGACCCTGTTTCAGCAAACTCGTAGAGAGAAACTCGTCGGAACCGGGAATCAGCACATGTCCATAGAAGCGGCCGTTTTTGGAGATACTTGTAACTGAAAACGTAACTTCTTGGCCTTCAGTTTCAGCCTTGGTATACTCAAGGGCTTCATCCCCGTATGGTTCGTCAGGATGCGGGACCCAAACACCTGCTAGAACGAGAACTAAAGTAGCATGGTGCTGAGGAAGTGACAAGCAGAGGTAACCTCCTGAACTGACAGACAGAACAGTTGCAGTATGTGTTTCAGCCTTTTGAAGAATAGAGAACAATTCTTTAGAGGCTGATAAAGACGCTGAAGCGTTTACAGATCCCTCGGGAAGCATGAGTCGCCTTCCGTGGATGCCTTTGCGGAGGTCCTGTGCAGCCCTATGTAATTGGACCAGTTTCTCATCCTCTATCGACAATGGAAGAAATCCATCAGTGCTGAGAGTCAGGTAAGCGAACCCATGTTCAACGAGAGAAGCACAGATATCTTGTTGGTTGACAACCAAAGACGCCATAATATATGCATTTTGGTTTTCAAGACTCGGCGTAACAGCTTTAAGAGTCATGACTGCGTTGACATCCTCGAAACACGACTTTGCAAAGTGACCGGCAACTTGTGAGAACTGTTGAGGGATAACAACGGATGGCAAATGAATCTCAACCAAGTCGGTGCTAGACAGTTCCACAACGTATCCATCTGCATCTGTAACATTTCGGATACGAACTGTACCCCTGCACACATCCGACTCAGGTATCCACATTTTGGTCCCAGACAATGTTGTTAGTTCTGAGCCCACCATAGTGCACGACGTTGGAAGTGGATGGGATTGGTTCCAGAAACCTTTGCGTCTTGTTTGCGCCAAAGCCTGGTGGAGCCTGAGATTCGAACCATACTTGTCAAAGCCAGGCTTCAAGTACGAATCTGTTCGTAAGACTACAGCACCAAGACCCAACATTGTGTGAGTGATATTGGCAGGGTGCCGAGTCCACAAAAGACAGTGATCAACGCCGTTTTCCTCGTAGACCGTTTCAGACGTCACATATCGTCCAGATGAGAATGAGTAATCACCTAAATCATTAATCAAACGACTCGTCTCATCAAAACCATCCATCCAGGGAACTGTGACATAAGCGAGAGCGACGGTTCTAGTCGATACCGAGCCATAGGAGCTTGTCTTTTCCAGACAAAACAAGGGACCCGACAATATAGCCTTGATAAGTTCTGGTTCCATTTGGAAAGATTGAAATCCACGTATAGATTAAGTGGAGGGATCTTAGCGGTGGGGTACAGCTGTTATAAACAGAATACCAATACGAGACTGGTGCCGTGGTTCAATACGAGGTCTTCGTAGGCTTAGTAGCCCAATGGCTCAATAGTGTGATACGACATCAAAAATGGGCTCGTTTTAGCATCTTTTTATCGACCAAAGGCCTTGTCAAACCATTTTGTAGCATCCAGTGATGAATTCCCAGGCTCCAGTTATATGACCGGAGATAGCAGTTACGAGGGGTAGAATGAAGAGATTTGGATACTCAAGTCATATAGAAGCCACCAAAAGACATCCCCTGTCATAGGAGATGACTATTATCCATTGAGACCGTGAAAGTCCACAATATACAAAGCTAACAGCAGCAGTAAGTGGTTAAATGACGACAAGTTCGAAGTATCGGCGTTTAGTAGTAGTGTGTAGGAGCCCTAGCCCTGATATACACGATAAGTATAGGAGACCCTGGCCCAACCCGTTGCAACTTCACCACTTTCACACAAAATGGCGGTACCTGACTTGGTGTTGGATCCCGGCCTCAGGCCGTGGGTTCTGGTGCCAATTCTGTTGGTGATGATTCTTGTTGGAATCAGTCGTCACTACGTGACAACACTTTTGGCGCCTTCACCGCGGTTGCTCGATGAAAAGACAATGAGAGAACAGTGAGTTCACAACGGCAACTCTATAGATTGAGGGGCTTTTTGGGGCGGTCGTCCTCTTGCTAACCTAGAAATTTCCTTGCTTATGGCTCTTCACTACGAGGAAGTGCTGGAAATCTTCGGTATAGTTCGTTTCTGTTACGTCAAGCCAAGATGGCTGACAACTTCCGTCAGGGTGTGTTTGTTGCCAACCCAGGCGTGAAACCAGGCACCAACATGCTCAGCGACCCCAAGGCTATGGAGACGATGATGGGCGGAGTCAAGAACCAGATCATGATGTTTGTTCCACAGACATTGATGATGGGTTGGATCAATGCGTTCTTTGCCGGCTTTGTGCTTATGAAGCTTCCATTCCCTCTGACTACGCGGTTCAAGTCAATGTTGCAGTCTGGTGTTGCAACTCAGGACCTGGATGTTCGTTGGGTGTCGTCCATCTCATGGTATATTCTCAACTTGCTGGGTCTTCAGTCGGTATACGGCCTTATTCTTGGAGATGGAAACCAGGCTGGTGGTATGGCGACTATGGGACCTCAAGCCGCTGCTGCTCAGATGTTTAACCAGCCAGGAGTTGACGTGGCCAAGCTTTACCTTGCTGAAGCAGAGAATCTAGCCATTGTTGAGCATAAGTATCTGCTTGACAACATTGAGGACCGTATTCTCAAGGAATATTCGTCTTAGAAGCAAGGTTTTATCATTAGCATTGACCAGTAAATATCAATATCGAGCACATATCAATCTTGACATGATTAACAATTCATGTCAATCTACCTACCTGTCTTGTTACACTATTATTTGTACTTGTAGTACTGCTACTTGTAGTCGAGACGAGCATCTTCCCACTTAGCACTGTTATCATGCCAAGTATCACGCGAAGATGCCTTCCTCCAGACCAACAGGAACCTTCTTACCATAGACACCATTCCAAGATTTGGGCTGTATCCACTTTTTGGGCTTGTCAACACCAAGAACCTGGATGAATTGATCCGCAAACCATTCGGCATCGCGGAAGTTGTCGCCTTCATAGGCAAACGTGACAATGGCAGAAACCGTAGCATCAGGTACACGACCACTGTGTCGTAATACGTCGAGCACAATTCCTGATTCAGGGAGTTCTGGAGGTGTCGGGGTCTTTGATAATGATAGATTGGATAGTCTATCGGTTAGAGGTTTCTCAGAAAACACTTTGAGCTGCTGAAGAGATGTCACTTTGGCCACCGACAAGTCGGAAAGGTCACTGGAACCCACAAAAGCCGCGTTACTCGATCCAATAACAATAACCTCGGTGAATTTGTGACTGTTGATGTATGGAATGAGTGTATCTGTGACGAAGCGAGTCTTGAACCCGGGGAGAGTGGGTGATCTTAGCTGGATCAGTGAGATGGCTGTTTCTGGAACACTGTATACCTCAATGGCAGTTGTGATTCGAGTCTCGGTACCCTTGGAGTCCTCGGGACAGTCTACTGGACCTGCAAACGGATACAAGTACTTATTTGATAGCGATTCGGTATAAGTGGCGCCCAAGCTGTGGATCAACAGATCCATTACGAGTTGAGGGATGTTTCCGGCCGAAACCGATGGAATCACGAGTGTTTGGCTCATTTTGTTTAATAATCAATCAACTCACAATATGAACTGAATGACCAAATCAATAAACAACAAAACCAAGACGAAAATATAGATCTCCAAATAGCTAATGAATTGCCTCCTCCTCCACTATATAGGAGACCCCTCGGCCCTAGCCCTGCTCCAACGGCCTTCATGCACAAATTATTTAACATTGGTCAGAAAAACCATTTCATCGTCTTCTTCCTCATCAGCATGACACCTCCCGCGACGATCATTTGCATTGGCATGGCCGGTACGTATATTCACAATGTCATCTGTTCTATCTAACTCCAGGCTCGGGCAAAACGACCTTTATGCAGCGACTCAACTCGCACTTGCACGCCAAAAAGACCCCTCCGTACGTTGTAAATCTTGATCCAGCAGTCCTCAAGGTGCCATTTGGCACGAATATTGATATCCGAGACGCTGTCAACTACAAAAAGGTTCAGGAACAGTATAATCTGGGACCCAACGGCGCCATCATGACTTCATTAAACCTGTTTTCAACCAAAATCGACCAGGTCCTCAACATTGTCGAGAAGCGAGCTCCTAAGCTCGATCATATCATTGTCGACACTCCAGGCCAAATCGAATGTTTCATTTGGTCGGCCTCTGGTGCCATCATCACTGATGCGTTTGCATCAGCTTTCCCTACGATGATTGCCTATATTGTCGACACACCGCGCACCACATCACCAGCTACCTTTATGTCCAACATGCTGTACGCCTGCTCCATCTTGTACAAGACGAAGCTGCCTATGATCATTGTGTTCAATAAGACGGATGTCCAGGACTCGGACTTTGCTGTTCGATGGATGAAGGACTTTGAAGCTTTCCAGGAAGAGCTCCGCCAGAATGAGGATCTCAACGGTGAGGGTGAGAATGGATCAGGATACATGGGTTCTCTGATGAACTCTCTATCACTTATGCTCGAAGAGTTTTATGCGCACCTCGATGTAGCATCGGTGTCTGCATACACTGGAGATGGATTCGATGAGTTTATGGCTGCTGTTGACAACAAGGTCGACGAGTACAATCGTGACTATAAAGCAGAACGGGATGCCATTCTTTTGAAGCGAAAACAAGACGCTGCTGAAAAGAAGACCAAGGATCTGACAAAGCTCATGAAGGATATTGGAATCTCGGACAAATCCCCCGCCAACAAGAGTGGAGAACAGGTCGACTCGATCTCCGATACTGAGGACGTTGAGGACGATGATGACGAGTTTGCAGGAGAAGTGGAGCGCGATGAGGACGAGGGCATTGGTAAGTCTGCTGGCCGTGAGTACACATTTGATGGCGAGGCTGCTGATGCTGATCGTACCGACGATGGACTTCAGTCGCGATACCAACGGGCTCTCGCTGCGTCGCAGACTGATCATGAAGCGATGCAAAAGATCATCGACAACACTCCTATGTAATACAGAAGAAGGACCTTAACTTGTCATTATTGATTTGGTCTGGCGCTTTTTCTCTGGCTTATTTATCTCTGTGTCATAACAACAAAGAATGCAGTACATTTTTTTTCGGTATCGCTACTTAACGGGTGCATCTTGATCAAAGATGAGATATGGCTTGCGTTGAGCAATGTCCATGATGGTTTTGGCAAACTCAGAGTTGGCCCAAGCAAACCATGGACGCGTGTATGAGAAGGGAATGTCGACATGAACACTCTCGTGCATAAGACCGAGTCCAGCAGTTGAGCCCTTGATGATATCAAGAAGACGCTCGATTTCATCGTCATCATTAGATGTTCGAATAGCAACAAGTAGACTCATGGGCCAAGCATTGTTGACACCGACATGAGGGCCGCCAATTCCTGAAAAGTACTTGCCATGGAGATAGTAGGGGTTGCCAGCCTTTGACATGACCATTTTGCGTGTGTTGAGGTATACAGGATGAGACTTGTCAACAAATCCCATATCTGGAAGCGCTAGTAATGACGGAATGTTGGCATCATCCATGCTTACCAGGCCTCCAAACCCGTCTACTTCATAGGCAAAAACGTCACCAAATACCGGATGGTGGAAAACTCCGTGCTTCCAAATGGAATCCTCGATAGCCGCTCCTCGACTACGCAGTCCGTCGCTGAGATCACCGTGACCAGCAGCTGCGACAAGATCAGCAGCCTGCTTGAGAGCCACAGCCATTTGAGCATTAGCAGGAATGAAGTACTGAAAGATAGTCGCATCATCAGACGGACGAAACGCCGACCGCACAAGCGACGTGTTGGCATTGACAGGATTGCCCATTCCAGCCAGATTAAGAGTCTCGGTTCCCACGTTAGTAAAGCGGCGAAACGTGTAAAAGGGGTCCTGGGCGGATCCAGTTCCCGTTTCACCATACGTCGGCTGCGACTGCTCTGCAATGACACGAAGAGTATTGTCTAGGGCTGCGAGCCACTGCTTATCGACAAACGAAGAGTCTCCCGTAGCACGGAAGTAATCGTTAGACAAGCCCAAGAATGACGCAAGACTGTCGAGCTCATATTTGCATTCAAACACCACCTTGTAATCCACTGCTGGATGAATAACGTCTCGAGTGTTGTGAGGCGAGAACCGAATGTGCGAGTCCGGTGGAGGATGGAACGCATTACAATATGGCTGTTTGGACACGTAGTCAGCGTGTGTGTTAATGGCACCTAGAATCAGTGTCTTGATGTTAGCATCCTCGTTGGCCAACGACAAATAGGGACTCAACTGGCGATGCGAGTCACGCAACCATTCGGCATTGATGTCACCAGTGACAATAAATGTCTGAGGACGCAATGCCGGCGAGTGCCAACGGATTGTTGTGTCGAGCGTGTTGGGGAAACAATTCTCAAACAATCTTGCCAGATCCAAATCCGTAATGTCCGCGTTGTATTTGGCAATGAGCTTCTCGACAGCCAATGAGCGGAATGTACGACACGCCTCTGCTGGCCGTTGGAATGGCAGGCGCAGTGGACCGTCACTAAACGGATAATGTGGACTTGAAGCGTATCTGACATAGTCGGGACAGTCTTCGTCGCCCTCTTCAATGTCGAAGTAGCCCTCTGCGTGGTCGGCGTTCGTCTCGGTTTCCGAGTCAAGAAAGTCGCCTGGACGAGCAAGTGGAATCTGTTCAGGCAGGCGGTCTGAATCGAGATGAATTCCAAACTGTAGACGAGGCGCATCATCTAATAAGTCGAGTAGTGTGCCGCCTGGAGCTTCGTCGACGCTTCGCTTTGTTGGATACTTCCAGGCAGGATCGGTTTTTTCGATAAACGTATAGTCATCATTCCTGTGACGCTGAGCATATGACCAATACCAAACGCAGAGAAGAAGAAACGCGACTAGAGCGCCAAACCGCACGCGCGATGGTCGCACCCCCATGAGCATGGATGTATTATAGTAATGAGATAGTGGTGGATTGAGTTTTACCGTTTGACGAAGATAACCGACGAACAAACGCACAACAATCAACTATTTGTATAGTAGGATCGTGGATCGTGCCAACAGACGTATACAGTGATGAACTGAAGAAATCAGATGGATGGAAAATACAAACAAGGAGAACGAAAAGGTGGAAGAGAAAGTGGAGATACGGAGGAGCGGGGGTCATATTTATACTGGCGGGGCTGGAGATAATGCATGATGCGTGACGACATCATGGTGGGGGTTCAGAGAGCAACAGATCGACTCAAGAGACGACGATTACAAATATAAAAGACAAATAGATGAAGAATAACACAATGTCCAGTATTTTAATTGAATTGGTTGGGCTGATTGGATAAGACAGAAAATAGGTCCATTTGACGGTGTACTGTTTGGTTCAGTTGTTTAGGGCAGTTTAATAGGCATGAGACCAGTAGTTGGACCCATCTTCGAGATCCACCGCGACGGTCTCGTTAATAGCATGAAGATGTAGTTTAGTAGGTGATTTGTAGTAGAATAGTAAGCTGATTGGCAGTAGAATAGTAAGTTAATTGGTAGTAAGTTAATA
>JAKTUT010000018.1:0-220954 GCA_030556845.1 Sugiyamaella floridensis | reverse complement strand
TGTCGTTCGAACTCTCCACCTCCACAACGGACTCCTCCCCAGAAGATTCTATCACCTTTGTGACAACATTTGCTCGACCGAAATCGATCCTCATAACACGTCCCACTTCCTCATTCCACACAAAATTGGGATCACGTGCATCATCATCATACAGGCCGGCTTCATCAAGATCTTCAACGGTACGTTGCATTTCAGCGTCCAAATCCACATCTGATTTCTGCCGCTTCGACTTCCATATATCTAATCCTGCATAAGAGAGTAGCAGGAAATGCTGCACCCAGCCCGCTGATTGATCACCATTTAAAATAGGGATTGGCCAAACGAGTTCAACAAGTCCAATACAGACGGGAATAAGAGCGCCTTGCAGTGAATCGAGAGAATTGTAAACATCGACTTCGCGTTTGAGGTGGCGACCGTCGAAGCGATGTACTGCCTTTCCAACAAAAGTGTAGCCAAATCGCGCAACAGTGAGCTTGTAGAGCACACCATAACGGCCGCGGAATCCTTCTGAATACAAGCACTGACAATTTGTTAAGAAGGTAGTGGTAATCTGAGAAAAGACAAGTGACTTCACTTCTGCCACAGTTATAGGGTGTGTATCACCAATCCTTGTACCGTTAGCAGCGCGATGTAGTGCAATATTGGGGCACTTTTCGTCCAATGGTAAACCGCGGCACAGACCTAGTAAGCACGCCTGTGTACAATAGGGTAGCAAAACTGGCTCCATCGGGGGATCAGGTCTATACTCCGTGCGCGACAGGCGTCCTTCAAAACTCCGTACAGAGGTTTGCAACTGCTCTGTTGAAATTGTCATAGGAGCTCTTAGTGTATCGCAAAGTAATCGACGTTCTTCCGCCCCAGATTTGTCGTTGAACAGCTCTAATAGCATGATCTGCTCTCTTACAAGAAGTCGGCTCCAAGGCCGAGCCTTGATAGAAAGAAGACTTAGGGTGGCGAGGTAAGACATTAGCATCTGTTCAGGCTCCACAGTATCGGGAATCGCTTCAGCAAACACGGGACACAAGTGGTAATAAAGCCTATTCAGATCTGTTGGGTCGACATGGAAAAGTAAAAGGCACCTGCCGGTTGTCAAATATCCATATTGAACCTCATTCTCAAGCATGGAATTGTAAACTGGAATAATTGAACTGGCCAATATTCCACCACCAGTGATCTGATTGTCTCTGTTCATCCCCTTGTAATTGCCCTGGTTGTTTGCCCACAAAAACAAGTTGCGCACAACGTCATCAGGCTTCGACAAAACATGTAGCAGCTCATTGTCAAGCATACCAGGAGCCTTGTACTCACCGACAAGAAGAATTTTCTTTGTTGTCCCATCTTGCGCGAGTCCCACTAGATACGCGTCAGCATTCTTGGGTCGGCTGACGTTATCCGGAAAGCCCGAATCAGTCGAAGTAACAATCTCCCTGTGCCTATTACCAGCCGAGGGCGTGAAATATACTTTTGAGTAAGGTCCATTGGACATCAGCAGGCATTGCGAAGCAACACTCGCAGCGGGGTTTTCAATAACACCGTGTATATAGCCTTTAACCAACTCTTTAGTCTCAGGTTCTGGCAAATTTTCGAGCTTCGCAGATGTTTCAAGGGTACTTTCAAATACACGTTTTCTACCCAGCATTCGTTTCACCTCGTTGACAGAATCAGCGTGTAGTTTATCACCCTCCGGCCATGGCAACAACTGCTGCGGATAGTATGTTTCGGAAACCTTGGTACCATCAGCAGTGGTGCCTGCGGCTGTGTTCAGGTTGACAGTAGATTCACCAGCAGTAACGTGGTCTTTCAGAGGAGGGAACTTGTAGGGAAGAACACCAAATTTATGGATGTTTTCACTGAGCTCGTAGAGGGTACGTTTTCGGATAGCAGCAGTCAGCTCGTTGAGTTTAGCTGCAGTGACTTTGGCTTTGGCTTCGACGGCTTCTCGTTTGCGGCGTTCAGCTTCACGTTCAGCTTCGACGGTTGCAAGTCTAGCTACCAGCCGTTGATAATCTTCTGGCGTAGGATTTGTTGGTTGTGGTAAAGACATGACCGAGGCTGCTCAAGTAGAAAGTAAAGAACCCCTATCTAAGGGAGGTAGGCTAGCTACACAACACTGGCGATAGGAAAGAACTGTTAATGTAGTGAGCCGTGGATGGATTGAGAGGGCCGGAAGGGGCGATTAAATATGTAGGCAAGAAATGGTGGAAGGCAAAGTGGGGTTACTGGAGATTAGTAACCGAAAAGGCCTCATTTCTGTCAGTCAGGGTTTTTCCACCAAGCCAAAGCGAACACAAGTTAGCCACAAAATGCTGTGAAATTGTATCAGGGTAGGGACCTGATAGAGGAGAGGGTTTGATACGAGGTTCAGGTCTAGAAGTGGGGATAAGTCAATGCGGATGAGAGACCGGCTAAGTTAAAAGAGAAACTCCTATGACAGGGCTGGTGAGCGTGTCTCAGACGTTGTTTCAGGTCGGTGTAACGGTGCCAACAGGTAAGCGGCGCTGTGAGGGGTAGGCTAGTCTGGTGCGTCTTGCATGTGACTGACGGGGCCTCAAACTTGGTAAGAGAATATGTATGGGCCGGGCCTGATGATTGACAATCGAGGATTAGAGAAACAACAAAAAAAGGTAACTACTTCTTTTATACACACGAAGCTGTTGGCAACTATCAAGAATAGGAACTATGACGTGGAATACATACCTACGAGATCAACTCCGTACAGAGAACCTCATGCATGATGAAAGGGTTGTGGTGGTGCCTTCTAGGCAAATTAGCGAAATTCGAATTTGAGGCCTTTTTATTTTTGGAATCAAACTTGATACCAGCATGATAACTCAAGTAGTGGCAAACGAGAAATTAAATAGAATACTAAGATAAACGGTAATCTCAAACACCGTAGAGTGGCACGCAAAAAATGGGGTGTATCTCACGCTGCTTGCATCCGGTGTTCAATTGACAGCTATTTTGAAGTTTGGAGTACTGGAATAATACAGTTGGCCGATTGATCTGAACACCACACTTTTCAACAATTGTTTTTATACTGTTAATGGTTTAAACATGGAGTGGAATAGGGCCATAATTAAAGATCTTCAGTATTTAAAAATTGTTTTCAAAGGACATTGCCGACCTACACTATAGTTAGAGTTGTATGGTAAACAGCGAGATCCTATCAGCACAAAAAATGACGGCAATACACTGCACATGTGAGGCCAAGGAGTTGACAGTAATCAAATAAGCAAGAAGTATTGGATTAAATAGATGTGTGATGTGTACAGCGATGGGTAGCGGAATAAAGATTAATGGGGTTCAGAGTTCAGAGTTAAAAGATGAAGCAACGGCTCATCCGCGACGGCTATATCGTGCAGTGGGTTGTCGCCGCTTTTTATCTTTGCGTGATTCCTTGACTCTGCGGTGCACTGGGAGACTTCGGGGCCGCCGATTCTTCATGTATTTTTTTATCCTCGGGGTCGTTGTACAACCTCAATTTCGAAACTAACTCCAAGAAATCTTCCGTAAAAGGCCCCGCATGCTCGATAGCTTGAGAGATTAGGGTGGTGAGATAAGACATATGCATCTCCTCAGGTTCCATTGTATCGGGGATCTTTTCAGGCAATACTCTCAAGTGGTAGTAAAGTATACTCGGATCCTTTGAATCGATGCGCAACAACACAATACATCTTCCAGTCGTCACAAACCCAAACAGAACCTCGGACTCAAGCATGTAGTTGAAAACCTGGATAAGTGTCCTCGCCACTTTGGCACCACCAGGGAAGGTTATGTCTTTGTTCGTCTCCTTTAAGTTATCCTCGTTGTTTGCCCACTTGAACAAGTCGCGCACCCGGTCAGGCCGGGACAGGACACTTATGAGTTCATTGTCAAGCGCAAGAGGAGCCTTGTACTCACCAACCAGAAGGATTTCCTCTGTTGTCCCATCTTGCTTGACTCCCACTAGATACACGTCAGCTCTACCAGGCTGGCGTTTGATAACCGAGGCAGAAAAGACTCGGAAGTAATAACTTTCCCGCGCAACGAAGGTTTCCCGGAAGTGAAAAATACTTTGGAGTAAGATCCATTGGACACCAGCAGGTATTGCGAAGCAACTTTCGCGGCGGGATTTTGAATAACACTGCGTATATAGGGTTTAACCAACGACTCATTCTCAGATTTTGGCAAATCTTCGAGCTTCCCAGACGTTAGAAACGTACTATCAAATACACGTTTTCTCCCCAGCTTTCGTTTCTTCCGGCCGAAAGAATCAGCGTGGAGGTCATCAAGCCCCGTCCATGACAACAACTGCTGCGGAGAGTATCTGCTGGTAACCTTGGTACCACCAGCAGTGGTGCTTGCTGCTGTCTTCAGGTTAGTGGTAGATTCACCAGCAGTAACGTGGTCTTTCAGAGGAGAGAACTTGTAGGGAAGAACACCAAATTTATGAAGGTCTGCACAGAGCTGGAGGAGGGTACGTTTTACCACAACAGTTTTCAGCTTTTTGAATTTAGCTTCAGTGACTTTGGCTTTGGCTTCGACGGCTTCTCGTTTGCGGCGTTCAGCTTCACGTTCAGCTTCGGCGGTTGCAAGTCTAGCTACCAGCCGTTGATAATCTTTTGGTGTAGGATTTGATGGTTGTGGTGAAGACATGACGAAGGTCGCTCAAGTAAACAACACCTAACAGAGGGAACTAGGATGTACAACACCAAAATAACAGACTCAGAACAACCGTATAAGGAGCTTTGAGTGGATGGAACGGGGCGATGGGAAAAGCGCTTTTTACAAATGGCCAAGACAAGGGGAGGCGGGGGGAGGGCCTCATTCGCCCGTCTAACATGCCGGCAGAATGAGGCCCTCCCCCCTCCAAAATTTGAACCCCAAATACGGAGAAGCGACAAACACCACAACAACAGTAAGGTCGCGCATGGACATACCGAGCTTTTAAAAGGAAGACCGTCAAACCAGATAATCTAAACAACTTCAGACAAAAAATGAACTTTTCTATAGACTCGCTCAAGGTGCTCAGACTGTTGTGTCAGTACCCCGCTCGAAACGAGACACGATTCTTGGCCGTGCTGATACATACAGTAACGGACATTGTCGATCAACGTGCAAAAACAAGCTATTTCTAAATATGGAAAAAGCGTTGTAGATAGGGTGACTTCGTATGCACGATAGTGGCTGAATAGAGTAAATTAACAGTGCAGATCAAATTGGACATTGATTGACATGAGCCTCACGCAGCACTAGCCTTAGCGTATCACATGCTGAAGACAATTAAGAGCCTGAAAAAAAGATAATAAGAATCAGTTGCCCCTTTTATTCTCAAGACACTATTAATGTCTAGATGTATCAAAGTTGGACAATAATTCAAGTGCCTTGGAGATGGAATTCTACACAGCAGATGCATATTTAAAGGGTTGGGGGTGGTGCCTGGTGCCTCGTACCTGGGTGCATTGCAGGGCAGGATATACCCTAATTAGGAGATGATAGTCAACCCAGATCCATGCGTCCAGCCGTGCTGAAATGCAATCAAGAACCAAAATCCGGCCAATGCGGTAATTTGAGCCGCCGATCCCGTTGACCTGTATAAGCAACCGGCACGAAAATGCGCGTTATCCCAAACGAGTTAAAACTGCGTAAGCTGGACAGGAGGGGGGAGGGGGTTAGGCCGAGGCGTTGTCACGGAGTACGAAGATAGCACAGGTTTACTAGGTGTTCAGACTGTAGAAACACTGTAGGATAAATACTTTTTTTGGTACTAGATTACTACCGAATCAGTTCTGCATTAACAGTACGTGGGTTGCCATCTTTACGTGGTAGCTATCTCCAGGTAAGTAGCCTTCATGCCGTGATCTATCGCTTCCTTCTTAGCCTCTTGGCGCGCTGCTTGCGACCGCTGCGCTTAATTGTTTTAGAGGGCCTTTTGTTTCGGATGGGCTTACGCATGTCGTTCGAACTCTCCACCTCCACAACGGACTCCTCCCCAGAAGATTCTATCACGTTTGTGACAACGTGTGCTCGACCGAAATCGATCCTCATAACACGTCCCACTTCCTCATTAGTCAGTACGAAGTCCTGATTCCAGTCCCACCTCCGCCGAGTGCCCTCGAATTCATCGTCGAAACAGGCATCAACTCACTCTCCCTACCCATTGAAACTGCCCTGTAGCCAACCTTTAAAATCTTTCAGTCTTCTTTGCATCCACATGCCTCGGTTTTTGCATCGTACCATCTTCGTTTTATAAACAATAGGGCATACACAAACGACAAAAGAACAGGCACCTCAACAAGTGGTCCAATGGTTGCAGCCATTGCCTCTTTGCTAGTCGCTCCATATACACCGGCGGCCACAGCGATAGCCAGTTCAAAATTGTTAGAGGCTGCAGTGAAGCTTTGAACTGTTGTCAGTTTGTACGGCACACACATATAGTAGCAGAGCCCGAGCACAGAGAAAAACATGAGGAAAAAGTACAAAACAAGCGGGACAATCACCCTTAATACGGTCTTGATGTTTCCAACAATTGCGTGCCCCTGGCTTGCAAACATCACCACAATGACAAATAGGAGAGCTAGCAGCGATGTAGGTGCCAATACTGGAATCAACTTTTTGTCGTAAAAGTCTGGAGACAAGCGCCTTACTGCAATTCTAGTGATAGAGGCTGCAGCAAGAGGTATCCCAAGAAACACTAGGACGCTCTGTATGACAGGCCAGATGCTCACTCCCATATTTGAACCGCGCGAGAATATGACTACGAGAACATAAGAGACTGGCCCATATAATGCAACCTGAATGATGGAGTTCAATCCTACCACAATAGCACAGAACTCCTCGTCGCCCCCAGTTAGTCGGTTCCATACGAGGACCATGGCTATGCATCTTGCAGTTCCAACAAGGACCAGGCCACTGCGGTATTCCACGAGATCAGGTAGTGTAGCCCAGCCCAGCACAACCATCAACAGCGGCGCCACTATCCAGTTAACCGCCATGGAGAATCCTATCTGCTTCCATATGGTCCGATTCCTTAGTGTTTTATGCAGAATTTCGAGCCTTACCTTGCACAGGATAGGATACATCATCCAGATTAAACCCACGGCAAGGGGTGTGTTTACATCGGCAAAAGTAGATGCTCCAAGTTTATCTTTGATTCCTGGAACATAGTTGCCAAGTAGTACTCCTGTTATCATGCATAATAATATCCACACCGTCAGATACCTGTCTAAGAACCCTAAATTTTCCATTATGGCATTGATTAACTGCTATCTCATAGTTTCGCTATAATAATTGTGATGCCATAATACCCTTAACCTACCTGTGCTGAATATTCGGTACAGAGGAAGTCATGTACTGTTGGAAATAGCACCTAACCTCAGCGGTGGTAAGGGACTATTCACGAATGAAACGGTGACAAATTTCATCTTGTATTAGTTTCAACTGAAGGAGCTCAGGCCAATACCCTGCATATAAAAAGGAGAGCAAGCCTCTTGGTCACTTAGTTCCATATCTGATATCTGATAACTATAACTACATAGTACTTATTGAAGAACCCTTAACCAGTAACACAACTGTCCACCATTCCAACATGTACGAAAATGGTTTAGCTTATACAAATCGTCTTAGTGAAATTGAGAGTGTACCTGGGGTGGACAACGCCTGCATAAGGCAGACACTTCTATATATATACTCATATAAAAGGATACGTGGCAAATACCATAAGCAAGGGATATGCAGGAGTCTACGGCTCCATACACATATTTCAGTGCACCAGAAGGGTTAGGACCGACCCTTCAACATTGTGATGTCTGAGTCGATTTAGAGCCAAGTTGAGAGGAAAAGCGCTTTTTGGGTGTTATTGCATTGCTATGTCGACCATTTGAATAGCTTCTGTTTTATTTTCTCTATTAGTTTGGCTCAATCTTAAATATAGCTGGGTCTTCCAGTATGGCTTCTGTTTAGATGGCATATCTCATATTCATCCCGACAGGTCAAATGCAAAGTTTGACTTTTGGCGGAGAACTTTGCCATATTTGTAGAATAGAAGAGGAACGGGGATAAGTATAACACCGAGACAGCCGATGAGTGTTCCTGCCCAGTTCACTCCTAGGTTGTGGAACATGGCAGTAGCAAATAGGGGAAATACACAACCGAAAGCCGATCGCAGAAAGGTATTACCAGCTATCGCAGAAGCAGCAAACAGAAGATAAGAGTCAACAATATAGTTGAGAGCACATAAAAAGATAGACAGGAGGCCGTAACCTGTAAATATACCAGAAATGGTCGGCACTATCCAGTGAACAGTGTCTGGATAATTTCCAGACCAAGTGAACCAAAATAATCCAATAGGAAACATAATACCTCCAACAATCATTGGAGGCAGACGCGCTTCAGGAACTGGCTTGTTGTTGTCTGCAAGTAACGCCTTGTAGTATCTCGGCTCAAATATCAAGATGCCAGCAGCAGAGGAAATCAGCATTCCTACAAGGATCGCAAGATAGGGCAGCTCAACAACTCCACCTTTGAAGTGATATTTCTCCGAGAATACAATGGGGTATGCTTCCAAGAGTAAATAGAGAATGCCATAAATGAAAGCGTTGTAAATGGTGATCAGTAGCAGGATAGGCTCGGTAACAAGCATACGCAGTGGACGAACGAGATTCTTTCCGACAATCTCATGGAGATCAAGCTCGACATCATCATGTGGCGCATAGACTGCCCAGTTACCGGTCGCACTGCGGATTTCCGTGGCTTTGATAGAGAGAATAATCGGATGGTAGGTTTCCTGTATGAAGAAAATATCAAGGATAAATGCAGCGGAGCACATAATTCCCGTTATGTACTCAGTCCAGCGCCAACCAAGCTTAGACTCAGCGATGAAACCTCCAGCTACAGGAGCCAAAATAGGACCACAGAAAATGGTGGAGCCGAATAGAATCATGGCAGTACCTCGATAGCGATTGCTGAACATATCAGTGAAGATTCCAGCGACAACTGCTAGAGGCGCAGCACCCGTGAAACCGCCGAAGAATCGGCATAGCATGATGGTTTGAAAGTCCTTAGCTGTTGCAGTTCCGAAACTAAAAATGGCCAGACTCAAGGCTGATATGACAATAGGCATTTTGCGGCCAAAGAGCTCAGACAAAGGAGCCCAGAATACTGGGCCAGAGGCGAATCCAAGCACATAGAGTGAGACACCTAGAATGGCGGTCACTTCACCAACGTGGAATTCCTCGACGACATAGGGAACAGCAGCTGCATAGGCAGATGATCCCCAGATTAAAGACAAAGAACTAAAGGCCAGAATGCCCGACATAACCAGCTTTTTTTTCGTAGGCCAATTCTGCGGGTTCATGGGATCATCAGGTCCATCCCATTCAACACGGTATGGGGCGCGATCTCCAAGAAGCGGGGGGTAGTCTTTATTACCTCCCATTTTCAGAGCTGTTGCCCCGACGCTCCTACCTGAGATAACATCCGAAATGCTGCTTCTTCGTCGGACTAGAGATAATCGTTCGGCGGGATCTGGTGCTTCTAGAGACTCAGGTTCATACTTTGCGATTGGTGATTGACAGTCGTTTGAGGACGAGGTGTCCAGGGCCATCTTTTCCGAGTCCGACATTCGACGACCAGGACCCAAAGCAAAAATCGCTCAAGTAACAATTGATTGTATTAATGTTTCGATACCTACCAATATACATGTGTATTTAATACAAACAAGAGTCAGTGTCCACGCTCGGTTCTTGTCTGGTCGGCAAAGTCTAATCCCGGATCCCGTAAGGCTAGTGATGGCCGACTAAGTAACTCCGCGGACTAAGACTGGGATCGGGGATCGGCATTTGATTCATCCGATAGTAGGCACCGCGACTACCAGGACTATCATACGATCCGATGGCTCCGACTATCGCATCAGCAAGTCTCGGACGAATTATTGTTCCGGAGTGGTTGATGACGGACGGAGCGGTGGTTTCTGAGTTGCAAATCTGTGCCAACCCCTGTGCGGTGCATGATTTAGTCAGCACAGCTCTATTGTCTAAGATATTTATTATTCAGCTAGTTAGTCATCGGCTAACAGACAATACCGACTTGGAGAACATCTTGACACTTTACAATGGAAAGCCGAGACATCCTCGGCTCAGTCGGCTCACATATAGGTATAGGTATAGGTTACCCTGTGACCGACTCTTCAAATTTCAAGGTGTTGATCTATCTACTGCTTTTGGCATGCTCCCATTTACACCTCCACCCATCCCCAACCCTCGAGAGACTAGGCGATAAGATCTAACGAGAGACACGTGTGTTGCGAGTTTTATTTCTTGAACAATGATCAAGCACCATCTCTTCAACTTTAAAGTGATGTATGGCAGCAAGCAGTTATCGGGTTAGGACTGGGCTGCAAGGGACTAGCCCCGCATACGCGGCTGAATGTGGGGGTCGCCGTAACACACAATGACGGCCATGACGACATTTGATGACTGTTGCAGTTTGGCAACACTAGTCAACAACATGTCTAACGGCGATAAGCTGGCCATTCTGGACGATTACCAGGAAGTGACGCTGGGCGCAGCTGATTGGTCGCCTGTACGCGATCTCGGCATCGATATCACCGTGTTTTATGACTACATTGAGCGGCCGAGCTCGTGGAAAAGCTCCAACCTCACCATCATCTACGCCATGCGAGAGCGAATGGTTCTTACTAAGGCTGTTCTGCGCAAACTGCCCAATCTCAAGCTCATTAGCATCAATGGAGGACGAAACCCAGCGATTGACAGGTTCGAGGCCAAGGAGCTCGGCATTGAGGTGGCTACTGTGTTGGGGAAGAGCACCGAGGGCGGCGGCTCGTCTACTCAAGAGCACATTTGGGCCATGATCATGGCCAGTGCTCGCAATATTCCAGCCTATGACTGTGGAGTGAAATCGGGTGCACCATGGCAGGCTGTTGGCAGCGCCAGATCGACTCAGCTGCCAACGTTGCACCTTCGTGGAAACACCCTGGGTATATTGGGACTCGGGCATTTGGGAGCGTTTGCAGCAAATGGGTCATGTATTTGGCATGGAGGTTCTCGCATGGTCGCCCAATCTTAGTACGGACCGTCTCACCGATGAGCAGAAAACGTACGTTAAAGTAGTAAGTAAGGAAGACCTCTTCCGACAGTCGGACATTGTCACGGTGCACATGATCCTGGCTGAGTCGACGAGGGGAATTGTCAGCCAAAAAGAGCTCGAGTGGATGAAACCGACAGCACTGCTCGTCAACACGTCACGAGGAGCCCTTCTTGACGAGGATCCCGTCATCAAGGCCCTCAAGGAGCACCGTATTCGCGGTGGAGCCTTTGATGTGTACAACACCGAGCCTCTACCTGCCGACAGTCCATGGAGACAGCTGGGTGACCACGTTGTGCTCACTCCTCATGTGGGTTACATTGAACGACCGCAATATGAGTTTTGGGCCCGAGGCGTCGTACAGAACATTCTATGGTGGAAAGAGGGCCATGTCGACAAGTTTGCGCGTCTAGGACCCTAAACAATGGCGGCATAGAGAAGTAGCGAGTGGCTCTCCGGTCGTTGAGTCACCCATCACCCCTTCAGGTACCATCTCCGGTGTTAAACTTCCAGGTTAAGGCGAGCTTTATTCGATAGCCAATGGATAGGCTAGGAAATAGTGTTTTTGATGTTAATTATTTTTAACATTCGTTTTCTTGTGTTATCAAGGTTCGTTCAGCTTCAAATCCGCCCCAGGTCACAATCGATATCCATTATCTCAAAGTATACGACGGGATTGTCTTTCCGGTCGTATTACCGTCAACTGGGTGGCCGCAACAGTACCCGCCGCCCGTTCATATTTTATGACTCACTGGCCGCAAATATTCGGCCTTCGTCATCTGTAAGGGGTGCATATAATAGGCACGGCATCGCTAAAACAGTGTATGATCAGCGCTGAGGAAGGGTCTTCAGTGGGCTAAAGAGTGGAGAAAACATGCCGAGAGATGCACGGCATCATTAAGTTAGGTAACAGATTTGCAACGTGCAGCGATGGCCATCTCATTATTCCGATAGAAAAAAGGCTCTTAAGGATTGTGGCTTGAAAATATTCATTTAATACCACGAATACCTGATAATTTGGTCATTCACGATAATATAGGAACTTTTTTTTTTTGAAATTCCTCAATACAATGTTTTTTCATCCAGATAGAGATCATCTCATAGTTGATTCAAAATCAGTCACACGGCACCAAGTTGTTTTTTCGCCAAACCTTAAGCCATCGAAAGCTCGGTTCGCCAAGGGCGGGGAACTTGACACATAAATATGGAGCGAGCTTCACCACCTTTTTCTTCACTCATCTTCTGCTCTGTACCCTTCGTAACCTTCGTAACCTTCGTAGTGTCCTAACCCTGTGTCCTTACTATTAACTTCCTGTCAACTTACTATCAACCTCTATCAACTCACTACTAATTATTAACAACGCTTTTTACTAATATATCTACTTCGTTCATTTTAAATTATTATCTTTCTAACTTTGCATAATTGTCTAACATATTACATACTTCTTATTGGCTGCCTGTACATGATATACATATCTCCTATATACCTCTATGACATCTTTTCTGGTCATAATAATATTTCTACACAATATATCAGTTTAACCATTGCTTATTCATCCATAGTACTATTTATTAAATTATTTAATAACTTTAGTTGGTGTTGGCTTTTCCATCGTTGACTTTGTCTAGTCATTGAAGCGCAGTAATATTCCTAATGTCACCCTTACCTTGCTAACCTTTGTTTTATATTGATCCCTAGTCTGTTTTTCAATTCTTGTTGTGATCATTAGTCCCAGCAAATCTGCCCGAACCCAGTTAACCTTTGGTCTCGGTTTCGGTTTTCATGTTTTGTTTCGATCATTATTCCAGCAGATTTGCCCGTACCCTACCATACTTCGTTCTTATTTCGGTTTTCAAGTTTCGTTGAAATGATTCCTCTCAGCAGATTTGCCGGAACGCTGTTAGGCTCTATTTTCATTTTCGTGTTCAAGTTTTGTTTCAATCATTACTTGAAGCTTGATTGCCCATACCTTGCTAACCTTCGTCGTCGTTTTCGGTTTCAATCTTTCTTGTTATCATTACTCTCAGTATATTGCCCGTACCCTGCTAAGCTTTGTTCTTCTCTTAGTCTTCCAAATTTTGTTTTCATCATTCGTCCCAGCAAATACCGAACCCTGCTAACCTTTGTCCTTGTTTTCGTTTTCAAGTTTATGTAAATCAAGACTCCCAGCAGAGTTGCCCGAACCCTGCTAACCTTCGTTTAGTATTATCGTTTCTCAAGTTTTGTTTTAATAATTACTCCTAGGAGAGGTACCCCAACCCCTATAACCTTTTGTTTTCCTTTCCACTTTTAAAATTTCAGTAGTAATCATTATCTTACCGCATATCCTGCCCAAACCCGAACAGGATTCGTTTTTGATTTTGTTGTGATCAGTATTCTTATCTAGTATGCCTGAATCCTACTAATTTTTGTTGTGGTTTGTATTCAATTTTGTTGTCATCATCACTTCCAACTAATTTGCGCAACCCTATTATTCTTCGTCCTTGTTCTCGATTTTCAAGTTTTGTTTTAACTATGACTTTTGGGTGATTTGCCCGAACCCTGCTAACTGCCTACGTCGTTGTCTTCGCTTCGTTTTCAATTTTGTTGTAATCATTACTCCCAGCGAGGTTGCCCGAACCCTGCCAACTGTCGTTGTTTTCAATTGTTGTGATTTAGGCATTCGAGGGTACGAGGGTTCCCATGGAATACCCCAAAGCTATAACCGTCAGGATAGGTTGTTACTATCGCATCATTCCAAGGAGCTCTTATTCCTGTCTGCATTGGAATTGTGGATCCCCTTTCGCAGATCCCTATCATAACCACGGGTCGTCCACTGGGTGGATATAGCACTTCGTGCTACTCTCCTATGCCGGGTTAGACATATTGAAGATGAAGCTGAAAAGGGAAGATTTGGATTTGGAAGATTAGATAGAACGCACCAGTGAGGATCTCAGTGTAGCTGGCCTTTGGGACAGCGATGATCGCCACGCCGGTGAACCGCCAGACTCCGTCTCGTTTGCCCAATTTTGTGTGGAACGAAGAAGTGGGACGCGTGATGAGGATTGATTTTGACCGGACACGTTTACGTAGTCGTTCCAGTGTTATCTGACCTGCTCCGATGGAGTCGGCTGTGAAGGTGGCGTGTTAAAAAGGCATGATTGAGCCTGGTGGTCCCGTCAAATGCAGACAACCTCCTAACAAAGTTACCAGCTGAAAAGCAGTCTGCAGGTCGACGTAGACTGAACCCACAGATCATAGCCTAAATATGGGATAATCTTTTCAGATTGGGTCAGTGATAGCTAGGATGGGTTATAAATAAAATTTAGAAGGAGAGAACGTACTCACAGACAAACTACAGATTTTGTTTTCCCGTGGATCTGGCAAAAGACTAGCACAAATAGTAGCATGCGAGGCGTAGTGTCGTACATCTACAAATAAATTACAGCCAGATTTACAGTTGTTCGACAGCCAGTATGGAGTTGTGACAGCATCAGTCTCCACGTTGTCTACTATCTCAACAGGGCCGCTTACCGCCTGCAAGTACTTGAGGACACCTGTCAACTGTCATTCGGCACGTTTTAAGTTCCTGCAAGTCCCATTTCCATACTTGAACTCTTGCACAGAAATGAAAAGTGGATATTACGACCAAAGTGACTTTTCATGGCATCTTAGGTATTGTACAGTTTTATAGCAGCCAAACTACTGGTGCTGTCTCCATCGTATTACCCTGTATCCTACCCCGCAGGCACCAGGAACTGGCTTACCCTGATCTGCACCATCCCCCGTCCCGCTGCAAGTATAACCCTGCAGATCAGAAGAAGGTTCCTGCCTGGCTATGAATGTGACACGTCCATTCAGATGCAGTAGAGTATAAGCATCTACCACAGACCTAATGTTTGAATAGAATAGCCAATGGCGCTTCTCGCTGATCCAGTAAAGTAGAGAATGGTGATGTCTACCCTCCATAAAAGCTCGCAGGTGATCACCACCGATCACATGCACTTCCCCGCATTTCCCGTCGTCGGAATCCGGTTTTGGCGTTTTGCTAAACAGTAATAGGTCACCTGCGTCGTATATCTTACCCATTGTGGACCGCTTTAGCCGCTGCATGTCACTCGTCTTTGCAGAGCCGCGAATACCTACAGTTCGCTAAACTTTCGTTAGAGATCTGAGCCGAGCCGACACAAGAAGCGCATCTGACACAATTAGGCGAGCCTCATGAGACACATAGTCCATAGGCACTACCTCGGGGGAATCATACTTTAGTTCCATTTACGGTATGTAAGAGGGCGGCGGTTAACATGCGTTGTGCTGATCTTACCCATTAAAGGCGAAAACATTTTTTGCAACTCTAACCGATAGGGATCCATTAGCCAACACACGTTGACACTCGGCATGAGCTGAACCTTCTCCAATACCATTGTCACTGCATGGGCATCCGTATAAAACGGTTTATTTAATACCTGATACTATGAATTTGACGGCTTAGTTGACTGCCAGCTTGTGAAGAGCTAAAAGCTTGTCTGGTATTTGATGATTATCACGATCTCAGATAATCCCGGCACTTCACCTTTACCCCTCACTGGAGCCCCGTCAAATATGCATTACAACGCTGGGTCCTCAAGCACACAAACCGATCATCGTTAGATCGTTGACAAAACGCAGATATTTCTTTTAGCTATACGGTAGCTACATGCAGGCAGTTCAGGGGGTATTTGCTTGTGACGTGACACAGGAACCCCGCACTGTGTCTTTATAACTTAAAATGAGACAGGTTTGCACCTTTCGGAAATTATCAACATGCTCGCCATCCAACTGCTACTCGCGGCCCTTGCCGTTCCGGCTCTGGCAAGTCCTACTGTCACCCTTGCCAACAATGCGCAAATTACTGGTCAAACCAATAGTTCAATTGACTCGTTCAAAGGAATTCCCTTTGGCGAGGCACCCGTCGGAGATCTCCGCTTCAAGCACCCAGTGCCTTACCAAGGTAGCTATGATGGGCTTCAAGCAACGGCATTCGGCCCTACCTGTTGGCCGGAGAGCCAGTTTACGGTTGATACGTCCCTTCTGCCGTCAGTAGTCGAGGATTTTATCAACACGCTCATTGGTGATTACGAGGACGGCCCGTGGAACGGTTACTCAGAAGACTGTCTCAGCTTGAACGTTTTCCGCCCCGCTGGAACTACTGCTGCTGACAAACTACCAGTAATGTTCTGGATTTACGGCGGTGGTTTTGAATTTGGTGATTCTTCCGGTGTCGATCCTACGACTATCATCCAGGAGTCCGTCAGTATGGGGCAGCCTGTCGTATTTGTATCCGTGAACTACCGTGTCGGCATGTACGGGTTCCTTTCTGGAGCCGACATTATGAACGAGGGCCAAGGAAATGCTGGACTTATGGACCAGCGCCTCGGAATGCAGTGGGTGGCTGACCACATCGCTGCCTTCGGTGGAGATCCCGACAACGTTACCATATTTGGAGAGTCAGCGGGTTCCATTTCGGTAGCCCACCAGCTTGTGATGTTTGACGGTGATAATACCTACAAAGGTAAGCCTCTTTTCCACGCTGCAATTATGCAAAGTGGTGGCCTTATTCCTGTTGATAAGATTGACTCGGTGTATGGTCAGGATATCTACGACGAGGTCCTTAGCTACGCCAACTGTCCCCAGGGACCTGGTGCTCTTGCATGCTTACGTGCTCTCACTGCCGAGGAACTGAACACAGTCCAGAACAAGCTTCCCGGTATTTTCTCATACCACACTCTGCTACTATCAGCAATGCCTCGATACGATGGAACTGTCATTTCCAAGCTCCCACACGACCTTGTAACTGAGGGCAAGTATGCCCGGGTCCCTTTCATTATTGGAGACCAGGAGGATGAAGGAACCGCGTTTTCTCTCACCACCTCGAATGTGACAAATACGGCCAAGCTTGATGAGTTTATCCCATTCCTACTCAAGGAGAGTAGTCCGGAACTTTGTGCTCAGTATGTCACTCAGTACCCAGATGATATCACTGCCGGATCTCCATTCAACACTGGTATATTCAACGAGTTATACCCAGAGTTTAAGCGTATTGCTGCTCTGTTGGGTGATTATGTGTTCCAGTCTGGCCGCCGTTTCTTCCTCGACAACATCAAGGATGTCGACTCGTACTCTTTCCTTGCTCGTACGAATTACGGATTTCCATTCCTTGGCACTTACCACAGCTGTGACTTGGGTCTTCTGTTCTCCAGCCCGGACTCTCAGCTACCGGCTAAAGCCTACCGTCAGTATTGGATTTCATTTGCCAATCACAAGAACCCCAACATAGGAACCACCGTTTCAAACTGGCCCAGATATGTTGATGGCCAACAAAACATCGTGTTGTACGCGAACTCAGTCGGTCCTGAGGCCGATAACTTCCGGGTCGAACCGATCAACTTCCTCTTGCAAAACCTACATGGTCTTCTCGCTTGATAGCTTTTCAATAAGATTTTATTTGACTTTTTGATATAACACATATGGCCTTTAGACTAGTCTAGGGATACAGACACCTTTGAGGAGCTTGCAGAAACAATGGTGTTGCCAAACTCGTCCTTGCCACGAATCGATCCTCCGTCCACAGATGACACCTTAGCAGCCAGGACCTTAATCGACCAGTTGGACACATCACCTGAAGCTTCAATGACGAGAGAGCCTTGATCAGGCGATATGCTGATAGATCCTGCGTATTGACCGGGAGCTTTGGGATCAGGGACCTTAACATCAAGGTGAGAGGTGATAGCGTACACATTGACAGTGAATCCGTCGTTCCAGTCGTACTCTGGGGCGCTGTCAGAGGAACCAACTACAAATGCTGAGTTGGGCTTGACAAGCAGGGGAAGACTGAAATAGTCATGAGTTTCCTCGTGCCACGTTGATCCACTTCGAATCTTACCGTCTAGCAAACCATACCAGTTACCGGGTGGTGTGTAGAATGTAACACTTCCATCTTCAGTGAAAACAGGGGCAACAAGGAAGCTGTCTCCCAGGAAATATTGACAGTCACAGTTCCAAGACTCAACGTCATCAGGGAACTCAAGGTAGGTAGCACGCATCATAGGTGTTCCCGTGGTATGAGCGACGATAGCAGCAGCGTACAAATAAGGCATCAGAGAAAGCTTCAATTTGGTAAACTTCTGCAAGACACTAGATGCTTCCTCATCAAAATGCCATGGAACACGGTAGCTCGTGTTCCCGTGCAGTCGAGAGTGCGAACTGAGAAGACCAAACGGGAGCCATCGTTTATAGACAGCAGTATCGGCCTGGCCCTGGAATCCGCCAATGTCATGACTCCAAAAGCCGAATCCGCACGATGACAAGCTTAGACCACCACGAAGGGTCTCGGCCATGGCACCAAATGTACACTCACAGTCTCCTCCCCAGTGGACAGGAAGCGTCTGACCACCGGCAGTAGCGGAGCGAGCAAACAGACAGGCTTCATTCTTGCCCTTCTTTTTCTCGAGAACTTCGAAAACAGCCTTGTTGTACAGGTGCGTGTAGTAGTTGTGCATGGCAGCCGGATCATTCTTGTTGTGGTACACGACGTCGAGAACAGGAACACTCTCACCAAAGTCAGTCTTGAAACTGTCGGCACCTAGGTCGACGAGCTTCTCGAGGCGCGACTGATACCACTTTGTGGCCTCGGGGTTAGTAAAATCGACAAGACCCATACCGGCTTGCCAGAAGTCAACTTGATACGGGGATCCATCGGTGCGCTTAATAAGGTAGCCCTTCTCCATGCCTTCCTCAAAAAGAGCACTTTCCTGAGCAATGTAAGAGTTTAGCCAGAGACACACACGCAGACCGAACTTTTCCTTGAGAACCGACAGGAAGGCCTTGGGATCAGGAAAGTTGTCTTCGTCAAATTCGAAATCACACCACTGGTATGCCTTCATCCAGAAACAGTCAAAATGGAAGGTGCTGAGAGGGATGTCTCTGTCCTTCATTCCCTGGATGAACGAAGACACAGTTTCGAGGTCGTAGTTGGTAGTGAAACTCGTCGAAAGCCACAGACCAAAAGTCCAAGCTGGCGGAAGTGCAGGACGGCCCGTCAACAGCGTGTACTTGGCGAGAATGTCCTTTGGCGTAGGACCGTAGATGACATAGAGACGCAGCTGCTCACCTGGGACGACAATATTAACACGAGTTGTTCGCTCGGACTGGACCTCAAAAGAGACAAACGAGGTTGAATCAACAAAAACTCCGTAACCTCGATTCGTCATGTAGAAGGGGATGTTCTTGTACGCCTGGTCACTGAGAGTTCCTGCGTTCTCGGCCCACAGCTCGACACGTTGGCCGTTTTTGACAAGGGGACCAAAGCGCTCACCAAGACCGTACACCTTTTCTCCAACGGACAGATGCAGTTGCACAGTCATGAACGGACGGTGTAGTGGCTTGGACTTATCGCGGAAGTCACGCACATAGCCAACCGAACGGAATCCCAGCTTGGTAAGGAGCTTACCATTAGGAGCGTTGAAGCGAACGCCAAAAGTACGCGAAGCATCAAAGTCAGCACTAAGGCCACCCGACGCAATAGTATACAGGTCCTTTGCATCATTAGACGTGACAGTTGCCGTATTTGACTTGTTGAGATCAAAGCGAGGCTCACGAACACCTGCGCGACCTACGTGATGAGTGGCATCGAAACCAATGACCCCATCACCAGCACCATGAAGCTTAGTAGTGATGGTAGGACAGTGAACAGTTGCTCCACGAGTGACTAATTGCTTCGTGGACTAGAATTAGTATACAAGAAGAGGAGAAGCGGCACTGCCGTGTCAAAGACCGGATCAAAGACCGGATCGACAGTTCTACACGCAGCTAAAATACATACATTGAGAGATCTGAGACTCGAATCAGGCAACTTCTCCACTTTAAAGGGCTCGACAGCCCAGTCAATGGAGACGTCATCTCTCACGTGCCACATTCCATGAGAGAAGCGAGTTTCTTTATACGTGTTCATAAACGGTTGCATCTTGGACTATACACTACGGCAAATAGGAAAATGCGGGGAAGCTAAGGAGTAACATTGTAGAAGGATGGGCGCTTATAAAAGGGGTGAAGAATGGGGTGAGGGGAAAGAATTTTGGCACGGTAACCGGCCGAAAACCCTGTCCACAGTGGGTTTTGCCGGCACAATTGGTTAAAATGTACCATTATATGCCAGTCTTCTGACAACGGGCCGAGCGCCAAGGATCGGAATTCCCTCATTGGTGGCACGTGAGGCTGATACGCGCGGCTGAAATCGTGGGCCTACCCCACCAAACCCGCTTGCATTAGACCCGGGCTTTGCGGAAGAATAGCCGAAGTGAAGGTGGGGTTAACGCGGATAGATAACAATTTACACCCGAAAGTCACGCCAACACCTGGCGTTTTATTAGGTGCCCCACTTTGGCGTTCATCGGGCCCCAGTGCCCTCAGCTGCTTGCATCTTTTGCCCCTACCCGCCCTCCCCCGCATTATGCACTCCGCCTAATTAACCGGACGGGGTTGTTTCCTCTCCTTGGTTGAAACAGCTTGAAGAGGGGTTAAACGGGGGCGCTGGAAAAATCTTGTAAAATAGCCTTTATTGAATACGTACAAATACAAAATCAAGGATTCCCCATTTGGGCTATCGTGCAGCTGATTACCCCGCCTTCCGCTGACCTAAGCATTCATGTCACACAGTGCCTAGTGTCAAAGCTTGGCATTACAAAGACAGCTATTTCACCGGTACGGAAGTGACCTCTGGATCTCCGCTACTTCCGCTCCAGCCGGGACTAATCATGACTTGTGCTCAACAAATAAAGCCTTGACTAAGTCTAATAATGACGTCAATCTTGTCATGCATCTTCTCGTATAGTTACACGCAACAGGCCATTCTAGGCAGGTCACGAGCCCGAGCAAATATATCAAAAAGTAAAGATTGAGACATAATGCATGGTGGCCTCATGAAGGTCTCGAAGTTGGCAACTAACAGAGAGACGGATAGTTCGAAGAAAGTTGCAAAAGCTCGGTACGCTGCTCAGACCGCCTATGGCCTCTGCTACACAACAAGTTACAGGAAACCTATAAATCTTTATAAAAAAAATAGCTCTACCTAAATATGATTCGTGGTGTTGAATACGTAAAATAAAGGCTTTTGGATTCTAAGAATCACCAGAATATAGCTATGAAAGTCAGTATATAACTGGTATAAATTAATTGTCATGTTACTCTAGATAGACAAAAATACAGACGAAAACAAGGCGCACATAGTCACCAAATATGGGGCATTATTTGCGAGTTCGTGAAGTCCATAGGTTAAGAAATGATTTCTCAAACAACCAGAACCGATTTCATAGTGTTGAAACACGGCAAATAACAAATATTGTTGTCGAATGAGTTGACAGAAATACTAGACTTCAGTAGAAAAAATAGACGGATGGTTGGAGAGATGATTAATATGGTGTTGATGGTTCAGAGACGAATACAGCCCCAGATTTCACGAAATTCGACTTCACTGGCATCAATTGTTCAAGTTTGTTAATTTGTTAACAATAAAAAGAGAAAAAAACTGGAAAGAACAAATGGAATCTTCTGCTTGTAAATTATACGGTATTTTGACTTCCTGTTGCGAATTAACGGGGTCCACAGGTGAATAACGGGGTCCACAATTACATTATATCACAAAGTGATGATTCATATTGTACGGAAAAGAGCTCCAACATCTTCATCAGAACAGTGAGATTGTCCTTCCAACAATGTTTAACAAGATCTTTCTGAAAGGTATTCAAAAGATGTTTTGGAATAATTTTTGGAATAACCTTCTAGTAAGTGACGATATGAAAAAGATTTCGACAGCTTCACGAGCCTTGTTTCCCGTTAGTATCCAATTGTTTTGTCCACAGCTTTGATCAGTTCCACACCCGCAAAAAAAATCAGCAAGTATCTGAAAGGTATCATAATTCAATAAATAACAATAATACAATAGTTAAACAGTATTTTTTAGAACCTGACCAGCAGTTTTGAGCAGTTAGTACCAAATAGGCCCCAAATTTGACATGTCATTTTCGAAAACGACAAAGATATTTGGGACTACCTTTAATTCATAATGCTGTACACGCTGCTAATAAAGTATTTTTGGTGTTTACCAAGACCCGAGAATTTTGCCTAGAACGCCCCAAGGACATAACTTAAACAGCCGGCGGGCTCATGCCATAGGGCAAGCGTGCGATCACCAAAACAAGGCCCCGCTGGCAGCAAGCAAAAAACAAAAAAAACCCCTTGGGCAGCCAAGAAAAAAAAGGAAGAATGGCATCTATCCGCCTCAAGCATAATTGAAAGAGACGCCTTTGTCTTGTAGACAAGTAACAGAAAAAGATTTCTGTTCGCCTGGTGGATAGGCTAGCAAAAAAAAAATACACAGTTCCATAGAGTAACGACATTCATTGCAAACTAAGTATATAAAAAGACAACAGGTACAATTATTCCTCGACCTGAGCAGCGGCGATGTTGTGGGCCTTCTCGGTCTCACGCTTGACGATTTCGACCTCAACTTCGTCAAAGACATCCATGTTGGTCGAAGCAAAGCGCCAGGCAGGAACTCCCTTCTCGAACAGCACATCGAGCTCCTCGTAAGTACGACCACGGGTCTCAGGCAGACGGAAAATGGCCCAAATAAGCGTCAGGAAAGAAGTGGCCATCCAAACAAAGGCCGTTTTTCCTCGAAGGTTGGCCTCGTTAATGTTGATGAGGTAGGGCTCAACAACATTGGAGATAATGTTGACAATGTTGTACGAGTTACGGGCCAGCGAAATGGTCTTGGCACGGAGCTTGGTAGCCGAGACCTCGGAAGCAATGGTGAAAGCCAGCGGACCAATGGTAAGCGAGTAAAATCCGAGCCACGCCATGGTAAGACCGGCCTGGGCCCAACGAGCACCAGCATCGGTGTCGGCTTTGCCGGTAAGAGCACCGATGATGACAAGCAGCAGAGTCATGACGGTAAGACCACCAATGTAAATGGTACGACGACCAAAGTGGTACAGCAGAACCCAAGACAGCATAGTACCCAAGAATGCGATACCAGTGTCACCAAAGTTGAGCTTGTAAGTGGCATCAGGATCAAGACCAGCGCGAACAAAGAAGTAGGTGGGCGAGTAGGCAAAAGTAGAACCCGAGAGGACCTGACCAGCAAGAGCCACACAAGCAACCTCGGTACGACGCAGGTTAACACCACGGAAACAGTCAAGGAACGAGGTACCGGACTCGAGCTTCTGTTCAAGGTCATTGGTGTGAACCATCATGGCAACAGTCAGGTGCGAGTTTTCGCGGGCCTCGCCACTGGTGAGGCGCTTAACGGCCTTCTCAGCGTCATCGAGGCGGCCCTTACGAACAAGCCACCAGGGAGAGTCGGGGGCAAAGTAAGTAAGGATCATAAGAGGAATAGGCCAGACCCACTGGATGGCAAAGGGAACACGGTATGACCACTGAGTGGTGTTGTTGACAAGACCTTGAAGAACACCACCAGCAATGAACTGACCAATGGCCCAGCACAGGTTGACGTAGGCAGTGAGGTAACCACGGAGAGCCACGGGACAAAACTCGGAAGACACGTTGGGTCCAACCACAGCAAAAATACCCCATGGGATACCACACAGGATCTGACCAACCTCAAGGACCTGGATCGAAGGGGCAAAGAAGGTGATGAAGACAAAAGCAGTCATGAATACGAGCGAGACCATGATAACCTTTCGGTGACCAAAACGCTCAATGAGCCAACCGTTGGCCAACACACCAATGACAGTACCAGTAGCAGAACCATTTCCAAGACCAATTTGCCAAGGACCCGAGATCTGCAATCCCTGATCCGAGGGAATCGTTCCATACTTTTCACGGAAAGAGGGGTACGAGTAGAAGTTACCTTTGGAGTTAGTTTGCCCTTTTGCAAGATAGAGTTTGTACTCACCCATTAGAATGTTATCATAACCCTCCATGACAATAGTAAGAGACATGACCATGGACCAAAAGATAGCCATGGGATACAACTTTAGAGCCTGACGAAACGTAAGCTCGTGCTCACGATCGGTAGCAGCGCGGGCCTGCTCAGTGAGCTGGTCTGTACGCTGGTACTCGGCAGTGTCTTCGATGAAATCGGCACCGGGCTTGATGTCTTCGGACATTGTGAGAAATAGTCAAGAGTAGATTGGATTGAGATGTAGATCAAAGTCGACTTGTGGGGATCGAGGGGGGTTTTATAGAGAAGTGTTGATGCATGACATGAGCACTAGATCACACCAAAAAATTGTACGGGCGAGGGGGGAAGGGGAATTGCGGGGCAAACACCGGCCGATTGCGGGGTCGTCCTGTACGTCATGCACCCCACTAGAGCCTGATCAAGACTACGCAGGCAAGGGTTGTTGTGCCCCCTACATGATACGACGCGTCAGATGAGAGTCTGCGCCTCTGGTAGTTACACTGGCGGCTCCCCATCCCCACCCCACCCTTGCGCCAGCCGTTATTTTAATTTAACCGGCTAGACAGCTAACAGGTTTAACCGGAAGAGGCACTATTTTGCCGGACGGACGACTAACTGACACTGCTACGGCTGATAGGTGGGTTTTCGGGCCAACGCCGAACGAGGGGCCCGCCAGCGGCGATACCGTCAGGTACATTGTTAGTGTGGGGTAACAGCATTGTGTTGGATGCGCAGTAGCCGAGGTGCACTACGAGGCGACAAGGCCAGTTTGAGGCCAAACCAAGGTCAAAAACTCCTCATGACTTGTTAACCCGCCCTCCCGGCAGAAATCTACCCGCCAGCGCACCGCACCCCCCCCCCCCTCTCCCAATCAACCCGCCAATCCACCCGCCAATCCACCCGCCAATCTTAGCTTCATGCAAAATCTTCAACACCGGGCCGCTGAATGCCCACCCTTTTTGGGTTGTCGGATCTGCAGTTAGGTGCAGATCGTTATGCGGGGTAACTCAGCCGCGCCTCTTAATAGGCGGAATCGGCTCTATTTGGCAGTAGCGGGCCTAATCCCGTGACTGGTATATCTTGATACTTGACTACCTTTTCCAACTTTATCCCTTCGTACCTTTCTCCTCTTCAATTTTTAGTTCGGGTTGGTCGATTCGGTTTTCCCAACATGCAAGAGCATCTGAGCGTGTACTCGGACACCCGCTTCTCCCATGGAATGTGGTGGGTCCGTGACAATGTCAACATCAATTGGGCTTCAGAGGTCGTTAAGGCTGAGGCAAATGGTGATTCCCTGTACAGTCTGACTACGTGCAAATCGCGCAATGGCCGTGGTGACACCCTCAATGCGCCTACCATCTCACTGGACGTGACTTCGCCGGCTGAGGGCGTCATTGGCGTGCGCGCTTACCACCATCTGGCAGACATCGAGCTCAATGAGCCCCGATTCGAGCTGGCTGCTTCCACTGCCTCTAAAGCTTCCATTGCTGTCGACAAAACGGCGCAGTTGGCCTCACTCAATGCTGGATCCGTCAAGGCTGTGCTCAACACGGCCCCCAAGACGTTTGGCCTCGACTTTGTTGATGCTCAGGGCAAACTACTGTCGAAGCTGGGCGTCAAATCACTGGGTCATGTCCTCGACAAGCGCCCGCACCCCGATCAGTATAACTTCATGACAGCCCAATTCCACCTCAGCGTGGGCGAGAAGGTCTATGGTCTTGGTGAGCGGTTCGGTCCCCTGGCCAAGAACGGTCAGCGCGTCGAGATCTGGAACGAGGACGGTGGTACCTCGTCGGAACAGACGTACAAGAACATCCCCTTCTACTTCACCAACAAAGGCTATGGTGTGTTCATTGACAGCACATCCAAGGTGACTCTGGAGGTACAGTCGGAGCGCACTACCCGCGTCAACGTGGCCGTTCCGGGTGAGGCCATTCGCTTCTACATCATCTACGGACCCACTCCAAAGGACATCATCCAACGGTACACGGCACTGACTGGCCGCCCAGCTCTGCCTCCTCCATGGTCATTTGGTTTGTGGCTCTCCACGTCCTTCACCACCGACTACGACATTAAGACGGTATCGTCGTTCATTGACGGTATGAAGACACGCAACATTCCTCTCAGCACCTTCCACTTTGACTGTTTCTGGATGAAGGAGTTCCAATGGTGTGACTTTGAATTCGACAGTGACAACTTCTCAGATCCTAAGAAGAGCCTCAAAGAGCTCAAGGATAAGTTTGGTGTCCGTGTCTGCGTATGGATCAACTCATACATCGCCCAGGAGAGCAAACTGTTCAAAGAGGGATACAAGAAGGGCTACCTGCTCAAGAAGACTAACGGCCGCCCGTACCAGACAGATCTATGGCAGGCTGGTATGGGTCTTGTTGACTTCACCAACCCTGAGGCGTGCAAGTGGTACCAGGGTGAGCTCAACCGCCTCATTGATCTAGGTGTCGACTCATTCAAGACCGATTTCGGTGAGCGCATCCCCGTCAAGGACATTGCCTACCACGACGGTTCTGACGCGGCACTCATGCACAACTACTACACGATGCTCTACAACAAGTGCGTGTTTGAGGTTCTGGAGAAGCGCCGCGGAAAGGGCGAGGCGTGCTTGTTTGCGCGCTCAGCCACTTCTGGAGGCCAGCAGTTCCCAGTTCATTGGGGAGGAGACTGCGAGTCAACGTTTGAGGCCATGGCCGAATCACTCCGCGGTGGTCTGAGTCTCACCTTGTCGGGATTCGGATTCTGGAGTCACGACATTGGTGGATTCGAGGGTTCGCCAGATCCCGCTGTCTACAAGCGATGGGTGGCCTTTGGTCTGCTGAGCTCGCACTCGCGTCTGCATGGCTCGGGTTCGTACCGTGTGCCATGGGCGTTTGACGACGAGGCCTGCGATGTCCTCAAGAAGTTCACCAACCTCAAGTTGTCGCTGATGCCGTACTTGTTTGACTCAGCTATCACGGCCCACACCACCGGAGTGTCGGTGATGCGTGCCATGTTTGTTGAGTTCCCCGAGGACGTGTCTGCGTGGAACGTCGACGCTCAGTACATGCTGGGCTCGAACCTGCTCGTTGCACCTGTCTTCTCTGCTGAGGGAGACGTTGACTTCTACGTTCCCGAGGGTGAGTGGTACGGACTCCTTGATGGCAAGGTGCGCAGTGGACCCAAATGGCACTCGGAGAAGCACGACTTCAAGTCATTGCCGTTGCTCGTGCGCCCCAACTCTATTATTGTTTCCGGTGCTGAGGACAGCAAGCCTGAATACGCTTGGAACGATGGATTCACCGTCCAGGTTCACAGCATCAGCTCCGAGGTCGAGGCCAGCATTCCCGATCATAAGAAGGTCGGCAAGTCTGCAGCCACCGTCACTGCGCGCCCCGGTTCAGCTGGTGCTCGGTCTGTGGTGGTGTCGGTGTCGGGATCTACAGGATCCTGGTCAATAAAGGTTCTCAATGATAAGGTTTCGTCAGTGTCGGGCGGTTCCATTACGGGTACTGACGACCTGGGCAACTCCGTTATCAAGGCCTCTGCATCCACGGTTACCATTGAGCTGGCCTGAATGTTTGTTTTGGCCTTGTCGGTCGTTTATAGTTTTCTGTATTATCCTCCTTTGCACCGAATGTAAAGAGATTTTGGATTTGTGGGTGGTACTACTAGGTTTTTGGTTGGTTCACCCGCTTATTGTTATTGTATGGTTCGACTGTGAGTTACCACTGCATGGATCTACTACGACGCTACCAAAGCAAAAATGACTATTACTCATTGACCTCGGTCCGTAGTATCCCAGTATCCCTGCTTGATGTTCTCATTGGCTATTCGCCACGGTGAGATCTGATAATTATAGCCGAATTCGGCCTTTTGACGGCCGGGTTTACTTTTTTCCGGACATGAAATTTTATCTGATCTGCTTCCTAATTGGGCTAAAGGTCATGAGCAGCAGCGAAGAAGTTGGTCCAGTGGATTTCTAGAGGGCTTAACATTTAGAAGTAACGAAAGTAGAACTCAATGGTATTCAATGACTGACATTTATTTAACATTCTACTTATTAGACCCCCCAAAAAACCATTCAGGTCCATAGACATGGCGCCGCGGACACAACTACCACAGCGGAAACCCCTAACCTAATCTAATCGATCGCTGACTTTTGGGTAGGGACCGAGTCATTAAAGGCATGTGCCTTGATGATTGCCAAGAATTGAAAACTTTTCATCTGATAATTCGCGGGCCGCCATTGCGTTGCCAAGACACATGCATTTTGGATATGTGCATAGTCTGGGCCTTTTCTTGGCGTATTCGCACCCAATTACCGACTGTCTCTCCGATTGGACGAACGGGCGTACACACATGCTATCTTCGCATCACCATTTTGAACTTAAAGTACGAGCCAAAAAAAAAAGTTCCCACCTAACGGTTCGGACGTCAGCCGCTGTCAATGGCGCCTCGTGCCGATGCCAGCATCCCCCCCTGGCATCCTGACGTGCTTTCCGCCCACACCGCCGCTGCAGCAAGCTCATCACGGGCGTCTGAGACCGTTAATCCAGCCCATATGCTCGAAAAATAAACGATCCCCGTATAAGTTGGCGCAACCAAATAAAACGCCCTGGTTGGTTCGGCAAATACCCAGGTAAACAGATGAAATGGTGTGTTTCAGAAGTACATATATAGGGGAAGGTTGGTCCCCCTAACTTTGTTCAGTGTTACTAGCAAGGTCCCGTCTTGACTCCAAACGATGAGGTTTGTCACCTCCTTCAACATCTTGGCACTGTTTCTGCTTCCTCACTTGGCTATAGCGGCGAAGTCGGCTGAAATATTTGGAACAGCCTGCTCGAATCAGGCTTCTTATTATGATTTTGGCTGCAAAATCCCAGCTCCGGGGAAGCTCGCCAAAAAACCCGAATGTCTCTGCAATACTCCCGCTTATGTCGAAACCGTCATAGGTTGTATTGGAGACGCCACAAAATCTGCCTTGAAGCGTGGAAAAGCCGTCAAAACCATCAAGAAATTGTGCGAAAATGGTACGGTCGAGTATGACTATGTTGCCCTTATGCAAAACTACACCAAGCTGCCTCTACTCACCGAAGACGAAACAAAGGGTCTTCACACCACTGCATTCCGTATGCCGCAACATGATATTGAACTTGGAATCGAAATCATGAACCAGAAAACAAATGACAGACTCAAAGATGACCATTACCTGGCAGCCCCTCTATCTTACTTTGCCTTGGTCTTCCTGATCAAGTCTCTTTTCAACTTTATGTCCAAGGCTCTTCCAAAAGTCTATCAGCACATTGACTCACCATTTATTCGCAAACTACGCAAATATGTTTTCTTGCCAGCCACTGGAAAGTACCACCACTCAAAGCCTCGGGCTCTCAGTGTCTACACCTTCAACATCCCCACTCGTCTCGAAACTTTTATTGTCACTGGCTTCATCATTGTCAATTTCATTATGATTTTCATCAACCATGATGTTTATAACCCCAACTTCAACTCGCCAAATGTCTCTGTACAGTTTGGAGATGAGGTCGGTAACCGGTCAGGCATGATCATTGTTTCCGAAATGATGATTATGTTCCTGTTTGCTGGTCGCAACAATCTGCTGCGCTGGTTGACAGGTTGGCCCGCCGACACTTTCACCGTTTTCCACAAATGGATTGCCAGAACAGTGGTCGTAAATGTTCTTATACATACGATGGCTATGACAATTGAGTTCTCGGTCAATCACGGCTATGCAGAAGGGTTCAGCAGAGGATATTATCGATGGGGAGTAGTTGCCACAATACTCATGTGTTTCCTTGGCTTCTTCTCAGCTCATTTCTTCCGTTCCATCAACTATGAGTTGTTCCTTCTTTTCCACATTGTTTTTGCTGCTGTGAGCATTGCCGCCATCTGGCTCCATCTGGCACACCCGCAACATGGATACCAGTACTTGTATGCTAGCATTGGTATTTGGGGATTTGACCGCGTGATGCGCATTGTCCGAGTCCTTTGGTCCGGAGTCACTTCCAAGGCTCAAGTGACTCTAAAGGGAGACGGAAACGTCATTGAGTTTAAGATTGACTATTCCAAGCGATGGAAACCATATGCTGGAAGCTATGCCTACTTCCACATTCTACGGCCCAGTCACTTTTGGCAGTCACACCCATTTAGCATCACGAGCTCGCCCCGTGCAGAGGATAATGGAAAGATTGTTCTTATGACACGGGTCAAGGACGGTGTCACCAAGTCAACTCGCGACTACTTGTTGAAGCAGCCAGGAAAGACGGCCAGCGTTCATGTTCTACTGGATGGACCGTATGGAGCCAAATACCCGCTACACAACTACCAAACAATGGTTCTCGTTGCTGGTGGTATTGGAATCACCGGTGTCTACCAGTATGCCAATGAGTTGCGCGCCAACTCTGACCGTGACCAGCGTTGCGTCGTTATCTGGTGTGTTGGTGACGAGCACCCTCTTAGCTGGTTTGGTGAACAGATTGAACATCTGATGGCCGACTCGCGGTTTGATGTTCAAATCCACGTTGTAAATGGGTCTTCGGCATCGAGTATTATCCTTGGATCCGACATCGAAGAGAAAGAAAAGTCTCCGGGTGTTCAAATGGCCAGTGACATTGAATGCAAATGGGGTCGTCCTAACTTGAAACAACTTGTTGCTCAACTCATCACAGACGCTACTGGATCCGTGGCATTCCTGTCATGCGGTCCAGGAGGCATGAATGATGATGTTCGCCAAACAATCTCCAACACAGTCGTCAAAGCGTCTAGTCGTATCGACTACTACGAGGAGTCCTTCTCCTGGTAAACGAACTTATGATTTCCCTACCTTATTTGAACATAGCACAGTAATGACACAAAAACAAAGCTCCTCACCCAAGACAACAACTTAAATCTTGATGACAAGCTTACCGTTAGTCTTGCCTGACTCGAGATCGGCCAGAGCAGTGGCCGTCTCAGACAGCGGGTACTCCTTGTAGATAGGCACCTTGATCTTGTCAACCGTCAAGTATTTGATGAGGTATTTGACGTACTCATCCCACTCCTCAGAAGTCACAATGTAGCCGTCGAGAGATGGACGCACGACCTTGGCGCTCTTGGAGCTGAGCGTCAGCAACGACAAGGGAGCAACGGGACCCGAGGCATTGCCAAACGAAGCAATGGTTCCACGACGAGCCACAGACGCAAGGGAGATATCCCACGTATCCTTTCCAACACCATCATAGACAGCAGCTACGCCCTTTCCGCCAGTGAGTTCGCGGACTCGAGCAACCACGTCCTCGGTACGGTAGTTGATAACATGGTCAGCACCGGCGGCCTTTGCAATCTCAATCTTGGCCGGAGTCGAGGTTGTTCCAATGACCGTAGCACCGTACAACTTGGCGAGCTGTACAACAAGAGCACCGGTACCTCCAGCAGCAGCGTGCACAAGAACGGTATCACCCTTTTTGATCTCATAGGCCTCACGAGTCAGCGAATGAGCAGTCATGACCTGCAAAACCGAGGCAGCAGCCGTCTTCTCATCAATCGACTCGGGCAGCTTGAATACCTGGCCATCAGCCGGAATGGCCGTGTAGTTGGCATATGCACCAAGGATCTTGTAGGCCACTTTATCACCGACCTTGTACTTGGTGACATCGGAGCCGACCTTGACGACCTCACCAGCAGCTTCACGGCCAAACGTAAACGGCAACTTCACATTGTACAGGCCCTTGCGCGCGTACAGCTCAATAAAGTTGATACCAGCGTAGCTGTTTCGTACGAGGATCTGACCTGCTGACGGTTCAGGGACAGTGACATCCTCATATTTGATAACTTCAGGACCACCAGTCTCGTGCATTCGCACAGCCTTGGCAGTAGTAGGAATTGACATGGTGAGACGACGGCGAGCTTGCAATTGAACAAACGCAGAACGACGGGTAAGTGGACGGGCTAAAAGTGAAGAAGGAAACTTCAAAATCATAAGATAGTTCCTCTTTTAAGAATGGTGGTGGTGGGGGTGGAAATGCCCAACCCGCTTAAATATTGTGGGGGTTGCTTACAAAATGACGTGCGAGCGGAGAAACGAAGGTGAAGGAGGGACTTAAGACCGGAGAATGGCCGGCACCAAATTTGGGCTTAGTGAGTAGAAGAAGAGTAATATATTTAGAATGAATGGTTGGAAGGGGTGATATCAGGAATACCAGGTCAATACCGAGGGTAATACCAGGGGGAATACCAGGGATATCAGGGGGAATACCGGGGACTCCAGGAGTAATACTGAGGGTAATATTAAGTACTTGGAGATGACTGTAGCTATACGTGTACGGTAAAGCATGAAGAACTTGAAGACGACTGGAGCTTTACAGTCAACCATGAAGAACTTGAAGCCGACTGGAACTTTCGGGTGAAAAATACGGCCGTTCACCAACACCGACAGTTCGAACACCCGTACGAAGCCCCGTATAGTCATTGGTAGCAGTATGGAATGTGGAGCGATTGTCCCAGATGGCTACATCGTTTTGGCTCCATTTGACTCGGACCTGAATATCGTGATTATGGCTCAATACGCTGTGAAGATAACCACGTAGAAGCTCACTTTCACCTTCAGTAAGTCCATTAAACGACTTGAAATGCGTGCCAATCGAAAACACCGATTTCCAGCCCGTCACGGGATTTGTACGAACAATCGGATGGATGGCCCTAAGTTCGTCACCAATGTTCTCGGGTGCTCCACGCTTACCGGCATAGATATCAAACTGTCCACCGGTCGACTGTTTAAACGAAGGCTGTGCGTATGTACCTGTCAACGTTTCAAGGTATTCTCGCAATGACGGTGACAGCTTGTCATACAATGAGTAACCACTGGCCCATAGCGTGTCACCTCCCGTGTCAGGCGTCTCAATGATGCGAAGAACCGTATAGTCTGCAGGAACAGGCTCGAAATTGACATCAGAGTGCCAACCTTCACTGGCTTTTCGGAATGCTAGACGCGCCTTACTGTACACATCATTGTTGATGCGTGATGTGATAATTGACACCTCGGGATCGATTTCCTCGGATCCATCGCTCTTGACAAATCCTCCTGCTGGTGCTACTGGGTGAATGTGTAATCCCGAGGTTTCTGGTTTCCCCGTGAGCCGTCCCAGCTTGTCGGCTAGCACCTTTTGTTCTTCAATTGTCAGTTGTTGATTCCGAAACACCACGAGCCCGCGAGCGGAAATTGTAATGGCCAAGTCACGAAGTAACTCATCATCAGCAAGCAAATCTCGAAGCTGTGCTGATTTGTACTCACGACCAATGGCATGTGTCAGATCAATCCATTCGTTAAGTTTATTTAGTTTTCCAGTCGGTTTCAAAGGCCCGTGAAACGATTGGACCGACGGACCACTTGTTGGATCTTCAGCATATGGAGATGGACCTTCCAATGCATCAGCTGGACTTGGGACTGTCTTGTCCCTTAGCACGTATTTGGGTGTTTCCTTTGGTTGTTCAACTTCGACTGTCATTTTGTTTAGTAAGCTGAATCTAACAACTGAATCAACAACCAATTTTAACACCGATCCAATACAAAATGGTATTGTCAATGGACAACTTCCTCAAATATATAAATAATATTTCACCGCGAATCACCGCCGCAATGGCCTCATGATTGCGTGCTATTCCGCCATGCATAGGCCCTGCATCAGATATGCACTATCAGCCCCCCACGGCCCCACGATGACGTGCGAATCATAAGCACGCACATGAACTGTACATGAGCACGCAGCTGATAAATAATAAATACAACCCCGTCTCAGATTATAAAAGACGGCCAGGACGCCGGGTGTCATGGATGTCTTGAGATCGTGGCTGGCGTGGGGGATGTCGTACGGCACGACAAAAGTACAGTACGCTCCCGACGAGGTATCCATCCACTCGTTGGGATCGGAGGAAGACGCTTTTCTTCATAAACCTCATATCTTTGACGACCCGGCCACTGCCGAGTACTACAAGGACTTGTACGACCGCACCGAGTACGAATGCCGACACCACTTTGATCCCAGCTTTGAATGGTCGCAGGCCGAGGAGGCCCGTCTTGTACGACGAACAGATTGGCGCGTCACACTATGGGCCTTCATCATGTTCATGGCCCTCGACATTGACCGTGGAAACATCAGCAATGCTCTGTCAGGGAATATGCTCGACGACCTCAGTCTCAGCACCAACGACTTTAACCTCGGCTCGACCATCAACCTCGTGTGCTTTTTGTCGGCCGAACTACCATCTCAGCTCATTTCCAAACGCCTAGGTCCAGACAGATGGATCCCCACGCAAATGGTGCTTTGGTCACTTGTAGCCATGGCGCAAATGACCATCTCGAGCCGCTTCTCTTTCTTTGTGTACCGGGGTCTCGTGGGTCTGTTACAAGGAAGCTTCATTGCCGTCATTTGCGTGTGGATGAGCTTTTTCTATACAGGAGCCGAGCTTCCCATGCGATTGACACTCTTCTACATTGCCAATCCGCTGACAAAAGCGTTCTCTTCAATGCTAGCATATGGCATTTTCCACCTTGATGGAGCTGCCGGCATTGAGGGCTGGAGATGGTTGTTTTTGCTGGAGGGCCTATTCACTCTAATTATTGGCATTATATCCTTCTTCATGATGCCTCCATCAGTAGTGCAAACACGCACTTGGTTCCGACCCTATGGTTGGTACACCAAGCGCGAAGAACTCATCATGGTGAATCGTATCCTTAGAGACGATCCCACCAAGGGCGACATGCACAATCGCGAAGGACTCAGCATCAAATTACTGTTCACAAGCCTTTTCGAATATGACCTGTGGCCAGTATACATTCTACGGTTTCTCAGCGACATTGGTGTTGGGCCCGTCAGCATGTACCTCACATTGACTCTACGAAACATGGGGTTCAGCACACTGACAACCAATCTGCTGGCTATCCCCCCAAGTCTTATTAGCATCTTCACAATGGTAGGCATCACCATGTTTTCGGATGCTGTCGACTCGCGGTCGCTTCCTCTACTTATCCAGACGTTGTGGAAGCTACCGTTCCTATTTATTCTCCGCTACTGGTCAGGAACACTTGTCAATGTGTGGGGCACATACGCAGTGCTTGTTTTCGTGCTGTGTTATCCTAACTGCACTGCTCTCACCATTACGTGGTGTTCGAGCAACGCTGGGTCGGTACGAAGTCGCACGGTTTCAGCAGCAATGGTCAATATCTTCTCGCAACTAGGTTCTGTTGTTGCGTCTAACATCTACCGAGAAGATGATGCTCCTCTGTACCATCGGGGCAACAGTGATCTCATTTTCATTGTAATAGCAACAGTATTTCTGTGTCAGGGAACCAATTGGTACTATGACTGGCGCAATTCTCAGCGAGCAAAGGTATGGGATTCAATGAGTCCTGAACAGCAGCAGAACTATATGCGAACTACCAGTGACGAAGGCAATTCTCGGCTCAATTTCCGATTTGTCACTTGAAAGCGATGAATTATCGACTCCGTTTCGATTGGTAGCTGAGGATAGTTCACTGGATTCCTGCTTTTACCTCTACCTTTACCTCCTGTACCTTACCTCATATTCTCACTCGTTCAATCTACCTCTACCTGTACCTCTACCCCTCCCTCGTCATCCCCTCGGTACACCTCCGTCATGCCCTTGCACCTCCGTCATGCCCTTGCATCCCCTCGGCGGTACACCTCCGTCATGCCCTTGCACCTCCGTCATGCCCTTGCACCTCGTTCACGTCCCTACCCTGCCCATTGTAACGCTCGAGCTCATTGTGGGCCCCTCCATTGACACGTCAACTTCCCACACAATACTTTAATTCAGGTCACGAATTGGAGTCACTCGAGTCACACGACCACAACATTGCTACTGCCATGTTGTTCTACCCCATACTCGTTGCTCTTTGCCCCGCCAAATGGTGGGCTTGGGTATCCTGCTCAGCTTCTCTGCATGTCTTATCTGCGGCAATCTCCAATAAACTTTGCTGGACGATCCACGAGGGGCTTGAGGCTATGCGATTGGGAGCACTGAGACCACCTAAACATGTGTATTCCCGGCCATTTGCCAAAGTCTGTGAACAGAAACATCTACATGTCCTGGCCAAACCCGTGGATTACCCGCTCAATCCCCCTCCCTTATAAAGTCTAATTTAACTCGTCCTTTTTTGGTTTTGCTCAACATCATCTGCTTTGTTATCTAATAAAATTTGTGCGGCTCATGCCCTTGCATACATGCAGCCAACCAGCCTTAAAAGTCCCATAATTCTCCACCTCAAACTCTTCCTTGTACTTTTTATCCAGCACCACTCGGGTATCTTTGTTGGTCTGTTGAGGACTTGCACCTTTGTTTTCTTCTCGACAACAACTCGTCAGTCTAGCCGTTTGTTGTTCGTTTGTTGCCACCCATCACTTGGTGCATCCCACGTAGTTTTCTTTCTTATCGCATTTTGTGTCGATTGCGCCACCACCTACTCGACCCGTCGCCAAGTCTCTGCAAAGCCCCTCGACCAACTTCTCCATGATTCAAGGCCTCACTGACGACGTGACTTTCCGTGTCACTATTCCTTGGGCTAATGATGGCCCCGTTCTAGCCGTTACTGCGCCTCCATTACAGGCTCTTGATCTCGGCCACTCACTTCGCGCCACTGCCAACTCGTCGTCATTCGATAACCCCAATGACCCCACAGGCGGCTTGTCATACGGAGCTCTGTCTTTTCTAACGTTACAGGCTGTTGCTCAAACTGTCATTATCTGTTTGTTTGGCTACTTTGCTGCCCGTGCCAAATGGTTAACACCAACTGTCCAGAAACATGTGTCAATGCTCAACGTCAACATCTTCACACCGTGCCTGATTTTCTCCAAACTGGCTTCATCCCTATCGTTGTCGGCCCTCATTGATATCGCCATTATCCCCGTCTTGTTTGTCATTACTACCGCCATTTCCATGTTATGTGCCAAAATCACATCGCGCATCTTTCGTTTCAATGTTCGCGAGTCCAACTTTGTCACGGCCATGGCTGTCTTTGGAAACTCCAACTCGCTTCCAGTCTCATTGACTGTCAGTCTTGCCTACACAATGCCAATGCTCAAGTGGCCTGATATTCCCAATGACAACCCTGACGACGTTGCTTCGCGTGGCATTCTTTATCTGCTCATTTTCCAGCAGCTGGGTCAGATTGTGCGCTGGTCTTGGGGTTACAACACGTTGTTGGCAAAGCCAGGTCCCGATGAGGAGACTGACGACTTTGACGAGTCGCACACGCCTGCTGCTATTTCTGGAAAACTCGATGACGAGACTACCGCTGGCGTGCGTAACAACAAGGGAAAGTCTAAGATTTCCGATGACGAGGACTCGGAGGACTCGGATGCAACCACAAATGGTGACCCGGACGGTGTTCTCCGCAGTGCTTCTTCAAGCTCATCCATGGCCCCTGTCTCTGGGTACACTACGGCCACAGCAGTGTCGGAGATTGGTGATGACGAAGAACAGGCCCGTCTTCTTGATGGTGCGCCTTCCGAGCCCCTCACGACTTCCCAGCTCATCCGTAAATATGCTCGCATTGTCTACGGTGATATCATTGGATTCATGAACCCACCGCTGTGGGCAATGGTAATTGCCATTATTGTTGCATCTATCCCCGCAGCCAAACACGAGCTGTTTGAGACAAAAGGCTTTGTCAACCACGCCATTACTGGAGCTGTCACCCAGGTTGGAGGAATTGCTATTCCTCTTATTCTTGTTGTTCTTGGAAGCAATTTGGCGCCCAATGAATCTGCTGCTCCTGCATCCAAAAACCACTCAAAAATCGTGTTTGCATCGCTCCTTAGCAGAATGATTCTTCCTTCAATGCTTCTGCTCCCCATCATTGCCATGTCTGTCAAGTACATCAAGCTGTCGATTCTTGATGATCCCATTTTCCTTCTGGTGGCATTCATTTTGACTGTATCGCCTCCAGCGATTCAGTTGTCACAAATCTGTCAACTTAATGAGATCTTTGAGAAGGAAATGGCCAGTGTGCTGTTCTGGGGTTACGTTGTATTGACTCTCCCCAGTACTATTGCCATTGTCGTTGCTTCTCTCGAGGTTCTCGAATGGGCAGATCTTACACGGGCTTAATGACGTCCACACTCGCTGTACTCCTTCCCCATTCCTCTGACTATTTATCCTTCTTTACAGATGTGAAGTAAAATGCATTTAGTAGCTATTATAGAATAGTCATGATGAATTTGTAGTCGAGGTCAAAAAACGAAGGTTAAAGCCAACGTTGAAAGACAAGATAAATTAAATGAACTGAAGCATCTGCTGACACTTGCGATGCTCGTGTGGATCCATGGAATGGAAAATGCTGTCGAGAATCTGAAATGACCCGATAACATCGTGGTCATCGCAGATGTTGCGACTCAGTAGAGAGTCGGGGATCCAAGGCTCTTCGTCGCGCACTGGACCAAAGAAATCGGTGTACAGACTTCCATGAATGACGTCGGCCTGCCATACTTCATCCAGAAAAAGAATGACGCCATCACGAATGACGCGAAGCAGGTTCAAAACACTCTCAAACTCAATGAGGTATCGGGGCTCTGTTGCCGGAACTCGAGTCATCCTGAACTCTCCATATTGACGACCATTGAGATCCGATGCTGGATACTTGGCCATCAATTCTTCAGTGAGATGTGAGTCCTTGGAATTATTGGGCCTTATAATGACAAGACTTCCTGTCAGATGCTTTGATATGTCGTATGGTGGCTTGGTGGTGTCGAGTTTACTGCGAACGTTACGGAATCCACCGAGATGACCCTTCCATAAGTTGACGTCTATATTGTTTTCCTCAGCAGTCTTCTCCACTTTCAGTTCTCCAGCATTTTCTGGCTTCTTCAACTGAACCTCTTCTTCGTTGCGCTTTAGCTGTTCAAGGTGATCTTGACTACTTTTTAAGATTGCCGCAGTCGCTGCCCCTTGTACAGCACCTGCAAGAACCTTTGCATTTATCGGCTTGCCGAGCATCACAGCTTCACCGAGCTCAGACTTCCCTTGCAACTGCGCATCCGTGAGAACCTCGTCTATTATAGCTGGATCTTGCAACTGGCTAGGCGACAGGGTGACATCGTGTCCAGAAGGCGTTTCTCCAATAGGCATTCTTATCTCATCAGAACCGCTCGACATGACAAAGCTATACTGAGTTTTGCCGCGGATACGGGTACTTTGAGTGCCAGTCCCGCTTGTCGATGAGGTTGTATCGAGAGACTTTGAACCGGAGGTCGAGCTGCTGCTCACACGAAACGGCACACCAGCTCGCTTCTTGCGAGCTCGTGGTTTCCCCATTACGAGCAACAGAACAGTACAAGTTGAGTAAGTCGTAGAATCTTGTAAATTAGCAACTCAGTTGTAATATCGATACCAATGGAGTGTTCAAACGGTGAACATAAATAAGTAGAAGCCAACCTGACTGATGAATCAGCGTTCCGTGATGAATGTCGAATCCTCAACCGTATAGTGAATATAGCCGTCCAAAAGACACACTCGATTCAAATCAGTCGTCCTTTGTAAACTTGTACAGTGTGGTTTGTCTCCAGTTCAAGTGGTCCCCCCCACGCTCCACCATATACGCGGTTACCCGTCTTGATGACGAATTGGAACCTGAAATCTCACGCCAGTTTGTAACAGGTTTCTCCGTTATACTTGTCACTTGTCCTTCTAATGTCATCTCCTGGTACGCAATGCAATAACTTACTTACACGCTCTGCTCATTCTAACTCAGCCTGTCACGCACCAGCGCCGGCCGTTGCCGCTACCGAAAGTATGGTCACTTGCAACCTCGACATGACGTAATCCTAACTCAGAACCAAAGCCTTGTTGTGTTTGTACCGAGCAGAAGATGACTCGTGATGAGTGTCTTCTCAAGTATGGCCAGGACTCTGGAAAGTGTGATAGTATCATTTCCGACTACAAGGCTTGCATGAAGGGCTATGGCTTCACGGTTTAACCCTGGAAAAACCAGAACCTATACCTGTCATATAGATTGTACATATAACGTTATAACCTCCAACTCGCATCTACAAGATACAAATGGCATTTGGAGGACTGGCAACACCACCAATGACGTTGAGAGGCGCACTGGTGAACAGGAAGGACCATTTGTTGAGCTTGTGGCATTCCTCAGCCAACTTCTCGAGGTTGAACATTTCTCCAAGGGGAGTTCCAAACAGGGCAAGCATGTTATCATGAAGACCTGTGTTAGTGGTTGTAGGCGTCTAGATATACAAATACTTACAGTATACAGGATCTGGAGCTGGCCAAGTCTCAAAGGTAACAGCATCTCCTCCTACTGCGGCGAAATGGTGGTTCCACAACCATTCAACACTCTCGGCACATCCTTCAACTCCAGCATAATCGCCGCTATTGTGGACTCTGGCTAACCGTTGTTCGGCCGATGCTTGGGTGTGCCATTTGACAAAACCACTGCGCACCAACAGAATGTCTCCCTGTAGAAACTCGACTCCTTGATCCTCAGCCACTTGTTCCAGTTCCTTGACAGAGATCCGGTGACTTTCAACAGGGGAATACAAGACACCATTCTTCTCAGCCCAAGAAAGGTAGTCGAGCAACACTCCACGTCCCACGATTCCTCCTCTCTCAGTCCATTCTGAGTTAGTTGGTTATTGGCGTTAGCAAAACTACGCCTACTTACGATCAATTCCGTTGCGAGCCGGCACATCTGACCGGCCGATTTCCTCATGCGTCACGCCATTATAGTAAAGACGTGTCGGTTGATGGGCCCAATGACGGAACCCGTCCCATTGACTACTTGTCTGAGTGTTGAAATGCAGTTCATCATCATTGGTCGTTTTGACTGAGTCGCTCCTCTGGATGATTTTATGGCCAAGAGTGCGCCGCGTTCCAAGAGGGTGCGTACAGTTATCTAGCGACCAATTGACCGCCACAGATACCCCATACTCCACCTCTTGTTTGGCTCGCTTCACCACTTCGGGTGTAAGAAGATTGAGTGTTCCTAGCTGATCCTTGACTCCATCTTTATCCCACATGCCCCATGTGCATCCATGAGGCATGCCTTCTACGGGAGGAATGTCCTTGTAATCGGGAACCTTGACCATATCCAAAAATATAATAAATGACCAAGTTATGTGCTGAAAAGTGGGAAATGCCCGCCATTTTATATGTTTATTACCCCACGTCGGATACCCGTTTTGTACCTCCGCGACACCCGTGACCTAATGCAGGGTCCAATCTAACTGCATACACACCAATCAAATGCAACCTTTTTTACACTATAAAATACACGAAGTTTTCCGCTTCTATATTCGATTAAAGGCCTGCTACTTCTGGTACACGCAGCGGAACCTCTCATAGCCATTATTGTCTGTCCATGGATAACCATTGAGCTCCATGAACTTACCAGCCCGTGCCAAAGTGTCGGCGGTCCAATGGGGAGATGCAAACACCTCTGAATCCTCTTTCAGAGCAGGAATCAAAGTGGATACAAGTTCTTTATAGTACTCGGAACTCTCTTCATTGGTTTCCACTTCGGCAGCCGATATTTCACCGTTGATAAGTGCCCGTGCAAGATAGAACAGGATCACCTGGTCTTCAAGACCATTAGCAACAACATCTTCCGAGTCCTCAGCACCTAAACGAGTAGCTACGACAGTCGTGAATGCCAGATCAAGATCAAAGAGTTTGTCAGCATCTATAATAGCAACAGATGACTTGCATTTCAATGCGTCGAGCTCTTTCTGACACGTCTTGACAGTCACATCATACATTTTCTTCTGACCCTCTCGGTAGTAGCTTGCAAAAGTCTGGCGGATGTTTGATGGTGTTCCAGGATTTTCTTGGAGTTGAGATGCTTTTGCTTCAAGGGATGCCAATAGCAGCTCCAGTGATCTGAATGCTGTGACAGGGGCATCTGGAGAAAACTGATACTGCATGGACACGACCATTGAGAATGCCACTTTGAGACTTTCGGGGACTTCGCCGTTAGTAAGAAAGAAAACTCCTGTATCACTAACATTAAACTTCATGTCCTGCAGTTTCTCAATGATAACAGGAGGGAGTAACACTCGGAGAGACAAAACGTCAAACGGGTTGTTGTCAATGCTGAAGCCGTAACCAAGAAGAAGTTCCTCATTGCCCTTGGGCCCATAGTTGTTAAAAATCTCTTCTCCAGCCTCAATGACTTTTCCAGTCGATAGATCAAACGAGGTGTCGCTTCCTTTCCAATGAACAGGCGTCATTGGTTGATGGTTCAACGAATCAATGACAGGAAGCAGAACCGACAAGGTATCAGCAGCTTCAGGATAGATGATATGAGCAGGAAAAGAGCGTGACATGAAAATGAGACTCGTCCATATGTACAAATCGAGATCACAACCCTCTTGAGCCAAGTATGACCAGCACACCATTTCTTGTGCGTCCAAGAACTCCTTTTCCCACTGTCCTTTCTTCACCGACAGTTCATGAAACAGGTTTGTTCCAGCCAGCCACGACAGGTCGGCCTCATCGTAATCAACAGGGTTGTTGAGCTCTTCTCGTTTAGGTAGTACCGAGATATACTCGCTCCATTGGCTCTCATCACCCTTGAGGACCTCACGAGCAAACGCCAACTTGATGAGAATCTGCTGAAGACGTGGAGAAGCATTTGAAAATTGGTCGTCTAGTGTCACAGCCAGCTTAGGCCCTATGATATACGGTTCGGGACACTTTATGAGATCTTCCTCGGCTGCTATAGAGCTTCGGGCAATGAGAGTTGATCCCTCATTTGGTTCTCTGTTAGTTGACTTCTCATGTCTCATATCTACTTACTTGTAGTGAAAAGAATCTTGTCATTAACGGTGAATCCGGCATTACGAGCCCAACTGACAAGACCCTTGAGTTTTTGTTCTGCTTCATTCATCGTTGAATAAAGAGGGCATGAGGGCACGAGGATCAGAGGAAGAGGTCCATTGCCGGAGCCTAACCCTGAGAGAATTCGTTGATGATGAGTACATTTCAGAATGCACGAATATATTCAAAACGTATTTCATACGACGAGGTATGAAGCTAGAAGGTTCCCCTTTTTATGTGCATTATTATACGCAGTTATATAAAGAGAGGTTGACAGTTTGTTTGTTCAGTAGTCGAGGATGATGCGCTCTATAATATGAGTCCAATGTCCTAACCCTACTATATACGGCGCTATACATCAGCCGCATGTTTACTACCTTCCACTTTGAGCGGCGTCCCCCCCACCCTGCTGCCTTATTCTTCCTGCATCATAATGTCAGTTTTTGATTTTATGTTATTTGGCTTTTGTCAAGTTGTTTGACTTGTCTTGGAACAAGAACTCGCAATCATGGCTGCATCGATGCAGTCGTTAGAGGCCGGAATGGCTAAAGCGTCACTCAGTGAGAACTCAAATCCTCACTCTTCTGTGAAGTTAACTGTGAGTTATTGTTTGTCTCCTCATGAAGCTCTTTCCTTCAAATCTAACTCAGATAAAACCTCCTTCACAACCAAACAATCTTCCTCGTCATCCTCTTCTCAAACTGACGACTCAGAGCCAGAATCAGCAATCACATCCACCTCGTCAGGTTTCTACAGCTCCTTCACAACAATGGAAGCAAACTCGCAACTTACCGCCTCATTCAGATACCACTTCTTCTTCTTCTTCATCACAACAAACAGACGGATTATCCGACAACCCAAGTCTGCGAATCATCGATGCAAACGCCATTCGTCGGTCCAATCCGCTGAGTGGCCTGGCTCAACCAGGATCAAAGGGAAAGCAATATACTTTAGGATCATTTGAGATTGGCCGCAAACTCGGCAAGGGCAAATTTGGCCGTGTCTACTGTGTTCGCGACAAATCTACCGGATACATTTGTGCTCTAAAGGCCATGGAAAAGAAAGAGCTCATCGAGTACCGTGTCGAGGCCCAGTTCCGTCGCGAGGTGGAGATCCAGTCGAATCTGCGACATCCCAACATTCTACGTCTCTACGGCCACTTCCATGACGCTACTCGTGTCTATCTTATTATCGAATACGTTGCAAAGGGAGAACTGTTCAAGGTTCTTCGACGTGAGGGTCATTTCTCCGAGTCTGTTGCCTCAAAGTACATCTATCAAATGGCCGACGCTCTCTCATACCTACACAAGAAACATGTTATCCACCGGGATATCAAACCAGAAAACATCCTACTTGGTATCGATGGAAACATCAAAATCGCCGACTTTGGCTGGAGTGTCCATGCTCCAACGTCTCGTCGAAAGACCATGTGTGGAACACTCGACTACCTGCCTCCAGAGATGGTTGAAGCCAAGGATCACGACTACCGAGTTGATATCTGGTCACTTGGCGTGCTCGCCTACGAGTTTCTCGTTGGAAACCCGCCGTTTGAGGCCGAGAGTCACAGCGCTACATACCAACGGATATCACGAGTCGACCTCAAAGTCCCCTCGTACGTATCATCAGAAGCCGCTGACCTCATCAAACGACTTCTTCAGCATGATCCAGAAAAGCGCATTCGTCTCAAAGACGTAATGCAGCACCCGTGGATCCTTAAGAACAGGCCCAAATGGAACTGATATAAATACCCCATGTTCATTTCTTCTTCTTCTTCTTTATAAAAAAATAACAACAACTCATGAAGTGAATCGAAATGTAAACTCATCTTCATCACTGTCTTGTTGCTCAGGAGCATGCGACACCGACGGTTGAAAAGCTGCTGATGGCTCAGGTATCAAGAAACCATCACCTTCAGAATCCGAATCAACAAACAAAGACTCGTCAGCATCCATAACCTTGGCACGTTTACGCTTTGGCTGCGGAAGTGTCTGTACTTGCTCCTTTCGCTTTTGTCCAAACATCTGCTCTGCTTCCTGACCAGCAATCGTGTGGGATTCCTTGCCGACAAGGGCCACTTTTCGAGGCCGAATATCAATTCTCACTTGATGACCAGCTTTGCGGAACCCTTTAAAGTTAGGAACAGCATCATCAGCAGCAACAGAAGTCACAGATACTTCAAAATGTAATGGCTTTTTGTGAACTGGAAACGAGTAATCAACGACTGCCAAGTTCCGCAACTCATTAATGTCAAAATCCTCGCTTTCAGTCTGAGACACTGCTACATCAGGCTCAAACTCTGGATTATCTTCGACACTTGCAGGTGTCACATCAATAGCGACACTTGCAAGGTCCTCAGGCGGTGCTGAGGTAGGTGAAGTATCAATTATCTCACTGTTGCCACTTTCTGCGAGTTCTTCAACTCGTGGTTTCTTGGGTTCCAAAACACCCACAGGATCCACGAAATTAAATGCCACTCGATGCACTCTCTTGCGGCCAAGAATACCCGTTGACTTGGGTTCAGATTTAACAGGGTTCTCCTCTGATGCTGGCGTTAGACTTTGTGTTAACGACTGTGCATCAGCTTCAGTCTGAGATTGTGTCTGGGATGGTTCCTGAGTAGCCATGATGCCAAAAAAGTCTACCTGTTGCTGAGGCCGTCGACGCATTTTAGACCGCTGTAGAGGCTGAGACCGTGACACGCTCTTCAAAAGCATTGAGCTCCCGGCAGACGCCAACGTAGCAGATGACTCTGGAGACTGAGAGAATGGACGGCTCAGTGACGAAGCGTCGCCGTTTTGAACAGCAGTTAATAGTTCGACAGGATCCATGAGGTCAAGATTAAGTAAATGCGCAGCAGCGTGCATAGTTCTTAAATGGCCCACTTCTTCCGACGTTGGATCTACAGCCGGTGTCGGATACTTGACAACAACAATACGATTAGTATTTGTCGTGCTTGTGGTAACAAATTCGCTGAAAGCTTCAGCGGTTGTATCATTGCTGATCTCGTACAACAAATTTTTACCACCTCCGGCGCTGATTACTGGTGCTAAGGCCAGACGCTGTTTCTGCTCACCAAATATAAACACCAATCCAGAGAACATTGATTCTCTTTTCGGGTTCTGTTTGAAGTTTTCATTTGCAAGAAAAGATGCCGGGTCAGGAAATGCAGCGTCGAAATCCGATTCAAGAGCATCAGCTGAAGAGTAAATGGAACCTCCATACTCCAATGTGACTATAGGGATGTTCTTCACCAAAGCTAGAAGGACTTTAGATGAGTTGGCTGGTGATTTGATAAACGTCTTAGTAAGAGGATGGATTTCCGACAGTAGCTTGATATCCATGGGTTCGAGCTGTTCTCGGAGTGTTGTCAGCGCTTCATTATCATCACCAAGCGAGTAACTCAACACAATTGGCTTCCAAGTAACGACAAAACTTGTTTGAGGTTGAACAGACTTGCCGATATTCAACATTGTGCTCGATGCAGTCACCTCCTCGGTTACACCAGCGTCCATCTTCTTGCCATTGACCGCAGTACCGAACTTTGTGTTCAAGTCACGTATCGACAGTGGTGATTTCATCGATATATGACTAGAAGCTCCAGGTGGAGTTATTCCTACAATGATTTGAGCGTGTGTTCGTGATACAGATTTGCCATCAATCTGGATTTCGGCTCGAGGTTAGAGGCGAATAGAACGACTAAAGAGTACATCAAACTTACCACTTGATGAACGACCAATTGTATATGTTTTCCCGGGTCGAAGCCATCGTGATTTGCCTTTTGTTAGATTTAAGTGAAAACGGACGGCCTGATCTACCAACATACCGTCCAGCGACGTGCCCGGACACGTCAGTATCCACATAGTGGAGATGGTGAAGTTCACCTCTGGCAGCGGGGGAAACTCATGGGGGGCTCCGTACCCTGATTCACATAAGTAGATATTTCTGGTGAAAGAGAACTACTCCAACTCACCAAACAGTCATTAAAAATACCTGGATACTGAAGATGAATACCTGAATACCTGAATACTTGGTCGTAAGCCAGAGTAAAATTGATTGGAAGTAGGAATCAGAACAGACACGAACCAGAACAGAACAAACAGACACGGAATCACTAGTCGATCCAGAACAGTGGAACCAGAAGAGAAGTGGAACCGAACTGAGCAAACAGAAATAAAGAACCAAGCAAAAGTGAATTAAAACCAGAACTGAACTACAGAGCCTTTCATCAGCTCTCGCACATCAGATTCCACTATATCTCCAAAATAATCGTTTTACAGGTCGTGGACTAGTAGACACTTGCAACTACGGGGGATACCGTATAATGGCTCCATGTAACACATGCTTATCTCTGCCATGACGAGCTTCTAACTCTAACCAAAACTAGTCTCAATTGACTTTGTCCCTTCAGCTATTGATTGCTCTGGCTATTGCCCTTTGGTGCTCACCTTACCTTGATCTGCTATCACGTTGTTCATCATTGCTGCCCTTGCCTTCAGGGTCTCCTTATTACCTCATACCATCTTACTAACATCAATTGCTATTGTCTCCGTTTGGTACTTTCCTCAGTACTAAGATTGCTCTTTATCCATTTAGAATAAACACGTTTTCTTTCCACGTGGAATCTCCTTGAATGGCAATTGCTCAGCATTGCTCAAGTCCGAACTTTGTGGTCGAAGCGAACATAAAAAGACTTTGATCCTGAGACTTTGATCTTAAGGACAAAAAAAGATCCATTTAACCTTTATTTCCTACAAATCACCCAAACTACGACACCATCATCATGACCAAAACTATCGTTGTTCTTGGAGCTACTGGCAAACAGGGAGGAGCCGTAATCAACCAGCTTCTCGCCACTAATCAATGGCACGTTAAAGCTGTATCACGGGATCCCAACTCGTCAGCTTCGAAGCTTCTTACTGATCGTGGAGTCGAGGTTATCAAGGCCAATTTGGATGATCCCGAGTCGTTACGTGCTGCTTTCAGAGATGCGTATGGAGTATTTTCAGTTCAGGGTCAAGAGGCAGGTATTGAGGGTGAAACAAGACGTGGAATCGCTGTAGCCGACGCAGCTCATGATGCTGGTGTCTCTCATTTTGTTTACTCGTCAGTAGGAGGAGCAGAACGCAATTCAAAGGTCCCACACTTTGAGAACAAATGGCTCATTGAGAAACATATTCAGAAGATCGGATTGCCTTCTAGTATTGTTCGACCGGTGTTTTTCATGGAAAACCTTTTGCCTATCTCGTTTCGTTATGTCTTGACAGGCATGCTACGAAAGTACATCCCTCCTTCGAAGCCTCTGCAAGTCGTAGCCACTGAAAACATTGGTTCTTGGGTTGCCAAAGCTTTTGATAATCCGTCAGAGTACATTGGCAAAGCCGAGGAGCTAGCAGGGGACGAGCTGACAACGGATCAAATTGCATCCACTCTTGCAAAACACGGATGGGCCAAGGGATTACCTTTTGGGCTGCCGCAATTCGTCTGTAATAGGTTCCCTTATGATTTACGCAAGATGTTTGAGTGGTTTGCAACTGATGGCTACGAAGCTGATATTCCTAAGCTGCGCAAACAGATACCTGGTCTCAAAACGTTTGATGCCTGGCTGACGGAGCAGGCCATTTCTGGAAACTAAGCGAGTCATCCAATCAAGTATCATCATCACTCGCTAAAACTGGATCAATTCGTGACTAAATAACTTCCCAAGATGATCTCTATATGGTGAATCGGTTCCTATTTAACAGTATATAATTCAACTCCTTTCTTTCTATCATGATGATGCTGTATACTCCAACATCAGTAGTATACACAATCGGTTATCCAGTCATTTAACAACGATATTTAGACGACATTAACTGATAGTTCACCAGACAGAAACAGGTTCAAGGTTCATTCATGAGCTGATAGTTCATCAGACAGAAAAAAGTTCAGCTGTTTACAGAAACATTTCGAGGTTTTCATTCATGAATAAATATATATACATAATATACAAGCCAGTGGAATTACAAAGAGAGTAGCATTCATAGCTGCGATACAAGGATTGATGAGTCCAAAAGAATTACCAGTAATAAAGCTCCTATTACCGACGACTTGAGGATTCCTTCGTCTCAGGTCTGAGCTTTCTCAGAATGGGGCCCTGTATTACTGAATTACCAACAAGAAGGTATAAAGCTTCATTACCCACACGTTGGACACTCCTTCGTCTCAGGTCTCAGCCCTCTCCCCTGCTGAACTCTCATTATTTGCAAGATCAACTCAAAGAACCGTTAATCTCATCATATACATTGTGACAGGAGAGTCATTTGCTCATTCCCTCACCTCACAGGACTTCGAGATCTGGCCCGGTTAGCAAATCCATAAGCCACATCATCTGATTGCTCAAGAAACACATAGTCCACTTTGATGATCTTGTCAAGAAACGTCTTTCCTGAACCTTCAGAAACAGCTTTATCGGCCTCGAGTTTCTCTGCGTACTCAATGAACGCGTATCCCTTGACATATCCCGTTCGTCGGTCAAGATTCAAATGAAGGTTTTGCACTTCTCCAAACTCGGCAAAGAAGTCCGTCACATCTTCCTCAGTCGCCTCTTCATGAATATTCGATGCAATTACAACCCAGCCCTCGACAGATGCGACTGGTTCATATGCCATTTCTCTTGAAGACATTCTTTAAACTGGTATAAAAGCACAGTGTTGTGAGAGTCAGAAAGTCGTGAACTCAAAAACCCCAACCGCAGTACCCCTGAGCCACTATGAACCTTGACGACTTGACTACAAAATGACTTTCCTCCTTCCTCAACGTTTAGGTCATGCAATTGTTTTTTTAATATATACAGAAGGGTAACAATCTTCTTGCTCAAGTAAAAATATCCATCATTACAGTCAAATAGACAGACCTACGCCGAATTGCAGTCCCTTACGTACCGAATCCGAATCGTGAGTGCTTAATGGGATGCTGTAGATAAGTTCGAGCTGAGCACTGACTGTGCGGTAACTGAGACCAACACCAGCCGCTGTCGAAGGATGTGAAAACACATTGGAAACGAGTGACTTGAATGACGGTTGCGAGTTCTGTACTGTCGATTCTGACACGGTAGGCGACGCGAGAGTCGCACCATTGAACAAAAACACGGCGCGCAAAGGTGAATCCGAACCAACAAGTCGTGGAAGCTTGGCATACGCGCTAATAGAGCCCAAAGCATATCCATGACCTCCAATAGAGTCACCATCATCCTTTGGACCAAGTCCATTGAACTGGAATCCATAAATATCCTTTGCACCGCCGAGCAAGAACCGGTCAAGAATCGTCGTGCTGGGACCGTGCAAGAATCCAAGTCCTCCCGCAGCATTGAGCACCAATCTATCTTGCTCAGGGTCGAGCGAAACTGCTGTAGCAGCCTCAATTGTTCCCTTTGCAAACGACACATCACCTGCAAGTCCGGCGTTGGCACCAGCAAGCTCTCCATTGATATCAACAAAGAATCCCTTGGTGGGATACAACGTATTGTCTCGCTTGTCGAGCAGCAGGCGAGTAATCAACGACGCCTTGAAATTGTCGCCTGCTGACGCACGCACCGCGTCACTGGCGCCAGCAGCAACACCCACAACGCTACGGTTCACCATGTCGAAGCCGAACTCGGTGATGACGCCTGTTGAAGAGCTGATTGTGTTCAGCCGAGCCGAGATCCCGCGTAACAGCTGTGAGTGCGAAGCCCAAGGAGTAGCCTGAGACACAACGTAGCGGCTCAGTGCAGCTCGCGCGTAAGGGAAGCCCAACAGCGGCCACTCAAAGTTGACACAGTAGCTGGAGCGGTCGCGGGGTCGTGTAGCAAATGAGGCATCCAACGTCAAGCTCTCGGCGCCGCCAAACACATTTTTGAGTCCTGCCGACACATTGATCCCGGCCTCATCGTCACGCGTCAACGACGACGCCGTGAACCAGCGCGAGGCTTCGTCGTCAAGCGAAAGCACGGCTCGTAGATTGAGTGCCTCACCCGACGGAGTGACCTGTTTGGGTTTCGAGGGGTCGAGATCCAGCAAGTACGCAACAGACCGGTGAACCTGGAAGGCACGTAGACGCGACGCGGTGTTCTCAAGAGCAGAAACAAGGTCTCCAAGCGTTGCAGCGTCGTACAACGGCTGCAATTGGCGCTGGATGACCGAGTCGCGCAGCGCCTGTGACCCACAAACCTCGGCCTCCGTCAATACGACAGGCTGCGACGCATTGACGTCCACGAGGTACGCAATGTCGTTCTTCTGTTAGATGAGCTCTTGCTACTTCAGTCTTTTTCAACAGCTGGCTAACTTACAACTTCACTCATTTTTACTTGTGTGTGTTTATGATAGTGAGAATCAAGAGCCTGTTATAAGTGAAGCGCGTTAATAGCATATATCCCTGCAAACTGACCTCTCATCTCTCCATTGGCCAATGCTGCCTTTGGAGCAGTTGGTGGATGCTCTAGGCCGAGTGTATGGATGGCGCTTGTCTTGTGTTGACTGTTTATTCTAACGAAAGAAATCACATTGAAATATTGCCTAGTCATGTTTCATTGCCACAGCCCATCACAGTCGTAGACGGCGTTTTGGGTCTTCATTCACGTACTCTATATGGTCTGTATGCTGGCATCAGACCCGAATATGAGCGTTGGTTTGGTGAATGGACACGTCAGAAGTCCGTTGAATGTGCTGAACAGCTCATGAAATTGAGTTCTGTGGCACTTCTGGCTACAACGGAGAACTTACGAGCCATCAACATCCGCAAACAGATTCTCTTGCTGTACAGTCAGCGGTTCGCAGCTTCAGCTGATCTCAGACTGCTAAATGTCATCTTCTGTTCTCCATTGCAGAAACATACGAAAAGCCCCATGCTCTGGCAACACCGAAGGTGGCTTTTGTCGACGTTTGATATTGACATTCACGAGTCTCTGTACACCAAAGTAGCTAACCTCACGGGTCCTTCACAACTATCTCCATTCCTACAATTGGAGCTTCTTGTTATATTGGAATCAACGAACTTACATCCTCGCAACTATTATGCGTGGTCGTATGCTCGGTGGTTATTGGAAAGAGAGAAGAACATCGACCTTTGTGCTCTTTCTGCCTGGATCTACGACGTGTGTTGTACGCATGTCAGTGATGTATCCATTTGGTCGTTCCTACTTCATGTTCTTGACAAATTTGGCGATAAAACTCTCAAACAACACTATGGCCAGCGCTGTTTCGAGCTGTCGAAACTTTGCCCTGGTCATGAATCCATGTGGTGGTTCATCAGGTGTACATTGACTGCTATAGATGCTGCTCCATGGGACAACGAACTTCGCACAAAAGCTGTCGACTTTCTCAGTCACCCCCTTTCCCCTTGATCTTTAAGCGTTTGCGAACTGTAAAGGTTACTGATCCTTGAACGTTCTTGATCCTAAACGGTCACCTTGAATCCTTCAACGGACTTGATCCCTAAAAGGTTCACCTTGACCTTCAACGCCTGATCCTTAACTGTTCTTGATCCTCGAACGTTCTTGATCCTTAAAAGCTATCCTTCAACACCTACCAATCTGCTTTAACATCTCCTTATACTCTGACACATTGTGACAGCTACTTAAATACTCTTATAACTCACGACTGCGCATCTTCAAACTCGTCGTCATCTTCGTCTTCATTATTGTCCTCAGGAGCCTTTGTAGCAGGCAACGAGTCTTTGAGGTCACTGACTGTATCGAGAGCGCTCGCTGGGGCCTTGGGTGATCCCTGGTGCGATGGATCCTTCTTGAACGCCGGAATCGTGAACTGCTCGTGGAACACCTGGCCAGGAAGAATCGGCACAATGGAACACACCTGCTCAATCTGCTGCTCTGGGCTCAAGTCATCAAAATCCTTGTAGATCTGAAACTGCAGTGAAGAGTTGACGGGCTTGAACAGCTTGGGGTGGAACTCTACTCCTTCGGCCTCTCGCTTGCGCGCATCTGCTCGCTGGCGATCCTCAATGGAAAACTTCTCGTTCGTTGCAACAGTATGGTCTCGGACGGCTAGGGCATTGGTGACCTTCTCCCACAGCTTGCGCGACTCAAACTCACCCTGCTCGCTAATAGGACGCACCTTGGGTGGTAAAGGCTTGGCCGTGGTGGTATCAAAGAATACAGACTTCTTGCCCGTCTTCACATTGCGCAGCTCCATGACCTCGTTCCACTTACCGGTAATCTCATAAAGAAGCTCGCCAGTCGACTGGCGCTTGACTTCTCCGTGAATGGCATTGTAAGTACCGGAAATGTAACCCTTAGTCTTGAACTCGATATCAGCAATCAAATCATTCTCAGGGCACTTGATAATGGAGTGGTCACCAAGCTCGAACTTGAGCGAACCAATGACAACGTTACGGGCGTAGATGTTGGGCTGCGTCAGCTCGTACGTCTCAGGAACACCCGACTTGGCTTTTTTGATATCGAGGAAACGTAGGCGACCAATACCCTCCATGAGACTGGCAGCTGAGTTACCTAGAAAGCGAGACTTGGGCACTAGGGTACCGTCGACTCGGATATGCTTCTCGGGCCATATGTAAAAGTACGAGGACTTTGGAGGGTGATGCGATGTTTGCTCAGCAATGTAGTATGCGCGCGAGCCATCGTCAAAGTCCCAGTAACAGGTAAAGTGTTCACCGAGTACGGGGTTAAGCGGTTTCTTGACAGCCTTTGGCGCAATGTGCCATCCCGACAGGTACCACTTTACGACACCAAGGAAACGATCGACGGGATCCTTGGAGGCGTGAGCAGCTTCTAGAACGTCGGGGTGTTGTAGCTGATTAGTGATACGCTCAAGCATGGACTTGCGTTCGAGAATGAACGTTGGCAGCGTGATTCGTGACAGGTCGGACCCCGAACGCAGTTGGCCAATGAGCGACAGTATGATATTCTGACCTTCTCCATCTACCTCATCGATATCATCAGGATTGTCTGACACTACCGGCGGAGTGGCCGATCCTTTAGCTGAGTTAGAAAGTGTGACAGGGAGTAGTAAAAGAGGTTGGATGTAGTTGTGTGCAGAAACCAATAGCAAAATATACGAGACTAACACGAGAGTGAAGCAGAAAAAAGAGGATAACCAGAATTGTGTTGTCATCAATGATTTGACAGACAAATTGGGGGGTTTTGTGACTGGAAATCCCCCGGGCTTGAAAGAGCAGTGGCGTACGGAACCTTGCTGTACTGCCACTGTACCTTCGAGACGCTGCTTTTTTTGCCCCCTCTAAATCGAGCTTCAAGTTACCAAGATAACGGCAATTGCCTGTACACACAGTAACAGGACAACAGTTTCAGTGGGATACAAGTCGACTATATCACAACAATCACTCAGCTTGCTCGATAATGTGCTATTTGCCGAGTCTATCGCTTAGGCCGAGCACTGCCGCAACTGATTAGCCTGTAGGCGGGTACAGGAGCAATAGAACTTACAATGATGCACGTGGAGAGCTCTGGGTAAGACAGGCATGGCGAAAGAGTCAAGGGTCAATTGCTTCAGGACCAGAACAATGGATTCCACGTGGAAACGGAATGCCAGCAGGTGAAACAGCGTCGAGTGGCCCAAAGAGTTTAAAAGAAACAAAGTAGTGTACTTCTTTATTAGAGGAGGGGGGGGAAGGCCGCTTACGATGAGCACCGGGTAACTGCAGATAACTTTTTGAGCTGCAAGCCAACTTTAAACGCCGGGCCGAGCCGGGGATCTTTCGAGCATCAATGTGATAAAAAAGACGTGAAACATCGATGATAACTTTGTCAACAGCCATAAACATATTAATGTCAATAGGCGCGAACTGTTACCCGTTTAACACCTATCAATTGCTCCCCGCCATGACGTCGTGCCCGTACCCTGGAAAGGAGGGGCTTTAAGTTCTTGGCGGCCAACTGGATGCTCTTTATCCTTTGCGGTAGTACTCTGAGGCGGGCGTTTTTTGTAGTTTAAGTGACAGGTAGGTGGGGGGAAGTCATTGAGGAGTTTTGATGTGTATTTAAGGTGTTTGTGAGTGTTTGTGATGGGTTTTTGAGGGTACGTTAAGGCGTCTTTGGGTGTTTTAAGGTGTCTTTGAGTGTCTTTGAGTGGTCTATGAGTGACTTTGACGAGTCTTTGAAGGGTCTTCATGGCTAAATCTACATTCTTTCAAGAATTTCATTTGATTTCTCTCCTGCTTAAAGACCCCTTTAACTTGTCTAATTGCACATTACATACTCTCAAACTCCTGTGTTTATATCCTCTATACTCTACCCTCGACCTTTCAATCATTGAGTATTCGCGATGAGACCCTGCATACATCTCATCGATCTAATGCATCTGGGAAATGATAAAGTGAATCGGACAATTAAGCTCCACTGCAATTATACAGGAATTCCGGGTCAATAACCGTTTAATGACGAATTAATACGTTGAATCAGACAGAGGAAATAATGTACTGTTACAAATCTCAAGGTACACGTTGACAGCTAAAGTTGATCTGGTGCACAGTTCACCCAAGGAATCTGGTCTTTCATTAAAACTTGCAAACCCATCACAAATTCATATCTATTCATGTCAATATCTGTTTAGATGTCCCTGATGACACAATTCACTTTGACATGATGATTTTACGTTCTGCTCTGGTACACCCTGGTAAACTGGTACGCCGGTACGCCGGTACGCTGGTACACTGGAACTCTCTTACGCGGTTAGACGGAAGGGTATCCTTAAGTTTAGTTGTATTGAACTGTAGATAGATCCTGTGAACTAAGTCCTCATACCGTTATAATTAAGAGACGGTTATTGACAATCGTGGCCACTCTTTTCTTACTTGTCGCTATCGACAGAGGGAAGTTAGTGAGCCATGTTCGAGGTTAGAACCTCTTTAACAACGCTTTGGTCGACATGTTCAAGCATCGGGGCCCAGTACGTGCCAAGATCAGGGGGGAATCAAGAATTGCTGCAGCAACCCCCTTGGGATCCCCTTTAGTTAAGGAGGCCTCCCTATGAGGTCTCCTCAGTTCGAGGACTTAGTTCACAGACCACACAGCACAATACAACAAAGCTTAAATTCCTCTGCTGTCTATATGCATAAGTACACCCCATCCGCTAACAGCACCACTGGAAGCCGTTATAGTATAGTGGTGAGTACACTTCGTTGTGGCCGAAGAGACCCTGGTTCGATTCTAGGTAACGGCAGTCTTCTATTTTTTTGCTGGTTGTCGACTCATCGTTACTCATCCTACAGTTCAACTGCAATTACATCTAGATAACCTTTCGCTTATGCCTCTGTGCGCTTATACTGTTCGCTTACGCCCGCTTACGCCAGCTTACTCCCGCTTACCGTAGGCTTACCATAAGGATAAACTACTTGTAGCTATACACCAAATGAGCACAACCCGTGAAAGCTCAGTGCTCCAGAATAGACAGACTGCCAGTAATGACGACGTTCTCGAGAACACTGCCATTGGGAATGTCGATTTTCTTGCCCTCCTCGCACACAATGATAACAGTTCCCTTGAGGGTCACGTTCTTGCCGAGCGAAACGTTTCCAGTGATGGTCAAATGGTCTAGCTCGACAATCTTGGGCATGTGAGGAATGCGAGCCTGGAAGTCGCTGACCTTCTTGAAATGGCCTCCCAACTTGATAAGTGGAGAACCTCCGAAACGGTATGGCGAGATGTCGAGACGACCCTGCGTCAACGAGTACAAGTCCGACTTGACAAGCATCAGATCCGATGACGTCTTGACGGGAAGGAACCGACGACGCGGCACATTAACACCGTGAGCACCCTTGAAGTGACGGATAGCAGCACCAACGGCCGTCTCCAGCTGCAGAACCTGGAAATCGCTGTTTCCAATCGAAATGGTCTTGTTGTTGGGGATGATCTCCATAGCTAGCTCGTTGTTCTCAACGACCCGCTTGATGGCCTTGAGGTTGATCCACAAGTTGTTGGTGTTGAAGTACTTGAACTTCTTGATGGACTTGAAGTCCTCAACGTGCTCCTTGGGCACCTGGGCAATCTCGAGAAGACGCACGCTGCCATCATAGTCAATGATAGTACCACCCTTGACATCGGCACGAGTCTTGTCGGTCAGCTCCATAATGTACTCCGCATTGTTCTCGACCATGTGCTTAAGAATGGGGAAGTCGACTACGGCACCGAGATTATCACCGTTTGATACAAACAGAATCTCTTTGCCCTCGTCAATGAGCTGGTCGAGAATGCCCGACGAGGCAATTGACTCAAACAAGTCTCCGTGACCCGGAGGGTACCACGAGTCAATGCGGTCCGCGTACGACTTGGGCACTGGCAACAATGAGTCCTTGAACACACGGGGGAAGCGCGACTGGTTGAAAGTCTTGATGCGGATCTTATGACTCTGGTACTTCTTGATGATGGTCTGGGTGTCCTCGTCCGTGTTGAATGAGTTCATGAGAATGAAGGGCACGTCGGCGTCGTACTGGCGGTTAAGGTGCTCAATCTGGCGCACCGACAGATCAAGGAACGACTTGCCGTCTCGCACCTCAATGATTGATTTGGGGCCCACGCAACCCATTGAAGTTCCCAGACCTCCATTGAGCTTAAGAACAGCAAGCTTGGACAGGTACTGAGCACCGTCGTCAACAGGCAAAGTAGCATAGTCGACGACCTGTTCCGGGTTGGGTGGTTGGATGCGATCCCAGTCGAGCGTGTTGCCACGAGCAGAGTCGAGCAAGTAGCGACGGAACAGAGCAAAGAATGAATCCATCTCATTCTCAAACTTGCGGCGTTCATCCTTGTCCTCGACAGTATCGGCCAACTTGTTGAGAGCATTTCTCATTTGACTAGCTGCCACGGTAGTAGTACTCGAGTCAAACGCCTATAAAGTATGTTAGTCAGGACATTTCAAAGCAATAGAAACTGACAATTGACAATCATTGTTCTAAGGGGGGGGGGGACCCAAAGAAAGGAGACGGGAATTTCATAAAGGGTAACTTCAACTTACAAAAGCGCTCTGCGACTTGAGATGTTTCTTGGGACTGGGAGGTTCGGTCATTTTCTTCGGCGTCTCCACTGGAAAATGATGTCGTGTTGTCAACAAACAGTGAATTGTAAGAGGAAGAGTTACAGTTTGAGGTTGTTTCTTCCTTTAACCTGCACACCCCTCGTTCCCCACTTCACGGGGCAAGGGCGGTACCGCCCCGCCCGCAACTGAGATGCGACTCTACGCGACTCTACACAATGAGGACTTGAAGAGAGGGTAAAACAGGTATAAAAAGCACATAACAAGCTTCACAGTTGGCAATTGGTAAAGTAACTGTCAAATACAAGTTTAGACGACCCAAAATTGTCCGTCGACTACCGATACCCCCGCCAATTGGCTCCCTTATGTTCTTCCCCAACCCCCCACTTACCCCACCCTCACGTGTTGTTCTACTGTAACCTTAGTCCTTCGGGATAATGCAATCGAATTAGTCCGGACCGGCCAAAGCCGTCCAATATATATAAAGTACTTGGGCCATAAGAAAACTTGTGTATAAACACATTGGCCTTGGCTGTCAGGGAATGTAAAGGTACGACGGTGTACTCATGTCCAAATATAGTAATAGGGCATTCACTCAACAGTAAACTGCCAAGAGTAGTGTAGTATAACTCAGCAGCAGAACTGCACCAGCAATTGTACTTCTAGACATACATTGACTCAAAAGTCTCATGTAATTCAAGTCCTGCCTCTCATATATCAGCGATACTTGCGCTGTATACCGAGTAGTAATCAGACCCATCGGTCGATTCTCCTACGCTTGAGACTGTGCTTAGTTGCCGCCTTGCTGCATCGTACTGTACTGGAGCAGTACTCTCATTCACTCCTGTAGCAGTGTCAACTTTGATACCTTGGGGCCGAGTGTATGCTGCCTGGGCAGGAATATTAAACAAAAACTCACCAGCATCGTCTGCTGCTGCAGAGTCCTGAAGCTGAATGGGACTGCTGATAGCTTCTGCGTTCCGGCTAACAGCACTCGACCTGTGTGGAGGTGCGATAGGTGCCACTGTCACAGCTGCCGGCTCATTGTCGGCAGCAGTTATAGTAGCCACACTCTCTGACGAACTTCTGCCACGATCAGGAGCTGCCATTGTCGGCACTGGCTTGTATGGCTGAATGCGTCGTCGCCCAACTACCTCAAATCCTTGAGGCTCCTCCTTCACTGGCGGAACTCCACGGTTCGTGAACCGGCCTAAAAGTCCTCGCACATGTCCATACAGCCCGCTTCCACTAGCAGCACCCTCAGATGCCCCATGATTAGCTCCACGTTCATACTCGCGAGGCATAAGCGGCGACCCGCTCTCAACATCCCGTGGGCTCATTTCGTCCTCAACTGCCTCATCCACCGACGGTCGCTTGGTAATATACATGTCGGCTTCGCGCACCGCGTAATTTGTTGTACTGCGACGCCGTTGCTCATTGTCGGCACCTTCTCCGGCCTCGTCTTCGCGAACATTCGAGTGGTCCAGAGAACTCTGGCGACGACGTGGTCGGCGATAGTAGTTGTCGGGCTTCGACGTCACAGGTGTCATGAGAGACTCTTCGCCAAACGACGATTCGCGTCGTCTGTGCGTCTGCGTTTCCGAAGGACGGCGGTACTCGGCTGTTAAGGGCGCATCAGCTAATGGCGTTCTCTCAACTTTCTCGCCATCATAAGAGCCTCGCACCTTTCCAAGGGACATCTTGCGTGAATAAGCACCAGGCGAAACATCATCGCCGAGTGGACCCCTTATCTCCACCATAGTACTGCCCGCCTCGGGCTCATCGCGACCGACTCCAGACGCTCGTACAACAACCTCAAACACAACCTGGCACACGTGAACAATGAACAGCAGCAGCACAATGCAATGGATGATTAGGATGACGTACGCAACCCACCCACGAACCACTGGGGTCGTCTCCATAGAACTGACAAGCGGGATCATTAAAAAGATGATCACAAGGCGAATGCCACTCATCATGCTGGACAGCGATGTCATGCTTGTTGCACGCTCAAACGGGCGGTAGTACAAGCTGGCAGCTAGATAGCATACTTCCACTACGGCCAGAATAGTAATTTGGGCGAGCCCGGATTTCTGCAACACGCCAAAGGCGAGGCCACGCGCAAACGTCACCAACAGCTTGACGGCGAAGAACATGATGCGCGTCTCGCGGTACGTATTGAATAGCGAGCCGTACTTGAGCAGTATATCCAGGTCGTCAAGAATCTCAATGCGATGAAGCTCAACATTCACTTTGTAGACGATCCAACCGGCGACTATGAGCCAGGAAAGGATAAAGATGAGAGCAAACACGTCGGCAGCAACAGGTGAATGGGACTCATTGACAATCACCATCTGGAAAAACGATAGTGTTACGAGCGGCAGAGCAAAATATTCAAAAATTAGGCGCACAAGCATACCAGTTGAGAATTGGCATAGAAGTGGCATGTTCATGTGTTCACCAGCACGGCCTACGTGCCAGCGGCGCGTCAGGGCCATGTATATGGCGACAAGAACAAATATGAATGCTGTCAGTACAATGAACCACACAACAAAGCTAGGCCAAACGTCTGAATCAAGCGCCAGCTGGATGGTGCGGGCCATGCGACTGAGGCCATAGGGGCCCTGTGAATCGTAGAGGTTGTCAACAAGGTCCATATCAAAGGGAGAGACAAAGTTGAAATGGAACAGCAACGAGCTCCAAGCGACAGTCGCTAGAATGGGCTGGAAAAAGCCCGGGTATTTTAGGTTTAGTGACGCCATGAAGAAAGACCACTGCAAGTAGAGCAGGAAATCGGACATTCCAGGCGTTAGGACGCGCAGAGACTGTACGTCGAGGCCGTAATTAGTTGACCAGAAAAAGATATTCTTGGTGCTCTGCCATGGGTTGAGAGAAGCAGCCGTAACATACTTGAGGCCGAGTAGCAATAGGATGGTGAAAATGACAAAAACAAGCACGTACCAAACATATGGAGCTAGAACAGGCGTCACTTCGACAGTAAAACAGCCCACAACCTCACCATTATCGGCGGCATCAATAATGTAAAACGTAGTATCGAGACTCACTCCTTGGTATGCTGAGCTGACATTAAAGGCGTAGCTAAACGAGGCAATTCCCGGTTGTAGCGGACACGCACCGTCCATCACAAAGTCGCAGAACCGATCGTACTTGTCAAAGACCGAGAACCCCAACACTTGCGACTGAGTACGCAAAGTTGTGTAGTGGTTGGTCGTAGTATTGAGGTCTATAATGGTGCCTCGACTCACGTTACCGACAACAGACAGCTCCAGTGAGTGTAGTGATGTTCCTGGCACGTCTTGTAACTGTGCCGATACATGGGTTGGTTTGAACGACTCGGCCACGCGCAAGTCGTCGAGACAATCAGTAACATAGACGTTGATGGCGTTTGTCAGTGCCACAAAGGCCACAAGACACGCCAGGCGCGTCCAAAGCGCCAAACGTAGTGACATGTGCAGCGGTTACAAGTGGACCGGTATTGAGCCAACGAGTCTCTTTTTTTTTGCTCTTTGATTCGCGTTGCTTGACGCCTTTCAAGACAACTCGAAGGAACCCTGCCTCCAAAAGTGGCGCAGTAGTCGGCTCAACACAGTAGTTTAGATAGACTGAACAGCAGACTCGTCACGCTTGGTCCACAGTTATGGCGCATTGGGCAGCGCTCATAAGTTTCGGCGGGGTTTTTCGGGGGTGGTTATATATTTAATTATGGAAGTTCAGCACGTGAGGGCAAAAGCCAATAATTACAATATGCATCTGAGAGTGCCCGTACCCTGGCCGGGGCCTGTGCCCTGCGTTTCACCTACATTTGACTTCGGAACCGTCGAGTTGACGGATATATAGAGCCGAAGGTGCTGGTTGTTGTGCTGTTGAAGGATTCTCTTTGTATGAATCATCGCTCGTTCCAACAGCAAGCAGAGTACCGTCATGACTGACATCCAACGACAGCGCCGAATGGGCCAAGGGTTGGTATTGTTTGAGACGTTTGCGCGCCTGATAGTCCCATAGACACACGAGCTTGTCGGAACCAGCGGTGAAGAAGGTCTTGTGTCCAGGATTGAATGCTATGGCATTGACGGGTGTCACTGTATCGATATTGGACTGGCGATCGACAATACGATGACATTTGAATGCAAACTTGTGTGCCTGGGCTGCTTCACTCGCATCAAATAGCTCAACAGCAACTCGGCCCTCAATGGAAGTACTCACATACCCCTGGCCATCAGGCATACACCTCAGCGTACGTGTCGGATACTTGAGTGAGCTCTCGCGCTTCTGGATTGGTTTCTGAATATTGCGAACATCGAAAATGTGCACTTGGCGACCCGACATGCCCACAACCAAGTAGTTGTCTACACAATCCATAGCAAACACCTTGCCATCGACTGCTGTCATTAACCGTTGTCCTGTTCGAGGGTCTACCTGTTGTAACGTCCTGTCCCAAGATCCCGCAATGACTGTGCCTGTTCCCCGGTGATAACTAAGACACTTGATAGCCCTTTCATGAGCTGAGCCAACTGTGGCCTTTGATCCAGTTTCGAAATCAACACGGTGGATGCGGTTGTCAAGTCCACTTGTGTAAGCAACAGCTGGTGACAATTGGTCCCATGTACAATCGAGTAGAGGTGCTGGAAGAACCACTGATGTGAGCAGATTCCCTGAATTGGCTTCATACACTCGTAGTTGTGAATCCCATGATGACACGAGCAGATTGTTGGATGTTGGTGCAAACTGCACTCGTGAGATAAGGTCTGTTGGTGGTCGCTGTAGTTCGTGTGACATTCTGACCTGTAATAACGACTATTAAATATATAAAAAAAAGATCCAAATAAAGATAAAAATTATAAAAGAGAAAAAGATAAATCGAAACAATGTTGACAATGTAAGGGGGCGTTGCTGCAGCAACAATCGGCCCTAGCCCTATGTCTCTAAACCGGTCCTTAATATTAATGCTTCCCCCCTATATGAGCATATATCGACGCCTCAATTGCAACTGCGAAGTCTCCTAACTTTGTGCCTCGACAGCTATACTACACTTAGATGGAAACACCCGGGTCTGCGCGGTGGTCAGCCAGGACCTCTGAGTCTACAGGAATGGGCTATTCAAATCTCGTTGACGTTGAAGAGCCCAGGCCTCGAGCCCCGGAACCTCCGTTGCCTACACCTGCTACTACTAAACGGTCTTCTATCGAAGAACCGCGATCTCAAACCCCCTCAATGGGTGACAAGCTGTTTGAACGTATTATTGCATCGGCTCTGCCTACAACATCTGTTAAACCAATGGAGATGAATGAGCGACTTGAATTCCAGAAATCCCGTCCTCCTTTCTCCATCCAACTCACCAGTAAGAACTACCGACGTATGACGGCACGTATGACCATCATCTTTGACGTTTACTACACGGTCATGGCCATTTTAACCTGGAAACGCCCTAGTGAGACTCTCTCTGTCCTTTCTATTTATTCTTTTCTCTGTGAGTTGTTCAGACAAGCTGTGCTTAACTGGCTGTTCTTAACCAGTTGTGCTTAAAGCCCCTCTAACATCAGGTCTGCATCCTCGACTACTCGTTGTGTTTCCATTTCTGGCTTTAGCTCTGGGTGTAATGGTCCCTGCTTATGAATCCAGACATTCTTCTCCTTTGTCCAAGGATCCTTCAGATATCCCTGGAGATGGACCTCCTTTACATGAAGCGTCTATTCCCAAGCCAGTCCCAGACTTCTCGTACGAATTCTACCTCAATGTCGTCGATACCCAGAATTCAATGGCAGAGTATGTCGATGTTTATGACATGATTGTCGACTTTTTAGCGTCGTTTGCTTTCTTTGCCAACGAGTCTGTCTCTGCATTTGTGTTTATTGGCCTCCTACTGACAGCGGCCGTCCTGTATATAATCACACCTTGGGCTCTATGGCTTGTGCCCTGGAAGGCCATTTTTCTTGTTGCTGGTTGGATAGCGTTGGCCTCGACATACCCCGACGGTCGAGAAAAGGCCGAGCGTCATATCCAACTTGACAAGCTTGAGAGCATTGCTCACAATGTGGAAGAGGCGTCTCATACTGCTGCCGAGCGTTTTCGAGCCCGTGCTGAGCAAGAGTTTATCATTGTACCTCCTCATGAACAACGTGAGGTCGAGGCATTTGAAATCCAGCAGTTTGATGTCGACTCGAACTGTTGGATGCCCTCGTTCTTCTTTGGTTCTCCATATGGACATTTGCATTCGTGTTGTGAAGTGATGCCAGACCTTTGTCCCACTTCACTTCGCGACATTCTTCCGCCCAAGAACTGGACGTTTATTACCGATTCCTGGACTCGTGATTATGCTCCAGAGGGATGGGTCAATAACCATCTTTTGACCAACTTGGTCATTGTCGATGACCAGGAGAAGTGGGTCTATGATGCGAAAGGTTCTCATAAAGTCAACACATGGCGACGACGACGCTGGGTGCGTGTTTGTAGTCGAAGTACAACACCCGTTTCTGTCTGATATTTATTTCTTTATACTCAATCCTTTCGTCTAAATGTGGAATACCTACTTCCTTGCGACCACTGCAAAATCATCAAACTAAATATTATTCAACGTTCTAATGTGTAGTAATTATAACTTTTACAGGTCAAACAGTACCGTCTAAGTAGCTGTTTAACCCACCCACTGTCGGGCATTCTGGAACAGACGAAGCCAAGGTCCGTCTTTGAACTCGGCATCCTTGGGATACCACGAGTTTGCTTCGCGGATCACCACACGCTCAGGATGAGGCATCATCGCCAGTACTCGGCCATTGGGTGTACGAATACCAGTGATTCCCTCGGGGGATCCGTTGGGGTTGTATGGGTATCGCTCAGTGACCTTTCCGTAGTTGTCCACGTAGCGGATAACCGTCAATTGCTCCTGAGAAAAGCGCTTGCGCTGCTCCTCGTCCTTGAACTGAGCACGACCCTCACCGTGGGCAACGGCAACGGGGAAACGTGATCCACGCATCGAACTCAGGAAGATCGAGGGCTCACCAGAAGAAGAGCCGTTATCAACAATCTCCACCATGGCTGTACGAGCCTCATATTGCTCCGAGCTGTTGCGCTCAAATGACGGCCAGTTCTCAGCACCGGGAATGATCTCATTAAGTCGCGACAGGAATTGACAACCGTTGCACACACCAAGAGCAAACGTATCGGAACGCTCACCAAAGAATCGTGTGAACTCAGTCTTCAAGTCATCATGGAACAAAACAGACTTCGCCCAACCAGCACCCGCTCCCAGAACATCACCGTACGAGAATCCTCCACAGGCAGCAAGTCCCACAAAGTCATCTAGACTGGCACGTTTCGACATCAGATCTGACATATGCAGATCAACAGGCGTGAAACCAGCCTGCTGCATGGCATAAGCCATCTCCACATGTCCATTGACTCCCTGTTCACGCAGAATAGCAACCTTGGGCTTGCTGTTAAATACAGACAGAGGCGAGTCAACAAACGTTAGCTTGTATGACAGACCGGGGTCGGCATTGTCCTGAACATTTGCAAACTCCTGATCAGCAGCCTTGGGGTTGTCACGCAGACGCTGCATCTTGTAAGAGGTCTGCGACCATTCCTGCTGGAGCGAGGCCCGCGAATCTTCAAATACCTTCACACCACCAGCGCTAATCGTAATAGACTGGTCGCGCGCAGACTTGACGGTACCAACAACAGAAATCACCTCAGCAGGAACGCCATTGGCAGTAAGCAGCTCGGTGAATACGGCAGCATCCTTGACCTGGAAAACGACTCCCAGTTCCTCGCTAAACAGATGAGAGATGACTTCCGAGTTTGCTCCAGCCTGGACCTCGATATCAAGACCGACACGGCCAGCAAAGGCCATTTCAAGCACCGTGACAAGGAGACCTCCGTCTGAGCGGTCATGGTATGCAAGAACGGCGTCGGCGTGCTTCTTGTGAACAACCTCAACGGCCTTGAGGAACTTCTTGAGAAGCTTTCCATCGACATCGGGCGAAGAGTTTCCAACCTGGCTGTAGACCTGAGCAAGAGCCGAACCACCCAGACGGTTGTTACCAGCACCCAGGTCAACAAGGACAAGTTGAGACCCTTCGATACGCTCAAGTTGAGGAGTCCAAGTCTGGCGAACATCATCAACGGCGCCAAAAGCAGTGATGACAACAGATACAGGCGCAGTCACCTCCTTCTTATCCCACTTCATCTTCATGGACATGGAGTCCTTTCCAACAGGGATAGCGACGTCGAGCGCGGGGCAAAGATCAAGACCAATGGCCTTGACAGCCTCGTAGAGAGCAGCACCCTCTCCTTCATGGGCAGGAGCAGCCATCCAGTTGGCACTGAGGCGGACGCGCTCCAGAGCATTGACATCAGAAGCGTACAGGTTAAGCAGAGATTCAGCAACAGACATCTTGGCAGAAGCACCCGCGTTGATAAGAGCCAAAGTGGGACGCTCTCCCAAGGCAAAAGATTCGCCAGTGTGGATTCCAGCACCATGTGACGTAATAGTAACACCAACGTCGGCAACAGGCACCTGCCATGGTCCAACCATCTGCTCACGAGCAATGAGACCCGTCACGGAACGGTCACCGATGGTAATGAGGAAAGACTTGGAGCCGACGGCGGGGAGATGCAGAACTCTAGTAACGGCTTCCTTGAGAACGACCTTAGAAAGGTCGATAGGCTCGAGACGTAGGGGCTTCGTAGAAGCGACACGCGACATCTTAGGAGGTTTTCCAAACAACACCGACATGTCCATATCGATAGGAGTACTGTTGAGAAGACGGTCATGAAGGACAAGACGCTGCTCGCTAGTAGCAACACCAACCACACCATAGACAGCACGCTCACGCTCACAGATGGCCTTGAAAGCATCGAGGTCAGAGGGAGCAACACCAAGAACATAACGTTCCTGGGCCTCACAACACCAGATTTCCATTGGCGACATACCAGGCTCAGCGTTGGGCACATCACGCAGTTCAAACTTTCCACCAAGATCATTGTCGTGAACAAGCTCGGTCAGGGCATTAGACAGACCACCAGCACCAACATCGTGGATCGACTGGATAGGGTTGTCAGCACCAAGAGCAACACAAGCATCAATAACCATCTGTGCACGACGCTGCATCTCGGGGTTTCCACGCTGGACGGACGCAAAGTCGAGCTCGACAGAGCCGTCACCTGAAGAGACACTAGAAGCAGCACCACCACCGAGACCAATTAGCATAGCAGGACCACCGAGCACGATGAGAGCAGCACCAGGAGTGATTTTACGGTTTTTGAGAGCGAACTGAGGGCGTACAGAACCCATTCCTCCGGCAAGCATGATAGGCTTGTGGAAACCACGGATCTCTTGCTTACCAGCCGAGTTGGTGACCGAGGTGGTGAGCGTACGGAAGTATCCTCCAATAGCAGGACGGCCAAACTCGTTGTTAAAGGCGGCAGAACCAATTGGCGCTTCAAGCATAATGTCGAGGGGACTCGAAATGTGAGCAGGCTTGCCTACATCGAGTTCCCAGGGCTGCTTGAAGTCAGGGATGAGCAGGTCTGAAACAGAGAAGCCGGAAAGACCAGCCTTCGACTTGGAGCCACGGCCCACGGCACCCTCGTCACGGATCTCACCACCTGAGCCAGTAGCAGCACCTGGGAAAGGCGACACAGCTGTCGGGTGGTTATGGGTCTCTACCTTGGCAAGGAAGTGTACCATTTCCTTTGTCTCAGTGTACACCTGGGATTTGGGGTCGGGAGCAAAGAACTGGGCTTCAAAGCCCTCAAGAACAGCAGCATTGTCCGAGTAGGCCGAGACCGTGTACTTGGGGTTGTGTTCGTGGGTGTTCTTGATCATCTTGAACAACGACATCTGCTTGGCCTCACCGTCAATTTTCCAGTCGGCATTGAAGATCTTGTGACGACAATGCTCCGAGTTAACCTGCGCAAACATGAAGAGCTCGACGTCGGTGGGATCGCGAGTAACAAAAGCCGAGTTGAGGTAGTCGATTTCGGGCTGGTCGAGAGCAAGACCCATGGATTTGTTGGCTTCAGCAATGGAGTTGCGTGGTACTGAGACAAGAGGCTTGGGTGAATGTTCGGCAAACAGCTGCTCGTGCGAAGGTTGCGAGTCAAGAATCGTCTGGGTCATGCGATCATAGACAAAGTCGAGGAAGACACCAGACTTGAGGTGCTCGTCGAGCGGGAAGCCACGACGAGCCGAAATCAGAATGGCTATACCACGCTCTACACGGTCAACATCATCGACAAGGTTACAGTTGTGTAGGATGTTGGTGGCCTTTGTGGACCATGGCGAAATGGTACCACTACGAGGCACAATACGCAAAAGGTAGGCATTGTCAGGAAGTTGAGCAGCAGACGAAGGTTTGACAACGGCATCAACAAGAGCAGCAGTCAATGGGTCCGAGATATCGGGCTTTGAGTCGTAATCAAGTAGAGCTTCAAGACGAGCCAATTTGGCGTCGTTGGCATCCAGATCAGATCCCGGCTTGACATTCACATAGTGTACGTACACGGTACGAATGCCGACGATAGCCGACGAGTTGACCGACGTGTTAATGTTGGAGATGAGCTCATTGATGCGGAATGGCGAATATGCCACGGGCCCGGCAAGAGCCAGCATCGAGGACATTTTCGTGCACCTGAAGCGGTAGAGCCTTTGGAAGCTAGGAAGGAATCGACGAGAGACAAATCCCTTAACCGGAAATTTTTTCGCAGCCTTGTCCCTTTGAACTTGGACGCCATAAGAGCATAAAACGTGAACATAAAATATTAAGTGCAAAGAACACAAAAATCTTGCCTTCTTTTCTATACTTCACCGGTTGTTCTTGTTCCCGTTTATACTCATGCCTCAGGGATCTCTTAAAAAGACGGTCAAGAAGCCGTCCAAGGTGACGAAGCACGCTCAAAAGTGGGTATATTGTTGACTTGGACACGCCGTGTAGTCGTTAACTAACAAAAAGCCCTCGAAAGGCGGCACCTAAACAACTGGTTGCAAAGAAGAAGAACGCTGTTCAAGACAAGGTCATTGCCAAGAAACACGCAGCTGCACTAACTTCTGCTACAGAAAAGCTGCTTGCTTCACGAGTTGGTCATCTTGAGATCCTCAAGGGGACACGACGTGAGATCGAAAAGGCTAACCTCAAATCAAAGTCCAAGAAATGAGTGAACCAATCGTATTGAAGACGCGCACAACGCCACTGTTTCGACGTAGGTGTGCCAAACCTTCATTTGTCAGTGCACACTCTTCGCATTGTAAACTTGGGTTTGAAAATGTTCCTAAGCTCGTCATTCAACGATGGCTTGGAGCCCTTGAGGGTAGCTATCCTTCAGTTTCATCCGACGAAGAAGACCAAAGTGACACACGACCAAGGACGAGGTTACGAAGGGGTTAGATGAGTGCGAATCCAACTACAATTGCACTGTCGACCGACTCGTTGAAGCTAGTATCAACTTTGATTTGTTGCATTTTTAAGTTGCATTGGTTTAGGATCCTCGAGCTCCATCGTTTCATCGACCCCCTTCAACAACTTTAAAGCATTATATATATTTATATTCATCTGAGTGACGGTTATTGAGTTTGTAAATGAATCCCAGTAGAAAGCGGCGGACCTTCTTAACTTTATTCTCCATGGCTAAGTTTATCCCGAGGCATTCGCTTAAAATGAGCAATCAAATCAGCTAACTTGAACTTCTTCACTTTTGCTACCATGTCGATGCTCAAGCAAGCAGTGGCGTCGGTCAAAACGGCTGCAAAACCACAGCGCGCCTACCTCGAGCGACTTGTTCGTGTTGATCAGGCAGGCGAGCTCGGCGCTGATTACATCTATGCTGGTCAACATCTCGTGTTCTCGCACACCAACCCAGCCCTTGCTCCTCTCATCAAACACATGTGGAAGCAGGAGATCCACCATCACAACACTTTTGATTCTCTACAAGCCGAGGGCCGTGTCCGTCCTTCACTATTCACTCCCGTATGGAAAACTGCTGCCTTCGGTCTTGGTGTAGGAACGGCATTACTAGGCAAAGAGGCTGCTATGGCCTGTACGGAAGCAGTGGAAACGGTCATTGGAGGCCATTATAACAATCAATTGCGCTGGCTTCATCACACTTACTCTGAGGGATCGACCTCTGTGTCGGATATTGCGCAGCTCAAGAAACTCGTCAAGCAATTCCGTGATGATGAGCTCGAACACCTTGATACTGCTGTGGATCACGGCGCCAAGCAGGCTGTTCCCTACTATGTGCTCACCGAGATCATCAAGGCGGGTTGTCGTGCTGCCATCTGGACTGCTGAACGTGTTTAGTCGGGCTCAAAAATTGTAAGACTCTGAAATTTGTTATCTGGCCTAACGTTCTGTTGTCTGAGGCCTAATGTGCTGAACTTCATCACCTAATGTGCTACTTCAGGGCCTAATTTCCTGATCTCGAAGGTTATACACTTTGATCTGGACCCATGTAAATACTCATCTACTGGAGTACCCCATCTATGTACAAATTATGAATAATGATATGCTGAGAGGTGGGACTTGTCCTTCCACTTGTAAATTGAGCTGGAGAATTAGGTGGTTGATCCAGTATCCTGGTTCATGAGAGTGCTTCAGTTGATCTGGCCAATGATTCAGTACCTTGGCTAGCAATTCAATGCTCCCGTCAATAATAGACAGTCCAGGATATTACGATTCCAAATTCCCATTGTAGTTTCATACAGCATGGTAACGTCTTACTGTATGTATGACAGATACCTACCTGGAAAATACCTGCCTGCAGAATACCTGCCTGGAAAATACCTACCTGGAACCCCGGGCAAACCGGTCACTCATACCTTTGGCATGTTTCAAAAACTCATTCACCTTGGCATTCGACAGACCTGTGCCTCGAACCTGGCGGTCGAAATCTTCAATGGACCCATCATCTTTACGCTTGCGAGCCCTATGCTCTTCCAGCAGAGAAGGACCACGTGACTCAGGTTCCTCTGGCGTCGATTCGGCTTTCTCATGTCTTGGAATACTGACAGTCTTTTGCTTCTTGGTAGGCTTCATTCCGAGCGCAACATTGAGCCATTGTGCTCGATCGTTGGCCTTTGATTTCTCAGGTCTATCAACTATTGCTCGTGCATTCAGCAACTCAACGGCCCGTCGTTCGGCCTCTTCATCATCTATTCCTTCCTGAGGAAGCGAGGGTCCAAACCCATCGTCTGAGCTATCGGATTCCTCATGGTGAGCCTCAATATGACCTTGACTTTCGCCCTCGGTCTCTACTGGCGTCTGTACAGAGAAAGCTTGCAGTTTCTCGGCACGTTTACGCGCTCTGGCTTCTTGGATCTCCAAAGGCACTGGTGGGCCTATTAATGTCATTCCCAATCAACCAATGTGTTACTGGCCTACTCCAAACCCGCACTTGTATAAGTTAACAGTCATGAGACGGGTAGGTAGTAGGACGGACGGTTTGTACTGACTCCCCTCGCTTGTCTACACAGAATCTCCATAACAGATAACTGGGTATAAGCATAGTCACTTGTGGTTACCCGGTCTTCCAAATCGCCTTGTTAGCCACGAACTTGAACTTGTCTGCCTCCTTAGCATATACAACTAATGAAGTTGCCATTGTTGGCCAGTCTTGCGGCCGCCAGCACCGTAGCCACGGCCTCACACGCTGTGTGCGCTTCCGCCCGGGTTTTTGTGTTTGGCTCGTCCTCTGCGCCGTCACAGCTCGAGCTATCGGCGGACCAATCGCAGCATGTACTTGCTCATCTTGGAGGAGCCAGTGATCTGTTTGATGTTGATAGCGAGGCAGACGCCCGTATCAAAGCTCTGTTCGGTTCGTCAGGCGCCTTTTCCGACTCCAAAACCGTATCAAGCGGCCCTACTACTGGAGGCCCGTTGTTTGTGACGGTTGACGGTCACCACATCATTGACAAGCTCAAAGGCCAGCTTCCCAGTTTCACAATAGAAGAGGCTCCATTGGACTTCTTTTCGTCGGTGTTTAACTCGATTGTTGGATACATTGAGAGTTTTACTGGTGCCTCGTGGTATACCAAGCATGGAGCCAGCGTGTTGACACATGACGATTGCTCTGAAGATATACATGAAGATGCAGAAAGCGACAGTATGTTTGACGGTCTGCGGGCCATGGCAGGCCAATTGCGCGAGCGAGACACGTTCCGTGGCGCCTCTTTGCATGTTAAAGGCAAGCATGACTCTGAGGAGCTTGAAAAGGAGCTCGAGAACCTCATCAGCTCTGCTCCCGAGTCGATCAAGGTCATTGTTGTTGCACTCGGCGAGTGTGATGATGAGGTCAAGGCCGAAGCCGAGGAGGAGCACCACCACGGTAACCACCACGGTAACCATCACGGTAACCATCACGGTAACCGTCACAAGGGTACGCGTCACAAGGGGTCTAAGGAGCATCACAGTAGCCATCGTCACCCAGGCCAGACTAAGCACATCTCACCCCGATCCCAAGCGGTGACAAAGGCTGTACTATCACCTGTTGGATTCCCATCACTTCAGGCCTGTACACTTGCGACCAACGGCTGTTCGGGCCACGGTTCATGTGTTAGTACGAGCACAGGACTGTTTGCTTGTGCGTGTGAGCCATCATTTGACTCCGAGGCCAAGCGAACCACTCGCTGGGGCGGTGCTGCCTGCCAGAAGAAGGACATCTCGACTGAATTCCAGCTGTTGTTCTGGACAGGTTTTGGCCTCGTTGCCGCTGCTGCTGCCGGTATTGGTCTTTTGTTCAGTGTTGGTAACGAGCCACTTCCTGGTATTCTCGGTGTTGCCAAGAAGTCTCAGTAAGGTGAGTTCAAGACTCGAGAACTCGACGGAAGTTCATTTGATCTCTTCAGTCTTTGTGTCTCTATGTCATGGCTTTCTGTCTCTGTGACGTTCTTGATGGCTTTTCCGTCTCTATGATATCCTTCGTGACTTGTCTGTCGTTATAACATAACCTTCATGGCTTATCTGTCTCTAGACATGACTCCGCCTCTATGACTTCTGTCTCTATGACTTCTGTCTCTAACTTCATGGTTTGTATGTCTCTAGACACGACTATAACTTCATGGCTTAAAGTCGCTTCGTGCTAATATTTCATGTGTAGTCTCCTACGTAAAAAAAATGCTACAAAATACACCACTTGACTGTTGAGTTTTCATGATGCGATTATCTCGAGAGTTGAACGGGCAAAAGAGTCCAGCACTTTGTCGTTCTAGAATTGAAGTTTGTGCCTTGCAAAAGAGACTTGTAAGCTCACATGGTCAACGACTCTAACGGCTCAAACAAGTCCATCATACAGAGATAATGCCGACACAATGGTGGGATCAACCTTGGAGCCCTCACAGAACTCTTCCCAGGTAATCTTACCGTTGCGATCCTTATCCATCAACTTGAAGATCTTGTCGACCCGTTTCTCGGGTGTACTTTCATCCTCAGGTAGCTTTACCATGGATCCAACCATCTTATAGATGGCACTGACGATGGACAACATCTCATCATAACTGATCTCGCCATCGTTGTCAATGTCGTACAAATGAAACGCCCACCGCAGCTTCTCATCGACTTTGCCGCGCGACGTGACGCTCAGCGCCACAATGAACTCCTTGAAATCAACGGTTCCCGAGTCGTCGGTATCAAACACGTTAAAAACATACTCGGAGAACGTTGACGGATCGCCAAACGGGAAGAACTGCTTGTAGATTTTCTGAAACTCCTCCTTGTCGAGTTGGCCACTAGGACAATCCTTGAGAAAGCCCTTGTACCATTGTTGCAACTCTTTGCGGTCAAAGTATGTAGCCTTTTTCAGCTCCTGAAGATCTTCCTTGGACAGTTTACTTGCAGCACGGCCCATATTTGTTGATGAAGACGACGGAAAAAACGTAGTATGACAAACACAAAAGAAGCGAGCTCCTTTGGGTGCCGATTCTACGGCACTGCCGCGCTGCAGCCGCGTGCCAAGCGGACTCCGCCTGGCCGGTTAGTTGACAGGTTAACGGAGAAGAGCTTGTAATCAGCCATCTGAGCCCATGACACAGTCGATAAGCCCCTGATCTGTGGCTTGACACCTGACTTCTCGGCGCTCCTGGCTCTTGTTCTACTAGACAATCCCAGAGACTATCGCGATCCGCAATGCACCTGCAGATAGGGCCGGAGTACGGCTACTGCTTTAAGAGCCGAAGAACCGACAAACCTTGTGTGATACAGGTCATTGCTCGGCTGTTAGAACGTAATATACAATGGTACTTCTCCATACCGTTGACTCTAATAGTCTGTTGAATATCACTTTGTCGACTCTGTAGTCACCAACTGTTTTGGGCTCATACAACATACCATTCAGTAGAGTCTCCACACTATTCACCGGTTGATCAAACAGTTGAATAGACTGATACAACTAATATAATGTTTATAGATATACTCTGTACTCCTTAGTGCCAATTGTTATGCCAGTTGTTGTTCCTTTCTTCTTTACATCAACACAACAATGCCAATGTAGTGGTTGGTAAGAAGTCAACCTCATATACGCAAGCTAATTGATAAGTGCATGTGAACCAAGACGCGATACCATCAAGAACAACAGCCCAATCACGCGTCATATCACCACAACATATACAAACAGATTCATAAGCTACTGAACACTGTAACACACAAAATATTTCTTTATTCAACACGATTCTGACTGTCTAATTGTTCACCTTTTACTCCTTATATTGAGTCGTCTCGTCTTCTTCTCTGGCTATATCACGTGACCTTTAGTGTACCATTACCATCACTCCAACACCATTGACATCTCTGTCTTCTCCTGCTGCTTACGCACTCATTGAGTGCTTCGCTCAGTAGTATCCAGCAGCAACACGTCCTGTAACCATCGTGCCGAATGACCCCCGCGCCAACCTACCGGGCCGCCGGGCCTGCACATACCCAAAACGGTAGTGTAAAGACGCCAGCTGCTCATACCGCCAGCTCCGACACTCTGGCTCCATCGACGACTCCTCAAGACCCAGGCGTCAATGACATGCGACTTCAACTCCAGCAGCTTCTACTATCGACCGATTTAGTGTTACAACCGCGTCCGGGCGCGTCGGTTCCTGGCACACGACGGGTCATAGCTCCTGCTTCCGACGACTACCTCGAACAACTGGCGCCAATTATCAAGGATGCAATCGAAAAGGACAGCGCCAATGACCTCATTGAAACTCTCGAGGGCTTACAACGCCTCAAAGATCGCGAGATCAACCAAATTTGCAGTGGAAATCACAATGAATACATGGAATCCATTCATAAACTGGATCAAGTCGCGCAACAGGCAACGTCACTGCAATCAACCATTGCCGAGGTCAACCAAAGGTTACAGCGTACGGGTTCAGAGCTTCTTGTTGCCAAGAAACACTATCTTTCGGCCAAAACAACCCATGCTAACGTGACCCAGGCCGTGGAGTCTGTCGAAGCTTGTCTACAGGTGCTGGAGCTCACCAACAACATCCATGAGCTGTTGCGATCAAAGCAGAAGTTTGCTGCACTCAAGAGCGTCGATGACCTGCGCAACGTGCACCTAAAAGAAGTATCGGACTTTGGTTTTGCGCGTCTTGTGACGCGCTCACTGCCGGCTCTTGCCAACATGGTCCGTACCGACGCCGTCACTGACACGGATGCATGGTTAACTGACCTCCAGCAGCGGAGCCCACTAGTAGGACGCGATATCTTTACGTTTGTGCGCCGCCAAAAGAAAGAATGGGCGCGGTTCACCAAGGAAAACCCAGCATACAACAGATTCAAGTTCAATTCGCCTGTAGAGATCGCGTACCGCGATTCATGGGGCAACTATCTCACCAATGACGCTGTAGAGCTCGACATATCGGTTCTCTACGAAGCAGTGCTCGTCCACTCAAGTATGGGCCTTCTGCCCGACTTCCAGCGACATTTCGAAACTGACCGTAAGATTCAACGCGACTACCTCGTTCCTAATACCATTGAGTCGAACCATTCGGCTTCTGGTGATCTTTTGGATCCCGTCACTGACATGTTCCTCAACGTTACAGGCTTCTGTGTCATTGACCGTATAATTTCGCGCCGCCTGCCTTCGTTTCGTCCTGCTAATGAAGTGGATGAGATTTGGGACGTACTGAGCCAGAAACTGGCTACTAAACTTTCTGCATACACAAAGACTATTTCCGACCCCGACATTCTCCGCGAACTCAAGTCTCTACTGGGAACATTCTCACACGCCCTACAGTCGTACGCATTCAACACCTCGGCCATATCTGCATCCATCTTTGACCTCTTCAAACAATACTCTAGCATTCTCAGCAAGCAGTTTGAGGATCAGTTTCTTGACATTGTTCAAAAGGATGACTACATGCCAATGGCCATTGAGGACGAGGAGGTCTACGAGGCGGTCTGTAACATCTCATGGTACACGCCAAGTGCTGGCGAACTTGAGAAGCCATTCCCTCGCATCGTATCCTTCTCGGAGATGTATCCATTATGCTGTACTGAGCTCCAGACATTTATTAACCATCACCAGTCGTTCCTTGAGGACATGCAGGATGACCCTCGCCAAGTCGAGGATGTTCTTGAGTCGTCAGTTGACCACTTGTTGAACGACATTATTTGCAAGACACTTGAAGAGCGCCTTGCATCCACAACTCGAGAACAGATTGTCCAGATCCTCGTCAACCTCGAGTATTTCGAGAACGCATCGCGACAACTTGAGGTCAAGTTGTGTGATGAACGCATTTCAGGACGCAAGGGTAAAGCGACTCTCGAGGCCACGTCTGCGTTTTCACTGGCACGGAAGAAGGCGGAGAAGCGTATCTTTGAGCTACTCAACTCGATTATCGATAACTTTTTGGATGTGGCCGATTACAACTGGGCAACGACTGAGAAACGCGATAGTCCTAGCGACTATCTTTCGGAAATGGCGACATACTTGGAGACAATGGTCAACTCTGTGCTTGTTAATCTGCCGCGATCCGTCAAGAGTTTTGTCTATCTGGACGCCTTTGATCACTTGGCTTCGTCACTGCTGAGGTTCCTTATGGACTCGGGAGACAACATTACGTTGGAATCAGTTGAGAATTTTGACATTGACGTTCGATACCTGGAAGAGTTTGTAGCCGGGTTGAGCTCTGATGCCAATGATCAAAGTCTCATGACCATTTTCACCGAGCTTCGCCAATGTGTCGACCTGCTGCTTACGGATAACATTGAAGACTACAACCATCCGGCTGTTCGTATGAAGCGGTTCGACCGTATTAAGCCCGAAGATGCTCAAGCACTGTTTGCAAAGGTTTCACGGGCACGCGGTCTTGTTGATGCCGATAACTCGCTTCCTCCCGGGTCACCGCGGTCTCCAATGACGACTTCTTCACGGTTCAGACAGATGTACCAACGAGGTGTCGAGAGACTCAATGATCGAGCCAACTGATTACACCATTTTATACAGTGTAGATTATTATTGTTCGTTCCCGTCATTACTATGTACATTTTTGCATGGAATCAACTGAACCACCAGTAGATGAAACCCATTAGATCATTAGATACGTCACCAGAAACGCCATTTCTTGGACGATTCGACCTGTTGGGTGGTTTCTGAGACTGTTTTCTGCTTCTGTTCCTTCAAAGTATCTTCAAGCTTGTGTTCCAATGCTGATATACTGTCTTTTTGTTAGCAAGTTCACCAGAAGTCTTGTTAACTTCGCTCCAACTTACTCAATACTTCGACTTTGTGCTCCTCAAACTCCAACCGCTGCTTCGTAGCCTGAAGGCCAAGGTACGTGACAAATGTCAGTACTGCCACTTTTGATAACGGTGTTCCAAACGCCCTGAGAATTGAAACGCGCTCAGTTAGTTGGTATCCTTGATTCAATCGTCCTACTTACTGGACTGGTCATGGTGAAGTGTAGAAGATCAAAAAAACAGCCGCGTCTTAGATATAGGAAAGTTGAACAAATCTGCGACAGATTATCCAGTCATCATCATGAAATAAATAAATAAAAGAACCTAAGAAGTTACTATACGATCCTTGTGCTTGGTGTTGAAGCGGATGAGGTCGCTGAGTCGAGTCTTGTGGAAGTCAAAGTCGGGATCCACAATACAAAAGGCATGGCTCAGTAGCTGCTGAGGTGTTGGTCGCTCCTCAGCATCAATGGTGAAACAACGATCAAGGAAATCTTTACCAAGAGCACTTACAAACGGCTTGGTATCATCTGGAATAGGAGGCGCTTGCCTTGATGTGCCCAGTTTGTACATGGCACCAATGGCTTCATCCGTCGACCACGGCCGTCGGCCTGCAAACATCTCGAGAAGAACACATCCAAGAGACCAAACATCCACCTTGGCACTATAACCCTGCTTCTCGTTGTGAATAACGTTGTGAATGACTTCGGGAGCCATCCAGAAAATTGTTCCCTGCATCGACATCTCCGCATTGTTGGCATAAATGTCGCCTATGTTAGTTGTCATCGTCTCACAATCACCCAAACCATCTCGCTTTACTCACGGCTCTTCTTGGAAATTCCAAAATCTGAAATCTTACATACACCATCCAAGTCAATCAGAATGTTGTCTGCTTTCAAATCCTATTGTTAGTAATCTGTCATCCCCGCCCCTTTTGCAAATCATATACTTACTCGGTGTAAAATGCCACAACTGTGCAAATACGACAATCCATCTAGCACTTGATGCGTGAGAGACTTGATAATAGGCTCTTCAAATCTCCCGTACAACTGTAGAACACGTCCAACAGAACCTCCGGGAACATATTCGAGAAATAAGTTGTACACATCGTCATAAGCTTCGAAACCGAGATATTGTACAATATTCAAGTGGTCAAGATCCTTTAGTGTTTCAACCTCAGCATGGAAAGCATCAATGACTTCAGTCTGTCGTTCGCTCGCTCGGTCAAATGCATTTTTGGGTACTTCCACTTGTTTGACGGCCATCATTTCTCCTGTAGTGGCATTCAGAGCCAAGTACACCTTGCCAAACGTTCCCTTTCCAATGAGTTCACCCTTTACCCACATGAACTGCTTGAATTCTCCGTTTTGGTTTCGAACAACGCTCACATTTCCACCCTGCTTGATCTCTTTGGGAGTCACTTCAATGACCTTCTGGCCCCACATCTTGGTGCTCTTTCGTCTTAAAAGAGCCCCACTAAGTGGAGCCGCAGGATTACTTGAAGCAGCAGATGGGTACCGCTTCCGTGCCTCGCTTGCCTCTCTCGCAACAATACGAAGAGATTTCATTCGCGATGCGCTTCTCAGCCGAGGGGACGAGCTCTTCTGGCTCACATTTCTCGTGCTATCCTCTCTCACCTTTGTGGGATAGATTCTCCAAGTCGAATCCTGATTGATCGGTGATTCACGAGGCTCCACAAGAGGCGAAAGAGCAGGTTTTCCATAGGGATCAGATTCGCCAGCAGTCGACACTAAAGGTGAGGCAATGGCATCGTCAATGATCGGCTTATCAAGATCGGTTCCAGGGAAGAACCGCTCCAGATTCTCGTACAGCACTTCTGCAGGAGGTCGAACAGCCCAAGATTCTCCATTCTCGTCACTGATACGTAGAGGTGAAGCCCCTGAAGGCGTCGTCTTACGAGGAGTAACTGGAGAGAGATCACGCCTGGGGTTGGTTTCAACATGAAGTTCCGGTTTAGATGGTGTAACAGGTGGCCTTTTAGCCCAGAATCCACCGTCCGAATCACTATCATCGTCAATAAACTCAGGTGCGCCATCGAAAGAAACATCGTTTTCCTGAAAGTGCTCGTCAGGTCCTAGTGACATATCACTCTTAGGACCCGTAGGACTCGACTTGTCAAACTCAGGAATCTTCAGAGATGGCTTCAAGCTACTGTGCTGTACCGAACCTGTGCCGCTGGGGCTGCTGGACTGAGAAAGCTTTCCATCTGCAGTTGCAGCTTCTCCGGACGTAACGGGCTTTCTCGTAACGCGTTGATGGCCAGTATACGGTTGAGGGATCAGATTCTCCGTGTGACCAGGGCTGTATGTCTGTACTGACTCATCTGGACGTGCCAGACTGGTATTCACTTGCACCTTTGGCCCACTCTTTGACCGCACCGACCTGCCACTGCTTGTCGACTGGCTTCTGCTAATAGGCGGAGGCGGTGCCGTCCGCAAAGCGACAAGGTTAGACGGTTTGCGCTCGTAAGGAGACGGACGGCGGTCGTCAAAGTTGATTTCACGTCTTGCGGGACGAATGACTTTAAAGGAGTCTCTCGGATCTTCGGCCGGGGATATGACAACCTTCGGCGGTTCCGAATCCGTACTAGCAACGGTGACTTCGGAACCAGCAGAGTTCTTGTGGGCCGTTGGTTTCGCCGAAAAGTAATCCACATTCTGCGCATTGGCATTGTTTCCTTGAATAAGGTAGGACGGAGTCTCAGGATACTTAGTGATATGTCCCGGCGATACCTTTCCAGGCGAAATGCTATTCAGGGACTGCTGACGAGATATTGGGGCAGTGATTAACAGCTTTATCGAGTCTAGCCCGCCAGGATTCTTCGTGACAGAATCAAATACAACGGAATCACTAGCAACGTCACCAGGGTCGGCGTTGTAATCAGTGAACTGCATGGTGAAAGTAGTGCCATCTAATTTCAGAAGCGATGCAATCTCAACCTTTAATCTCAATACAGACTTGAACTCAGAAGATCTCAACAGCTTGAAATTCTCGTTATCTTCAGTAACAAGAATGGGCAAATTGACAGAGAGCTTCTGTGGACGTTGATGAGGCTCGAGAAACGAAAACGGCACAATCGTAGACGCAATGGACGCGGGAGGAGCGGAATTTGGCGGCTTTCCAGGACGGGGAATGTACTGGTTTTCATGGAGAGGAGAATCAGGGGAATCGATACGAGTAAGATTATCTCTGCTCTTGCTGCGATCACGGATCCGCAATTTTCGTAAGATCCCAACTGGAGCCTTTCGAGGCTGCTCGACATCAGGCAAGTTTCGCTGGAACATCAGAGACGATGACGGCTCATCGCGAATATCCAGAAGACTAGCAGTACTGCGAGACATTGTCATATTCAGTAGAGACGACTCTGAGGAGTTTGACTTATTGTGTCTGCGGAAGAAGTTGGTGCGAAAAGTTGGCGAATGCGACTGATGTTAGTGAGTAATTAGACAAGATGCTAAAGCTATACTTACTCCACCATTGAACGGAATCTTGGATGACGTTGTCTCAAAAGTTGACATGGGTCGCTGAGACATAAGCGTCGTACGAGGCCGAGGTATAGGGTGAGCAGAGTCAAGGATATTATCAAGGGACTTTCGTGTCTGAAACACTGCAGGCTGAAAAGTGTCGGATGACGCAGTCGTAAAATCTTCAACCGGTTTCCGTGTATCAAAGGTTTCAGCTGCATGAAGGTCATCGTCATCAGCAGTTGTATCGATGGGTTCGGCAATAGCTGACGTTGCTGAGCTCGATCTGTTAAGAAGTTTCCGCAGAATATGGACAAATCGTGACGGTGAAGTATCCCAATCGTCGTTTTTTGTTGACAGGGGACCAAGCTGTTTGACCGCCTGATAATTGACAAGTGATAGAAACTGTCCACCGTGGATGTTCTTTGAACGGAACTTTTCGATCCAATCAGGACCAAAATGATTCGAATCCAACCAGTGAAGAACCCGGTCCAGAGTCCAATCCTGAGGATCGTTGACGTTCCACAGCACCGGTGCAGGACTCGGAATAGAAGGGCTCGCCTTGGATGATGCAGGAAGGGAAGAAGAGGAAGAAGAGGAAACTGGGGTCTGAGCAGTCATGGCACCAGAACCCGGTTTGGCATTATGAGGAGATCCATCTGACGGGGGCACGGGGCCAGGATCTTGAAGTCCTGTAGGAGAGAGATTCGGTTGTTGTACTGGTTGCTGGTATGAGGATTGATATAGAGGACTTTGATGCTTCATATGAGCAGGAGTAGACATGAGAGGAGTCGACATCGGCGACTCAGCCAATCTCTGTTCAGGCGTTTGTATTGAGTTGTTTGGACTGAATGGGAAGTTGGGACTCTTCCACCCAAGATTAATAGGCCTTGTGCTGTTGGCAGCAGGTGAAGAGATCGAGGTATCTGGCGATAAGTGCGAGTGAGCTGTGTGAAATGAGGCATCTCCAGCATCACTCGCTACCGACGCTGGAGAGTCCAAATGGCCAGTGAAATTGGCAGCACCACCCAAAGACGCACCCACGTACCGCGATGGAGTCGTAGTGATGGAATCAGCCGACCTATCAGCTTCTAATGGAGCACTTTTGCGCTGTCGACGCGTTCTCATTTGAGGACGCGCCATAGCAGGGTACGGATCGTCTCCTGAGCTGGGGACCTTACGAAGGCTGTAATACGAGTCTCCGGGAATCATCAACGCATTCTCCAAAGCATCAGACGGAACGTCTTCCTCTGTCTCGTTTCGTCGAGGCATTTTGCCTGACTGTGGCGGGTATATTATAGGCAGACAGTGGAGAAATGAAGTACTGTGAAGAGAAGAAGGTGGACTCCGTGATGCTATGCGCGTATACGGTTACAGGGATAAACCGACAAGAAGAGATGAGTAGGACTTATGAATGGTAATAACGAGACCTTCAAGAACCTGCTAAGGTTGAAACCGCTAATATCAATGACAATGAAGAATGTTGGACCATTAATGAAGAATTAATCAAGGTTCATCATGTTCTTGTCGCTTATAGCGACTAGATCAATCAATTGAGCATCAATTGATGCTATTCTATGTACGTATTTACAGCTAGTAGTCTGGGTTTACCGACAGTTGCGAGATTCGGATGACGGTGAGAGCGTTCTTCGATACTATGTGACGGGTATGACGACGTCGAGGCTTGGTCTTCTCTGTGACCTTTCGCTTGACTCGAGTCTTCTCCAACACGACTCCCTTGATGCTGAAAGCTTTGTGATCAATGCGAGGGTTGCCGGTAAGTGTGTAGTCGCGAGATCCAATGACTGAGACCTGATCAAAGTCAAGAACATCGCCAACCTTGACCTCCTTTATGTTGACGGGGATGCTGATTTTGTCGCCCTCTGTCACCAAGAACTTGCGATCATACAGATGAACAGTGGCATAGAGTTTGTGGGCTTCTTTCAAAGGAGTGATATCTGCTGGCTTAGTGTATTTGATGTTGCGTTTCAACAGATTGACGGTACGAGTAACAGCTGGTGGAATAGCAGTTGAGCTCTGTGATCTGAGAATTGAAGTTGAGAACGGCCGTGGTGTCAGCAGTCGCAATGACGGGGTCGTCATAGAAGACCATGAAGCCATACAAGGTCCACGGACCAGGCTCATAGCACTCCTACTGCTCCACATTTATATGAAAAAAGAGCCTCAAACTTGTGGTGAACTGGCTCAGATCAAAGAGTGTTGGTATACTTCTGAGATTTTTTGGTTACTTCCGGGTAACATATCTCATCTCATCATCATGAGTTGCCTTCATCACCAAAATTATATTTTTTGTTGTGGTAACCGAACGACAATTGGATACGTTGGTCTGTTTGAGCCATTTTGTCCAACGGAATAATACTCAAGTATTGACGTTCAGCTTGTGTCTTATTCTTTGTGCTGTTTGTAGACTTGCGTCACAACGGTTTGCGCCACTGTGGAATGATTTTAGGGGTTAGTTGCCTCGGGTATAACTGAAGTACTTGTGAAGCAGTTTCCAGTGATTGGAAAACATTCTCAACTGTTGGAAAGTCAGTTTTTTGAAGTTATTGTGTGAAATCTCTTACCTACAAATCAGTTGTACCTGGAGAAATCCACTTTATCTAGGTATGTCCGGAAGCTCCAGTTACTACTCAGGGGCAGGACATAAGCAAACAAGTGACGGCTCGGCCGCTTCAGACGAAGCCTCGACTCGCACACCTGTTCAAGATGGTATTTCCGATGAGCCCTTTGATTTGACGCCTGATGTTGTGGCGAACGGAGGCCTAGTAAGCTCTCTCGACTCTGGCCTTGCTCATCACAGAGCCCCTTCTCTGGCCACAAGACATCAGTTCGCTGCTCATATTGCACAACAGGCATACAACAAGAATCGTATTGCCTTGGGCCAGTCTATTGAGTCGGCAATTGATCTCATGAACAACCTACAGGACCGCAATAGATCCTCGCCAGTTTACTATCCACGATCCGGCTCGCCAGAACCCGAATCTCCTACTGAACCTTCAGGCGACCAGCCACGACTTGTTTCGCGCAATTTCCAGGTTTTCAATCTAGATGTGCGATTCTCGGACCAATCCTCGCATACTCTTGAGCAATCAGCAGTTGCTTCGCTCCTCGACAGTAGGATCGAGCAGACCGTCAAGCATCTCTTGTCACTACGCGAACGCATTGACGACACTGCCTCGAAGGTCCTCATCACCGGTGATCTCAACTCTGGAAAGTCAACATTCTGCAATGCACTCTTGCGACGGAACCTTCTTCCTGCAGACCAACAACCCTGCACAAGCGTGTTTTGCGAGATTCTCGATTTCCGTGAGAACAACGAGCTGGAGGAGGTACATGCTGTGTTCATCAACATGTCATACGACCAGCTCGATAGAGCCACCTACGAGATCTTCCCCATCTCGAAACTCGACGAGCTGGTGGGCGAGAAAGAGAAGTACTCTATCCTCAAGGTATACGTTGACGACAAACGTCCACCTGAGCAAAGCCTACTCCGTAATGGCATTGTCGATATTGCGCTGATTGATGCTCCAGGTCTCAATTTAGACTCTTACCAGACGATGCAGGTTTTCTCGCGCCAGGAGGAGATTGATTTGGTAGTATTTGTTGTGAGTGCAGAGAATCACTTCACTCTTTCCGCTAAAGAATTCATCTCGACTGCCGCACATGAGAAGTCGCTGGTATTCATTGTTGTGAACCGATTTGATAATATCAAAGATAAGGGCCGATGCATGAGACGTATTCTGGACCAGGTCGCTGCTCTATCACCGGAAACCCACAAAGACGCACAGGAATTTGTACACTTTGTCAGCTCCAAGGATGCACTGGGTCCTGATGGAGATGATCCTGATGATCCTGATGGAGGAGATAGTGGTAATGGTCGTCCTGATGGTGATCCTGATTTTGATCGTCTTGAAGAGTCGCTTCGCAACTTTGTGCTTGAGAAGCGCTCGCTGTCGAAGCTGTCACCAGCCAAGACGTACCTCAACAACATTCTTTTGGACCTCGAGGTGCTAGCAGAGGTCAACATTGCATACACCAAGGGCCTGCGTGATCAGCGATTGAAAGAGCTTGACGACATCACGCCAGACTTTGAGAAGTCCATGACTGAGAGCACCAAGATCATTGAGCAAGTTGAGCACAGCATTGAGTCTGTCAGCGAGAAACTGTATAACGATACAACAGAGCATCTTAACAATGTTCTAAGCGACAGAGGACTTGTGTCGTCAGTTGCATACACGTCCATCTTCGATGCGTACAAGTATGCTGACCAGATTCGGGCAGCAATTATTGACCGTATCCAGGAGGCGGTTGTGACATGCGAGACAGAAGCCCGCCAGCAAACTGCTGTTTCGGTTAACGCCATTAAATCTCTCGGTATTTTGCATCTTGGAGATCGACCTGCATTTTCTAAGATTTTCCGGGAAGATGCCATGTTTTCAAAGAAGCGGGACATTTTGACGCGGTCGATTAAGACTCAGCTCAGTTTTACGGATTTTTTCAGCTTCTCAATGCCCTTTGGTGGAGTATGGTCCTACTTGTTTGATGATGCTTCTTCTGAGGGTGACATTGAAAAGCCATCGCCAGATGCTACCGCTACATCTACTGCCCTTACAGTGGCTTCAGTTGTTGGTGGATCGCAAGTTGTGCTAAGGAGCAGCTGGATTAAGCATGCTTTTAATCTCGTTGGCTGGCTCGATTACCGAGCAGTCAGGCGTCTTGCGGTGCCTGTTGCGGTGATTGCAAGTATTGCTGGTGCTGCGTATGTTGTTTCTGAGATCCCCAACTCTGTTCCACGAAATATCTCGCGCAAAGTTGCCAACGAGGTCAAGAAAATGGGATATGTTCACTCGAATGCGGACAGAATTGCCAAGGAAGCACGCAAGGTTCTCAAATACCCGGCTGGAGACCTTCGTGTCGAGTTCCAACGGGCTGTAGATGCCAAACTGCACAAGCGCGAAGAGTGTGCTGAAGCAGCCAAGCAAGCAGAGTCTGGCTACCACTATTTCACACAGTTGCACGCTCAAGCAGCAGCTCAACGGGCTACTGTCGAAAGCTTTAACCTCGAAGGTCTTCCTGAAGTTGATTAAGTAAATGAGATATCTTCACTCTTGTCTGTACATAATTATATTAATGCATTGTAAAGTTACACGTTACGCGTCTCTTTGAAGACGGGAGTAGTTCGTGATAGTTAGATGTCGATGTTGACGGTTTTAAGGGCATCACGGGCCCAGCTCGGGTACTTTGATGAATCTCCATCATATAAATCACTGAAGAACTTGGCGACAAACTCGGGATAGGCGTCGGCAATGATGGCTTGACGAGCACGACGCATGAGATCGAGCTGATAGAATACATTGTGGATAGTCAGAACGTGAGCTCCAACAGTCTCTTTTGTAGCGGTGTGGAATATATAGGCTTTGGTGATGCCCATTCCACCTTCATGGCGTGGCTTGCAAGCAGGACACCCACATCCTTCTTCTATAGGGGTGTAATCCTTTGCGTAACGACGGTTTCGCAGGTTTAGAACACCCTTTGAGGTAATGGCATTACCAAACCGAGCAGTTCGTGTAGGATAGACACAGTCAAACAAATCTGCACCCAGAGCTACAGATACAACAAGGTCTTCAGCATAGCCAACACCCATGCAGTATCGAGGTTTATTTTGTGGTAGAATGTCGGTACACAAAGAGACGACACGACAATATGACTCCTTGTCCTCACCTCCAGACAAACCACCAATTGCAATACCGGGAGTATCGCGCTTCATCATTTCATGACAGCAAATAGTTCTCAGCTCATCGTTGAGACCTCCCTGAATAATGGCAAATAGGTTCTGAGTATCCGGGTTCTTGTGAGCAGCAATACACCGGTCTAACCAGCGGATACTGCGGTACATGGCTTCCTCCATGCGAGCACCTGTCGTGAGAGTAGCGACGACGTCGTCCAATTGCATTATGATATCGGAACCAATGCTGTTCTGAAGCTGTATAGAGTGCTCGGGAGTCAACAACATTGGTGAACCGTCATGTGGACTCTTGAAATTGACACCTTCCTCGGTGATAGTGGCCAACTCGAGTAGAGAAACCATCTGAAACCCGCCAGAGTCGGTAAGAATGTTACCATTCCAAGATTGTAGCTTATGAGCGCCTCCCACAGCATCCAGAGTCGCTTGACCCGGCCGTAGACCAAGATGGTATGTATTATTGAGACAGATCTTGCACCCGAGGTCTTTAAGTTGTTCATATGTGAGACCCTTTAATGAAGCTTGAGTTCCTACAGGCATAAACATTGGTGTCTCTACAGTACCATGAGGAAGCGTCATATTGGCGGCGCGAGCCTTGGACCGGCTACATTTCGCCACAACTTCAAATCCAAGTGCTCTTCCCGTATATACAGAGCCCTGAGCTCCCTTGGCAAGTGTCATGACTCGCATGTAAAACGCTCCGATGAAGAGATGAAGCCAAAAATTAAGTTGCATATCCTCTGCAGATTAGGGCAGAATCGAGGATCAGTCAAAGTGTGGTGAAGTTACCAGTAAAGAGCATGACAAAATACACAATTAACAATATCAAGTGCCTTGATGAGTAGTTTAGAAGGTTTTCCTCGGAGGAGAACCTGACAGTTGGCCGGAAAGTGTCATTCGCTTACAAGTATTGATTCATTTGACAGGTGCAGGGTGCATGGGTAGCTCATATGAAGATGATCCGAAACGGAAAAACATTTAATAATAAAAATATATCCATTATCGGACTCCGTCTCCAATTCTCCTATCTCCGACAGTTCTGTCATTCCAACTGTCTGCCACTGACCTTATCGGGATGACGACAAAGTCGGTGCAGTCGTCCTACAAATTATAGTCGGGTTAGGTCCAAGTAGTATAAATTGTGGTGAAATCATCAGATCTTCACCATATGCACTTTTCTCCATGTCATTCCAGCGTAAAACTGTGGTGATTTCAAGTAACTCGGGCGCAAATTCCTCGACGAGGATCTCTCCGCCAATTGTCGATTCCACAGTACCATCAGCTGTCAACCGAGTCGTTCCAGCTGTCAACCGAATCGTTCCAGCCGTGAATCGAGGAGTTCCAGCCGTGAATCGAGAAGCCGTCAACCGAGGAGTTCCAGCTGTGAACCGACGAGGTCCTACAACAACTGAAGGTGAAACTAAACGACATTTTCAAACACACGCAAACGTCCTTCAGCATGGAGCTGTCATCCCATCTATCCATACCTCACAACCAACAGTGTCAACTGCATCAGATAGTCTTGACAAACTTCTAGGACACGGCGGACTGCCTCTAGGCACATCGCTTCTTGTCGAGCAGTCGAGCACTACCGACTATGCCAACTCTCTGCTCCGCTCATTTGCAGCTCTAGGTGTCGTCCAGTCAAGAGCAAATGTCCCCGTACACACCATAGTTATTGGAGGACTTCCCGGCTGGAAAGACGGGCTGCCTGGTGTGTATCAGACGAGCAAGCAAAAGGCATCAGAAAAGGCGAAAAAGGAGGAAGGAAAGTTAAGCGTCGACAACCTTGTTCGCGGTGCCCCATCAGTAGAGCGACCTAATATGAAAATCGCCTGGCGATACGCTCGTGATGGCTCGGCGACGACTGCTGGTTCGGAAGACAGCAGTACTGGAACTACTACAACGTCTAAACCCAATTATTCTGCTACTCTCGATTATACTTCTTTGCTGATGCCACGACCAAACGCATACGAGCTGACTACGATCAGTGACACTGCCGACATTCCTGCAGTTCTAAAACAGCTTGAAACCATCATCAAAGCCAACTTGGCCAAAGATTCCTTGGTGCGTATTGCTATTCCTGCTTTCTTGCATCCTATGTCATATAGTCTTGAGGCAGCACATCCGCGAACTGTTATCCCATTTGCACACGGTTTACAACGGTTATACCGTCAGTACCCTGGCACGGTGACTGTTGCTATGTCGCTGAACCTCGAGCTGTATCCGCGTGACTCGCCGGTCATTCGCTGGCTTGAAATCCTGTTTGACGGCGTCATACAACTTGAACCATTCTCGGATGACGTTGCTACACGCATCAACAGTGGAAAAGAGCCCGATCAAGCGACTCACGGCCTAGTGCACGTCTACAAACTACCAGTGACAAGCGAGCGTGGTATGATGCATGAGTCACACGGAGAAAAGGCTTTCCGTGTATCAAGACGGCACTTTGATATTTTCAATTGGGAAATCCCAGTCGAAGATGATGCCCCTGAAGAGCCCCAGTCGTCTCTTGACTATTAATTTATTTGTGAAGCCGCTATTCATCATGCTCCAGATGCTGTTCCCTTTGCTCTCGGGAATCTACAAGGCTATCAGAATTCGCCACCTTACACCTCAATTCAACCTTTAATCTTCTTCAAATTCTTCTTCCCCATACATTTCCCATTCTACTTGATGTCTTACCTGTATTACTCTGTGTATCACATTTACCACTTTCCCCCACCTTCCCCCACACCCCTTCCTTATTCGATAATCCGCCGATCGTTCACCCGCTAAAGCGGACTTACCCCGTTGCTGCACCTCATAGCTTCTGGCAGTTCTCTATCTTTGGCATTCTACTGTATCCCAACGAAGGAGCAGTTGGTAAGGAATTCGGGCCGTTCAGTGCATCAAGTTTGGCGGCCCACATCCGAAAACAATGGTAGATAACGTGTCGGAATTGCCGGCGAGCCTCGGCAAGCTGAAAATGCGCATTCCGAGCAATGCGCGTCATCGACTGGCTAGAATCATCAACCGGGCATTTGCTCAGTCGTTTCTAGTACAAGGACAGCCTATCGTCGCAACAGGCTCAGTAACTAGATCTCAGCATCCTGACATGTCTTCTCCAGCCCTTGTATTGACAACCGACGCGACATTTCAGCTCAAAGTGCCCAACTCATCACACCAAAGTCTCCACCATGCGCGCTCAGCAGCGTCAGTCGAGGCACTTGTTGTGAATCATCAAGCAGTGCACGAAGCTGCAAACGACACACTTCAAGTTCCATACTTACAGCAACAAGCTTCGAGTTCTCAGCGCGGGTTACAGCGGTTCTACTCGTGGTCAACGTACTCGTCCGAATCGGCAGGTCCTATGATAGCAGTGCGCCACCGCAGTACCGACAAGGACTCGGTGCTAGGCGAAACTGAGTCGGATATGGACTGTTTTGCGGTAGACAAACATGCTGTGGACTTTATAGGCGTCATGCCCTCTGAAATCGTCCTTCGTATCTTCCAGGATCTCGACACAGCCACACTAGCCGCATGTAGCAGGGTTTCAAAGTCGTGGAGAAGCGCTGCTGAAAACGATGCTGTCTGGCGTCAATTGTACTACAAACAAGGATGGTGCGCGTTGCCCGTTCTGCCAGAAAGCCTCAGCTGGCAGGGGCTATACCATGTACGCCAGCAGCTTGAGGATCGATGGGAGCAGGGCCAAGTGACGGCCGAAACGCTGCCTGGTCACACGGATTCCATATACTGCGTGCAGTTTGATGACGACAAGATCGTGACTGGCTCCAAAGACAGAAGTATCAAAGTGTGGAATGCATCGTCGGGAAAACTGTTGAAAACGCTGGAGGGAACCAATGAAAGACACACGCCGGCGGTTACTGGAACAGATGGTATCATGCACACTGGTTCAGTCCTTTGTCTTGCATTTGACGACAAGCTTCTCGTGTCCGGGTCGAGTGATTCGTCATGTATCATTTGGCAATTACCTCAGTTCAAACCCGTCAAGCGCGTATTTAGGCATAGTCGAGGTGTCCTTGATGTCCGGCTACACCCTGAATTCATTGTATCGTGTTCGCGTGATGGGACAATATCTATCTGGGACCGGACGAGCCCATCGTACCAGTTGAAGCACCGACTGCGTGGACACCTGGGTCCTGTGAATGCGCTCGCAGTTCATGGCAACCATGTGTTTAGTGCTGGTAGTGACAAGGTTGTCAAGATGTGGAACGTTCTGACAGGCGAGATGGAGCGCGAATTCCGCGGCAACATCCGAGGTCTGGCATGTGTGCAGGTATCGGAAGATGGGAAATACGTTGTCAGTGGAGGCAATGACAAGACAGTTCGCGTGTTTGAAGTGGAAACAGGACAATGTATTCACGTACTAGAAGGACACAAGAGCCTAGTGCGATCACTTCATCTAACGGGAGGTAAGATTATATCAGCGTCTTATGACCAGACCATCCAAGTATGGGATCTCCACACTGGACGGGCTATCACAAGTCTGACTGGATGGCATGGTAGCTGGATATTTTCAGCGCGGGCCGACTCGAAACGGATCATATCGACATCGGTGGGTACCAAGGCAGTGATTCTCGACTTTACCGAGGGTCTTGACCAAGAATATTTAAGTTGCATCAGGGGATGACGGTTTGAAGGACATGTTATGACATTAAATGACGTTTATGAGGAATGAGGTGAAGAGTAAGATTCTACGAGACACTTTTAGTAGAGTAATGAGTTGTAGAATGAGCTTTATATTAGAATTGGCCATTACGAGAGAATTCGAAGTATAATATGGTGAAGTCATTATCAAGGTACTGAACAGAGTTAACTCTAGTATAACATGGTGAAGTCATAACAGTTAATTAAACACGGTAAAGTCATGATTCGATACAATAGTTGATTCTATGGTGAAGTCATGATGAATACTAAACAGTTGATTTAATATAACACGGTGAAATCATCAAACAGCTGGTTCCATAATATCGTCTTGATCCAAGTTATAATACAGCTGATTCCAGTTACTATGACCTTGATCCAAGTCATCAAACAGTGGATTCCCGTGAAGATGACCTTGATCCAATATATGACACCGTCTACTGCTATACAAATGAAATACTTCATAAATACAGAGTAGCTACTAAGTTGAAAGACATTGAGGTCTTCATGATATGTACAGGGTTCTAAGAGAACCATGAGGTCCATTTCTGGCGAGCGTTCGGTGAGACACCAAGACGGTTGGCCTTGGAAGCTCCATTGCCAATATTGAAGCCCCAACTTTGCAGTTTCTTGACAATTGAAGGAGTTAGAGCAGCTGTCAGAGGAATACGCACAAAAATGAACACGGATTTGTGGATAGCATAGGCAACAGCCAGCTCAGTGAGAAAAACACTCCAAGTGTATGATCCATCGGCAGTATCGGCAGCAGCAGCTTCTTTTGTGCTGGCATCCGGATCCGAAATCGTAGAAAGGTCTTCATCTTTTGTTCCCCAGCCAATGTATCCCTTGATGGCTCTCTCGAGCTCAGCAGCTTTCTCTTGGCCCATACTGTGGACAAATAAGAAGCAGAGGGGCAAGTCAAGCGCACTAAGACCCAAATAAACACCAACAGCCGACCATCCATAGCGCTGGAAAAGCTCTTTGAGCGACATCTTCTTTTTAGGATCTTGTTTGGCACCTTGACCCGGGTTTGGACCCTTTGGCTCGAATCTTGGAGTCTCGGAAGCCTTCAAGTTCTTGATCTCATTGCGCACAGACCGTGAAGTTCGCAACGTGCGCAATGGTTGGATCCGTGGACGTATTAGTCGTGGCACCTGAAAGGCTACACGGGCCAATGGTGACGCGCGAGCTGTTTTCGTAGCGAAATGACACAGCATTGGATGGTGAAGCGATGCTGTTAAGCGGCAAAAAGGAGCCCGAATTTATAGCTGCCGCGGCAGGGAGGCGATGACGCACGGCTGTGGAGGCGACGCGTAAACGCGGCAGCTTAGGAGACACAACGGAACACAGAGAAACTGAGCGGGCAGTAGAGGAAACAGGCAGAGTTTATCAGAATCAACAGATTGCTACAAAGGTAATGGTACAATGGTGAAATGAAAGGTGTACAAGTTGCTAAGAAATATGGCCACTTGCACGTTAATCGAATGGTAGTGTCGGCTATAAGGATGGATATCAGACGAGGCAGGATCAAGCAACGACTCAACAGTAGATTCAATGCCAGGACTTACTGTCCAGATAAACAAATTAAATGCTCAATTGATCCATAAACTTAAGTCTTGATAGTCACTGATGTGAAGGGCAGGTACAGTAGAGTACGGGGCCTGATCCACGCTTCACTTTTACCATAATAGACACTTAGGGACCAGATCGACACTCAATACATGAGAGTTATAAAGTTCCATGGGAGGATGAAAAGGTCAACAAAATCTTTTATGCACGCTCCTTACAACTGAAAAAGTCTCCACCGTGGTTTACGCTTCTCGGTAAACGCTTCTAGACCCTCCATAGTGTTGGCTGCGCTCTTGTAGTTGACCATATTGCCCTGCATAGCCTTGTTCGTGGCATCAGTGAGCGTCTCACGAGTATCGGTATATCCAGCATGGATACTTCGAAGAGTAGCAACAACGGCATCTGGCGAGCCAAGACACACGGACCGTGCTAATTGCACAGCAGCTGGCATCAGATCCTGTTGGTTCTCAACAACACGGTTCAACAGACCCCACCGAAGAGCTGTGCGTGCCGAAATGGGCTCGGATACAATGGCCAGCTCGGTGGCCCGCTTAATACCAAGCATGTGACCAATTCTCGGAAGAGCACCGGCAAGAGCCACGACTCCGCGGCGCGTTTCGGGTAGTGAAATCTGTGCTGAGGCCACAGCTACAGCCAAGTCACAGTTGATAATGGCCTCTGTACCTCCACCAAACGACGATCCGTTGACGGCTGCAATGATGGGTTTGACCGACTGGCGGTTCGATAGACCCAAGAATCCAGAACCTGGAACTGCTGGTGTCGAGTCACCTCTCGACGCTTTTTCCTTCCATTCTGTGTTAAAAAGTGGGTGGGGGTGTACATTTCGGGCTCCGACAAGTAGCCAGTTTCTAATAGTAAACTGATAATCAACTAAACTGACAAGTAAACAGGTAAACCGGATCACATATGTGCTCAAAAACTGCTTAGTGGAGGAGTTGCCGGCACTTATCAACCTACCCTTTAGATCAGCTCCAGTACAGAAAAACCGGCCCTTGGCAGTGAAAATAGCGACTCGGAGTCGTGGATCATGCTCAAACTTGGTCCACAGTTCGTCCAGCAAATAATGGTACTTGGAAGCAATGGAATTGTGTCCCTTTTTGTTGTCGAGTGTTACAATGAGAATGGCTGCGTCCTTAATATCCACATGATATATATCCTGTGACAATGGAACGTACTCCTGACGAAGTAACTGGTTACTATCAACAGACACCATGGCGAAGAAAAACGGTTAAACTGTCAATGAAGAAACAAAATCGGAGAAGAAGGATAGCAAGATGAAACAGAAAGTGGAGAAGAACCGAAGTGGAGAAGAACTGGGTTATCAGGGTACGGTCAAATATGGGGTAGTACGGCTGACGCGTGCACAGCCGTGCAACGGCCGCGGACTGGCGCCGGCACCAGCGGGTTCATTGGAATAACGCCGACACACCGCCGAGGATGAGCGGATCGAAGTTGGTTGGGCTGGTAGATTGTTCAAGATTGGCAATTAAGGTTAACCTTTGCCCCTCACGGACACAAACCCCCCGGTCACCGTGGGCGGCTGAACTCCGAGGACTTAGACTCCAACCCTCGTGCCCTTCTGCAATGACCTCGGCTCCTTGCACTTCTCCACATTATTTAAAAGCAAGCTGCTCCCCCGGCTTTCTACTATCTTCCAGTGTTTCTCCTCGTCGTCCAATTGTTACAATGACAGATTATTCCAAGTTCGAATTCTTCACAGTTGATAAGCCCGCCGAATGGGTACTTCACGTCCAGATCAACCGTCCAAAGGTCCACAATGCCATGAACAAGGAGTGCTATGAGGAGTACCGTGAGGTGCTCAAGCTGGCTGCTGTCGACTCGGATATTCGTGCCATTGTCTTGTCTGGAAACGGTAAGAGTCTCTGTTCAGGTATTGATTTGCAGAATCTTGCCAGTGCTGGTTCTGCCGAAGAATCTGACGACCCTGCTCGCAAGGGAATCTACCGTACTCTGGAGATCCAGAACTTCCAGGATTGTATCAATTATCCTCACACCATCAACAAGCGTGAGTATTAGTCTTGAGGTGTAAAGTCGACTTGAATAAGCCTTGATCTTGGCTTGATGTTGGCTTCATGGCAAGCTTGATATTTTTTAAAGTCTCTTTTGAAGCGGAGCACTGGACTTGTCTAACACAGCTGTCATTGGAATCGCTCATGGATTCACCTACGGTCTCGGAATCGACATCCTGACTGCTGTAGACATCCGTTATGCCGTCCGTGACGTCAAAATGTCCATCAAGGAGGTCGATGTTGGCATGGCTGCCGATATTGGAACCTTGCAACGTTTCCCCAAGATTGTCGGAAACATTGCCTGGGTCAAGGAACTCGCCTACACCTCGCGAGTGTTCACGGCCGACGAGGCCCAGCAACAAGGTTTTGTTAGCAAGATCTTTGACACCAAGGAGCAGGCCATTCAGGGCGCTGTCGAGCTTGCTAGCCTCATTGCTTCCAAGTCGCCGGTTGCTGTTCACGGTACCAAGCGTTCCATCAACTACGCTCTTGATCACCCCATCTCCGATGGTCTGCAACAGATTGCTACCTTTAACGGTCATGGTCTAGGAGTTGATCTCATGGAGGGTATCATGGCCTCGCGTGCCAAGACCAAGCCTACTTACGAGAAGCTGTAGTCTGGTCAGGACTTTGACATCAAAATACTAACCATGATACAGTGAATGACATACAATGACATAGCACAATCCTTACCAATCCTAACAATGTTCATCTCAATTAAAGATTTGTACCCAATAGGTTCTCACTTGTTCTCGACCTTGACTGCCTTGTTAATTCTGCCATCTTGTGACTCGTGCTTTCGCTTGTCTCCAGATCTGAGCCGTTTAGCAGCAGGTTGTTCACTACTTCCATCTTCCTCAGCTTCTTTTTTCTCTTTAACATCACCGTCCTGCTCGGCTTTCTCTTCCTCTTTAACGGCGCCGTCCTCCTCATGTTCCTTGTCTTCCTCCTTCTTTACATGGCCTGAGTCCTGCTTGGCTGCCGTCTCGGCTTCCTCCTTAGCTTCCTCCTTGGCTTCTTCCTTGGCCTCCCCCTTGGCTTGCTTCCTTGACTTTCCCGAGGCAGTGAAGAAGGTGGATGGTTCTCGTGGACGCGCAGACACAGATACTGGCTGATTGAGTGTTTCTGAATCAAAACCAACCTTGTTGACCTTTGTTGAGACCTCGTAAACATCTAGATCATCAAAGGGAGTTGGTTTGATGAGCTTCGTAAAGTCCACTTTGTTCAGATCCCAGGAAATATCTGGGTTCAGCCAGTGTTCGATCATGGGGTCTTCAGGATCAACAACAGCAGGCATTCTTTCATGTAACCACTCGACTCCAGGATATGCTGGTGTGGTAATAATTGTAAATGACTCGAGAGTTTCGCCTGCAGTGTTCAAGTCCCATAGACCAGCAAGACACATGAGCTTGCCGTCTTTGCGCTTGATATAGTAAGGAATGCTCTTTTTGGATTTGGCCATCTTTTCCCATTCATAGTAACCTTCAATGAACACGAGACAGCGATGGTGTTTCTTAGGACCCGACCAAACAGATCTGTTCTCCGCAAGACTTTCCACTCGACAATTGATCATTTTGCCGCCTTGTTTCTGATCCTTGAAGTACGAAGGTACAAGTCCCCACTTCATGTAATCAACCACGCGAGATGTCTCTTTTGACTTTTCGTTTTGGGCAGTTCGATACACAGCACCATATTTAGTAGGTCCTATATTGTGGCTGTTGTTAGAGATGAAGTACGAGGCAACGAGCTGTCAACCTACGAGATCGTGGCTTGTCGACCGTTGCGAACATCGTCCAATATTAGATTCAATGCTCGCACGTGTGAGCTTATTTCTTCTGGACGCTGAGTTAGATGAGCTTTAGAGCATCAAAGTGACGTACAATAGACAGTGAGTATCTTCCGCACATGATGAGATCCTCGAGATGTGGGGTAACTGAGTGATGTCTCTTTTCACAACGAAATGTAGAAAGACGAGGTTTAAATAGTCAATTCAAATGCCAGAATTGCGCAAATGTTACTTGACAGGAAAAAACCCTAGCACATTAAAAACCTGATTGCTCTTTCAGCAAAGGTCAAAGGTAAAGGCTCACTGAAGCTTAACTGAGAGATGGATCTACAGGGTCCAGCACCAAGGCCGGGTAACAATCTGTTCTAAGTGGTCTACTTTATTTAAACGATACTTCTGTGCAAGGGATACCATTCCAAAACTTGATCTCCTATTATTTATCTTTGCATCTTTAAATAAAAACAGGTCAATGCTGCGAAAAAACTTGCAGCTGTTGCGACTGGCATCACATGCGTCGTCAGCAGGGAGAACCGCTGGATCAGGGCGGATACTGGCTAGTTACTCGCAACCAATAGTACCCCAGCAGGTGTTGCGACGACTACCATTGATTCGACCGTTCACATCTGGTTTCCAACCACCTCCAGCCCTTCCTAAACGCGCACGCCCATATCGATGGGTTATAATATTTGCATTGGCCATTGCTGTGTCGGGCATAGGCTTTCGATACTATACTCGACACAACTATCCTCCGGAAGTGGCTGCTAAGCTGCGCAAGGGCCTACGAGCCGAGCTCGATGGCGGCGGTAGCGGCGAACCTGACTACCGACTGGCTCTTCAGTACTATCTCGAAGCGCTGGAGGCAGCAGATGAAGTAGGACTGTCTGCCCTGTCAGATGAGTACACTGGCATGCAGATCAAAATTGCGCAAATGTACGAGAAGCTGGACATGGTCGACGAGGCCCGTTTGCTGTATCGCGAGATGGGCACGTCATATATCCAGGCATTATCTGAAGGCAGGTCAATTCCTGCTGAGTTGAGGCCTCATATCATCCAGCGCGACCTACGGATAGCGCTCAAAACAGCAGTCCTCGAGTCGATGGTTGATCCGAACATCGCCAAGATGGGTCTACTGGTGCATTGTGTGCAGGCGCAGAACGAGGTGGCTCGTACGAGCTCCGAGGCTGGTGAGATGATGAAGAATATTGACAAGTACAAGCATGGATTCAATCTGACGCTGAACATTGATGCTGAAGCACGCAATATTAACGACGGTTCGGCGTGGGAACCGTTTCGAGACGAACTGTTCAGCGCTCGCGACATGTTTGTAGCATTATGTCTTGCGACGGGTGATATTGGTGTGGCCCTTCACACCAAGTTGGCCACAACCGAATGGATGAATCTGTCAGGATGTGATGTTGGTGATGTGCTCATGTCGTTTTACAATGCTGGATCCATCTGCTACCTTCAGGCTGAGCAGCTGGAGTTGCAAGAAGCACAGAGCAAGGAGCACAATATGGATGAGCATAGCAAAGACGCTCGCATGGGTGCCGATATGGCTCTAGAGCAATCACGACTGTGTTTTGATGCCATTCTCACGGCTGTTCAGAACCTTCCTGGTAAGGCACGACGCGAAAACACAGTTGCCGAAGTTCACGCTCTGTCGACCTATGGGCTTGGAGTCATTTCCCTTCACAAGGGAGAGCATGACAAGGCACGGGATCTGCTGCGGGAAGCACGACTGCGAGCCAAGGGCTGCGAGTTTGACGTGTTGGTGACGAGTTCCGAGCTCGAGCTCGACAAACTCAACAAGATTCTTGAGGATCTTAAGACGAACAAAGATGAGTCGTCTGCAAAGTACAATCCTCCATCTCTGGATGTTTTGCTATTGAAACCCAAAGAGCAGGACGAGGAATTACATGTTAAGTGAGGTACGCTTCTATTCGGATGGTGCTTTGGTCATGATTGTCATAGACGATGCTACTCAATGGTCGTTACTATCTGGTCTTACGATCTGAACATTATAAGCTGGACATCTTCGCGAACTGGACGTCACAGTTACAAACTGAACATCACAAACTGGACATCTTCATGAATTGAACGTCACAAACTGAACGTTACAAACTCAACATGTTCATGAACAAAATTCAAAGATCGAGCCAGTAGTCCACTAGTCAACTAGTGACGTTACGTCAACTTCCAGGTAAAATTAGATATCTAATGAAGTCTGTCAATATTAGTACCATCATGAATGCCAACAGCTTCATCAATCCACTTCACCTTCACTGCTTCATGAACTTCAATCCACTTCACCTTTACAGCTTTATGAACTTCAATCCACTATTACTGCCTCATCAACTTCTTATGAACTTCAATCCACTTCATGTTCTCAGCTTCTCATCACCTTCACTTCTCATCTACTCGTCACTCTACATCCTAAAACTTCAATAATGCAATTTCGTTACGCAAATGCTAATTAATAAATCAATGGGAAATAGTAGCCTTGAGACGCGACCAAAGCGACGACGACGTTGGCTGGAGTTCGTTACCAAACTCTGGCATGGGCATCGAAGCTGCTGGCGAAAGTCCTGCTCGTGGTACTGCTGAGCGGTGACGTGTTGAAGAGTCAGACGACGAGACAGATGAACCTGACCAGGCAGGCACCAGTGCAGGCTTCTTGACAGAACGAGCAACAAAGTTACCAGCACCTCCACGGCCAATCACGTAGCTATCAGGTTCAACATCCATAGCCTGGTGAACTTCTTCAAGGTACTCATTCGGAGATAACACGGGCATACGGGAAATAGGCACGTTGTTTCCGTAACCGCCACGACCAGCCCGGAATGTCTGACGTGGTGAGCTAAAGTGCTGGATAGGAGCCGGTGTTGAAGGCACCAAGTCCATTTCCTGCTCTGTCTTTTGACGGACGTAGTTTCCGTAGCCTCCACGACCAGTCAGGGGCATAGTAGGTAGGAATGTAGGTAGGAGAGTAGTGGTATGAGACAAACAAGTTATGTGAGGGTCAAAAACAAACAGACCAAATCTCAATATACACAGATTATTAGACTGTAAATATCGTGGTTTTCAACTGATTTGTGGCTCGATTGTTTCTGTTGGGTAGCTTCAACTTGAAAAGTGGTTGGTATAAAGACAAATTTGCAAATTTGTAAAAAGCTTTTCGTCAACCCCGCATTTCCCGTGGTACTGTCATGTGTGGTTATTGGCGGGTGATTGACAAAAAAAGTCGGGGTAACACATAAAGCGGGGTAATCCGACTCAGCAGTTGGGGACGACTCTATAATGGTATAACAGATCGATATGAAGACTGGTAATGTGGATATTTGAGCTGGATATTCGTTCCGACTTCATCAGATCAAGGCGATTTCTTCCTAGTCCGTTGCTATTACCGCCACCTTCGGGCTCCTCCGTCATCACCTGCCGCCATGTCGTGCTCTCGGCCCGCTGTGCAAATTTTCGGGGCAAGGGCCCGCACCTGACCACAACAATGATGTAGTGGTGGGTACAGTTTAACAGTAAGAGGCAAGGGAGCCATGGAAGGAGTAAGAGCTGTGAAATGCTTCATAGTGATATCCAAAAGTCGAAAATAACAGTCCATGATCCAAATTGAAAGACTTCGCTTGTAGTTTGATTACCAGTTTGGCTCTCGGTTTTGGGCCTTTTAGTGACTAGACCATTTTGGCAGTTCAGCCAATGTTACCACAACAATCATGCTGCACTGGGTATTGTAACATCAGCATCAGCACACAACGAACAAACAACCTAAGGAGAACTGTTGAAATACATCTAAATGTCAAACAGTAAGTAATGATGTACAAATGTGGGGAACGCTTGGTCTTTATATTGGACTGCCTTATCTTTTCGTACTAGTTGCATGAGTGGCCGATACACTCTGATAAGGTCGGCAAGGCCTGTGATTGGTGGAGGGGAGGTAGGTGGGGGTAAGGGGTGGTGGTGGAGGGTGTAATTGGGTAGGGGTAGTGCAGGGTGCATGGTCTAGGGTTGAAGGGTAAGGGTTGTCCAAAAAGAAGCATGGGTATGGACTAGGGTAGGGGCCTACATTGGCTCTTCGCTGTTACTGCGTGGACAAGGGCCGGCACGTTTACTCGCCGGCGAGGGTTGGGGTATCTGCCCTGCATACACGACCCTAGCCCGAAACATCGAGGGCTAGGGTAGGATCGTGAACCTGGAGGATTCCAAATGGCCTGGTACAGCATTCTAACGAGCAAATGATCTGACAATCTGTACACTTCATTGCATTCACTTGACGTCGCCCTTTTTTGGCCATCCTTAAACTACTTATACCTTGTTCTACACTCACTATACACCCCTTTTGGGTTCTCTATTCTGTTTCCTGAGTCTCCCCAACCCTGACGACCCTCTGAATGATGACACTTCCTATGAGCTTCCCTGACTAATAGCAGTCAACAACCGACTTAATCTCCGTGAATTCCGTCATTCTAATCTTCTTGTTGCCATATAAATACTGTACGACTTCCTGTCTTTTTTTAACGACATTTTTATTCGCCATTTAATCAGATTACCTACGCCTCTCTTCCTCCCTGCAATAAGCCTCTCCCCCTCACTTGTACCTCGGCTCGACTTAACTCCGGTTCTTCATCGACAAAGTTGTTAATCGAATTGGACGCCGCAGAAGCCTGTGCTGTACCAAACAACGGTGTACACGATCTTTGCACCTGGTCATCCAACCGTCCAATATTTTACCTGTCTTTGTATTCTGATAACCCGTCAAACTGCACCGCGGCCCTCACTTTTTATCTCCGTAACCCCCGTCTATTATACATGTGTCGAACCCCAACCACCTTGTTCCCCACACTATATAATCCCCGCTGTGCCCCCCTCGAACAAACTGTGCTTAATAACAGTTTCACGCTTTTGAAACTCCTGGATATACACACCAACAATGGTCACTTTCACCGATTACGACGATATCCCGTCCACAACGTCTCCCGAGGAGATTGTTCGCAAACATGGTATTGTCACAAAAGGATTCCGATCTGGTAAGACTCTACCTATCTCGTTTCGCCAGGAACAGCTTCGCAACATGTACTACGCTGTGCTCGACAATACCGAGCTGTTGAAAGAGGCTGTATTCCGCGACTTCAGCCGTCCTTACGATGAAACGCAGGTCCTCGAGCTACATGGAATCTTCACCGATCTTGACAATATGATCAATGACCTACCCAAGTGGGCCAAGGACGAGGCCATTTGGGGAGGTATCAAAAACATGCTGTCTCGCCCTCGTGTTCGCAGACAACCCCGTGGAACGGTGCTCATTGCCTCTCCTTGGAATTACCCTTACTTCCTGTCGGTCAACTCGATTGCCGCTGCCATTGCTGCTGGTAACACGGTCATCTGGAAGCCTACTGAGATTGCCCCCAATTCCTCGTTGGCTCTGACCAAGGTCCTCGAGAGTGCTCTTGACCCCGAAATCTTCCAGGTTGTCAATGGTGCTGTGGCTGAGGCAACTGCGCTACTGGAGCTCAAGTTTGACTTCATCATGTTGACTGGTTCGACTGGTGTCGGTAAGATTGTCGCCAAGGCCGCTGCCAAGCATCTTACTCCGACGTTGCTCGAGCTCGGTGGAAAGTCGCCCGTCTTTATTGCTGCTGACGCCGATATCAAGGTGGCTGCAAAGCGTGTAGCCTGGGGCAAGTTCGTCAATGCTGGTCAGACGTGTGTTGCACCCGACTATGTGCTTGTCGAGGCCTCGGTCGAGAAGCAGTTTGTGGCTGCTCTGAAAAAGGCCACCATTGATCTGTACCCCAACATTTCCAAGGATGACAGCAGCTACTGTCACATTGCCAATGAGCGTATGTTCCATCGCCTTACCGACCTTGTTTCTCAGTCCAAGGGCAATGTGGAGCTCATCCATGGCACGCCAGACGAGAAGACTCGGTTCCTGCCACCGACCATTGTGTCGGGTGTCAAGGCCGATGACGCTCTGATGCAGGATGAGTTGTTTGGTCCTGTTCTACCTATCATCACGATCAATGATATTACAAAAGATGGTGTTGACTTTGCTATTGACAACCACGATACGCCTCTGGCTCTGTATGTGTTCACGAGCTCCACCAAGAAGGCTGACGACATTTTGGCCCACGTCCGCTCGGGTGGAGCCGTTGTCAACGATACGTTGCTTCATGTCGGTGTAACGCAGGCTCCTTTTGGAGGAGTCGGCCAGTCGGGAATGGGCTTTTACCACGGCAAGTGGGGTTTTGACACTTTCTCTCATCTCAAGACGGTTCTTGCCAACCCCATTTTCACCGAGGCTGTGATGAAGGTCCGATACCCACCTTACAAGAAAGCCAACCTTAAGCGTCTCGACCGCTTGGGTATGCCATCTCCTTGGTACTCGCGTACCGGCCCTGTGCAGCGTTCGTTCATTCGCCGTCTTCTGGGCAACCTCTTGTCTGGTAAGTTCTGGCTCGTGATTCTCGCTCTCATTGGTATCCTCGTGTTTGTATGAGGCGATGCCAATTAAAGTCTCTCCATTATGAATGATGAAATTCTATAATCAATAAGAAGTAGTTCAATGTGCTAACTATTCAAGAAACGACAAAAATTGCTTCTAAACTGTAAAGGATCGAACAAGTCTGGATGATGATTCAACTGCTAATATGACGATAAAATAAGACGGATAATTTACGACAAAAATATATAATTAACAAAAAATAATATTGTAATTGGAAAGAAATGAGATGTAACACGTAGTGGAAGTAGTTGAAGCAAGTCAAAGAAACCGACATCTTGTACTTCGTGTCAACGCAAAACTCATGTTTCATTACACAATAAAATAATTTATCTTCACCAATTGTTGAAAGTAACGATAAAATCTTTTGTACTTCATTACTTGTCGTTAGTTTATGAGGCTTCTGTTACATCTTTCAGACCTTTTACAGTCCATATTGAGCCCTAGCCCGTGTATTGGGTCCACGGCTTTTGGTATAGAGTCTCCTCCTTAGTATCGTCTACATTGTACAAATGACGGGGATCACGGGTGTGTACGAGGAAATCGACCTGTCGGTGGCTCCTATGGCACTTGAAGATGTGAAGGAACGGCTTTCTGCTCTTCATGATCTTGATTCAGTGAGTTTGAGGGCAACTGTAGAGATTAGGCCTTCTAACTAGTAGAAAATCATCAACCTGTTGGAAACAGCAAGCAGCGCAGTTTCATCTCTAAAGGCCGGAAAACAGGCATCAAAAGACCAGGATCTCAGTCAAGCCAAGACCGAATTTGAAGACTCGACCAAACATTACTTTGAGCTGCTGGAAGACATAACAGTCAAGCTTCGCCAGGAAGTACGGATGTTGCATTATATGTCCAAGGAGAAGGTTCTACCAGTGTCTTTGCCAGCAAAGGCTGTTTGGCTGGGTCGAGAAAAGGAGGATCAGGTGTGGAAAGGCATTGAGGAGCAGCTGGCTGAATTTGACCAAGTCAACAGCATTAAAAAAGAGGATCAAGTGAAGAAAGAAGAGGAGGTTCAGCGAGACGAAACTGACGACGACAACTCGCGTGTCAAGAGCGAGATCAAGACTGAAGAAGTAGATCCGATGGATAGCTGATATTTATGATTCCCTACTTGCATTTTGTGCCTGCTGAGGTTGTGGAGTCTCCTGGATGTCTATTGAGTGTACTCAGTGCCTTCACTCAATCCGTGCAACACTGCGAATGGCCTCAAATGAGCGGTAACGCACTTGATTTGTTGCAATGAATGGTTCAAGTACCAGGTGTCGTTATTCGCTTGTATTCTGCTCATTTGTAAGTGATATCAACGGATCCTAGCTGATACCCTTGCACTATGCAAGGATAAAGGCCGATAAAGTTGCATTCGCGACTTCATTACTGCTCTAAACCGATCCTCAGCTAATCAGGATAACCTGACTGATCGTTTTAATTACTTTGGACGTCTTTATATGTCTTTTGTTCCTATATCATTGTGTGATTCTAGTATCACATATAATGTTCATAACACGGCTAGTGAAACTTAACTTCATACTATTTAACTGCAGAACTGACATCAACACGAAGCTCATGGCTGATGCGCAGAGTCCTACGCCTTTAGATAGGAGTGATGCTGCCAAAGAGCGTGAAAACACTCCAACTCGCGTATCATCCATTCTCAAGGCCATTGCTGATGATGACGACAGTTCGGTGACGCACAAACTGCCCAGCTCGGAACTCGCTCGAAAACTGCCTCTTTCATACAAATTCATGTCGAAATCACGACTCGAAACGACACGACGAAAGCTTGCTGAGCCTTCTGCCATCAAATCAGGATCTTCGTATGCTCCATGGTCACGTCAGGGGTTTCTGAGCCGACTATCGTCGTATTCTATCAAGAACTGGGATGTACCTTACGAATCGCCGCTCACAACTATCAGCTGTATCGAATGGGCAAAACGAGGCTGGATAGCAGTGGACAGTGGCTGTACTACACGAAATACTCTCAAATGTGTCCATTGTACAAACATGTTGACTGTCACTGTGGGAGACAAGCCAGAAGTATGGCCAGTGTTAGCAAACAAGTACGTGGATCTAATGGTAACCAAGCATCGAGAATCATGTCCATGGCGTCTACGTGCTTGTAGTGACCAGATCTACAGCTTATCTCAGGCTGTCTCTGTGCAGAAACCGCTTGTTCTGAGTCGGTACGAAACTCTCTTGCCTGTAGTTGACAAGCTGCACTTGGCCAAATTGCAACTTCCGCACGAGTTGACGGTCAATCCAGTCTACTCCTTGTTTGGTCTGCCTGGTGTGGACTCGCTGCTTGCTGGAACTGCTCTTCTTGGCTGGAAACTGTTTGATACTTCGAGCTCCGGCTCATCACCCGTGTTTCTCACCTGTGACATGTGTTTTCGTCGCGTCGTCGTGGTTGACGACTTGCAATTAGACCTTGTCGCTGAGCACCAACCGTTTTGTGCGTTTGTTCAAAAAGACTCGAGTGACAAGCCTCAATGGACCATGCTGTTGAAGCTCGTACAAAGGTCGGACGAGTCGGCATCTTCGCGAAGCTCATCTCCTGCCGCCAGTAACAGTAGCACCACTGAAAAAGACTACATCGAGCAGCGCAAGTCAGCAATGTCACGACTCGCACGTCTACGGGCTATTTATTTCTCTCCCAAGCACAGTTGATTCAATTGAGTTCAGTACTACAATGTGACTAGCCATTCTGGTTACTTCCATGGTGCTTTTGATTCATTACTTCCCTAATTACTCCTCCATGATCTCGTCATCCTCGTGAACTTTGGTGAAGCGCAGCAGAGGACCGTCCTTGTAACAGGTAAAGTGATCCCAGGTGCGGAAGGTGTCTGGGTTCTCGCCTTCACGCAACTCCTTGTCAGGAAGGGCCAATGACGAGCTGTATCCAAGACCATACTTGCCAGAACCGAACTCGCCATCAAGAACAGTGGAGAAGTCGTACATGTACACAGTGCGAGCAACGGCCAGCTCGAGCTCAATGTATGCAAGACCACGACCAATACAACCGCGGGATCCAATTGAGAAGGGAGCAAAACCCTTGCGAGCCACCGACGTGTCGCCCTCGGATTCGAGCCAGCGCGATGGATCGTATGTCTCGGGATTCGGGTACACCTTGGGGTTGTGGTGAATAGCGTAGCAACAGGTTCCCACCTCTACACCGGCCTTGACCTTGTGACCGCCAATGACCGAGTCGGTGAGCACGAGGCGAGGCAGGAGACCCGGCACCGGAGGGGCCATGCGCATGGCCTCGTCAATGCAGGCGCGCAGGTACGGAATGGCCGTCGAGACGGCGCTGCCGCGAATGTCGGAAACACTGCTGTAATGGCTGCGCACCTGCTTGGCCAGCTTAGCGCGGATCTCGGGGTACAGAGCCAGGAAACGCAGCGTCGCAGCAATAGCCGTGGACGTGGTATCGGAGCCAGCAACCATGAGTAGGTTGGACTCAGACCACAGCTCGTTCATGGTGAAGCCTTTGCCAGTCTCGGGATCTTTGGCCTCCATTAGGAAGTAGAAGAAGTCTTTACGATCGGAAACAGGACGAGAAGTTCGCTCGGCAGCCTGTGACTTTGAGTATGCCATATAGACTTCGCGGCGCTTAGCAATGTGGCTGAAAAAGACCTTGTCAAGACCGAGATGCTCCATGATGAGAAACGTACCGCACACCGTGTGTCGATGGGCGGCCGAATCAATGAGTTCAGTGACAAACCGGATGTCTGGGTGCGACAGCATACCAAACGTCTTGCCGAAACACAGTTCTCCCATGACGTCAAAGGTGAGGTATGAGGCCAATGCCGAGATATTCTTGGCAGGCTTTGCATCTGGCACAGCGACTGTGTCTTTGGAAGTGTCACCAAGCAGATTGCAGAATCGGCGAACGTTGATGACAATGTACTCTTCCATGGCAGCGAGAGCTGCAGTGGAGAAGGCATGGGACAAGACGCGACGTTTTCGGGCGTGAACCTGTTTGTTGATGGAACTGTGGGTTGACGGGAACTCCTTGATGGCAGGGAAAGCCTCATAGAACGGAGCCTTGATGATATTGGGCTTGTTACCCGAGTAGATGTCTTGAAGAGCCTCGGGGGTATCAAACGACAAGCTGTTGGGCCCATATCTCACGACGGGGCCATACTTTTTGTGAAGCTTGAATAGGTAGTAGTGACGGTCTCCCTTCCATGCGTGATACAAGTCGACAAGAGAAGTTAAGCGGTTGAGGTACGGACCAGGTACACCAGCTGCTGGGTGCAAGTAGAAACGGTAGACGACGAAGACGACGGCCGCCGTGAGCAGAGCGCACGTTAGGGTGGAACAGTTGACCAGCTGCAGCAGGGTCATTATGAAGACTGCGATGTACAAAAGTGTGGCACTGTGATGTACAAAACTGCAATACCGAGAAAAGACAGAAACACGCAGGGGGCGTACACGACCGTATTTATATTTTTGAGATTGCTGAGTGACGGCGACTGGGTGAGGGGCTCAGAGTTTGATCAAATGGCACCGGATATAGACGGAAGTTGGAGGACAAGACTATGGGGGGACTCGTCCTTCCCAAAGAAGCACAACTCCCTGCCGATCCTCCACATTTGCATTTTGACGGCTTCGCCGCGAGTAATACGAGCGTGTTTATAGGCTCAGCCAAAACAAAGGCTGTGATTGGTGCACAATAAACTGTCCACACGGCATTTCAAGGTAATTGACGGCTCCAAGATACCGTGTAGATTGGCGGTTGGAGGTGAATGCCAGCAGAAAATGATCCAGAAGCGGCTATTCCCGTATCGAATAATCCGCTTGACATCGTCGTATATCTCGGCGTTGATGCATCACGGCGCCGTGGAACTTTGAGTGGCATGACAAACCAGCGACAGTTTGATTATAAGGAAATGACATAAGAATTTCGACAAGGCGTTAGGTTCACGCTTTTTGATGGGGTTTTACTCAGTTGATGGTGTAGGGCTGTTAGTCAGTGTAACTTCGTCGTTCTTGTCACTTCATCACCATTGTGGTGATAATAGGGCGGTTCGTATGGAACTCGTATAGTTATCAAATGAATTCCGGTGGTCATTCTACCCTTTCGTATCAACTCGTGCTTATCTTGGATGATATGACCAATAATCTATGGCTTACGATGCATTGTACGATGTACGACTTGGATGGTGTTGTGTGGTGTATAAGGGAAGTGTCATGGTGGTCGTGATTTCTAACTAATACCTTATAGGGAGGACAATTTATAACACAAACTTATAGAACAACTCATAAAACAATTACTAAGAGATGAACTTATAAGGCAAACTTATAAGAGGCAAATATATAAAGGGACAAACTTATAAGAGGGAAAGAGACAGACTTGCATATGCTGTACTGCACTTTAAAGGACCCATAGTCTCCTCCTAACTCAGTATACGCATTCATACGACTGTCTACGACGGTGGGCATGCGATGATGTACGACAAAGTGCTAACCAAGATTAACTCATCACTCTCCCTTTTACTTCAATTACTTTTACTCTAAGAGACTGATACTGTCTTTTATGTCGATTTGTCGCTTGGTAATTCCATCACTGCGGGCTCTTCATCTGTCAGTTGTACGGTGATACATGTAAGTGTACTATTGGAAGCTGTTTCTTCATTCTTGTCCACTGCTGTGTGGTTGAGTGGTGTGTTGTTACTAGTGTGTTACTGGTGTGTTGTTACTACTGAGTTACTACTGAGTTACTACTGTGTTATGACCGGTATTACTACTGTACTGTGTGACGACTGTGTTACGACTGTGTTACGACTGTGTTGAGTTCTGCTCTGTTATTACTGTGTTAACTACTGTGTTACGAAGGTGTTACTACTGTGTTACTACTGTGTTACTACTGTGCTACTACTGGGTTGATAGTGGTATTACTACTGTCTTGAGTTCTGCTCGGTTACTACTGCGTTACTACCGTACACAACCAAATCCTTGTCTTGTCACTAACTCAGCTCTCTCTATACGTCGAATCTTTGTATTATTGTGCGCTGTGTGTCTATATCTAGTGCTCTTCACCTTGAGCTAATACCGTGGTCCTCACCTTGAGCCAACCTGGCCACTGCAACCGTGATCAAAGCTTAGATGAGGCCAGAGATTCGGCACGTCGCTTGATAGCACGGTTGAACTTGTTAAAACCGTCCTCAGTTGACTTGCCAATCAACAGCATTAATGGCGCCACCATCAGACCCACAAACTGCTCCGACTGGATGAACTTGGTGGTGTTAGCACCTGTGCTGACAAACTTGAAGCTGTGTGTGCCCTGAAAAACCCAGTCCGAGTACAATTGGCCCGACCAGCGGAATTCGTTCTCGCTGTTCTCCTCGAGATCAGGCAGCAGCACTCGATCGGAGCCCGTATTGATCACCACTTTGAGCTTTTTACCGGGCTCCAAACCATTTCGCGCATCCACCGATTTGATGAAGTCGCTCCACTCGGGGTACGTGTCAAACGACAGAAACACCTGTCGCACCAGCTCAGCGCTGGCATTAATATCGATGCTAGTCTCAAGAAGTCGGCCCATTGTTTGAAAGATGGAAGATGGAAATGATAACAAAGAGAAAAAATGTCTGGCTACTGCCCTCTACTTATGTTATCATGCAGTGAATGACTAACGAAACAATCGTCCCCGCCACCGTCACCGAGCGCCGTGCGCCGAGTCGGCCTGGTATGGCGCATGGACCAGGCTGGTGTGTGTGCAGTTGTGCTTCAAAGTTTGGGTTTGGCTACAATCCGCGGACCGCTGATCAAATCCATCAAGCCCAGCCTCATGATTAATGAATGATCTTTGCTGCTGCAACTTCCCGACGTCGTGATCCCGTTGATCTGCTTTGGCTGTGACACTGAATGGCTGAGAATATTACTACGACGACCATCTGTTGGCTCATTGTACACTCTGAAATCTAGTTACTAGCTAAAAAAATTGGAACTTGGCCTAATGCTTCTCAACAAGAAGAGCCACCTCGTCGACATCGTACGGGTTGACACTGGTGGTGCGGAACCGGCGTGCAGGCACCTTCATCTCAAACAACATGTCGAGTTCAGCAAAAGTACGACCTCGGGGCTCGGGAAGTCGGAAAAACACCCAAAGAAAGCTCAGTGCACATGAACCGAACCAGAAAAAGCCCAGCTTACCCTTCCAGTTCCATGCCGTCGAGTTGGTCATGTATGGTAAGATGGTACCGGCAACCAATCCCAGCAGGTTGTACACATTACGAGCAAGCACAATGGCCTTTTGACGCAGACGGTTGGACGAAAGCTCAGCTACAAGCGAGTAACATACAGGGCCAATGGTGAGATCATACGTGAACACAAAGATCATGAGAAGTGCGCCCTGTGCCCATAGTGGACCCTTGAGGTGCTCAGGTGCCAGCGACAGACATCCAACAATGAACAGAAGCATGCCCATGATAATGAGTCCTAGCAAGTAAAGGGTTCGACGTCCAACATACTGCATCATCACCCATGAAGACAATGTTCCAAGCACAGCCAGTCCGGTCTGGCCAACACCAACGTCGAAAGCATCAGTTGGATCCATGCCTGCCTGTTCCAAGAAGTATGTTGTGTTAATGTATGAACCGCACAACACCTGAATGGCCCACACCATACACACGATCTCGGTACGACGCAGATCAGTGCCCTTGAAGCAGTCCCAATAGCTGGCATGTTCCACCTCATTGACAACAGCCTGTTCGAGCTCATTAGTGTGCATCATCATGGCCAACGTCTGTGGGATTCGCTCTTGCTCCGACTTGTTGGCCAAACGACGAAGTGCCTTCTCGGCCTCGTCGATCTTTCCCTTGCGAACAAGCCACCAGGGAGCCTTCGAGTTAGTTGAGGACCACTAAGGGATAAACAAAACCACTTACCTCGGGTGCGAAGAAAATAATGGCAAACAGAGGAACTGGCCACACCCATTGAATAGCAAAGGGAATGCGGTAAGACCATTCATTTGGCTCATGGCCTACCATTGCGCGACCGACACCATTGGACAGCAGCTGGCCAAAAACCCACGCGAGGTTAACATAAGAGGTCAGGTAATCTGGGGTCGTTAGTTGGATGAATGGATGAATGGATGGATGGATGGGACGAGGGGACTTACGACGAAGTGCCAATGGACATACCATTGAGGCGTACGCAGTGGTTGCTGTCTGGAAAACACCCCATGGCAAACCACAGAGGATTTCTCCGACTTCGAGAACGATGATGTTGGGTGCAAAGAACGGAATGAAGATGAGACCAGTGATAAGGGCCAGAGAACCCAGCATCAACAGACGGTAACCGAGGATATCACAAAGGTAACCACTGAGGAACAGACCGCAAATCTCTCCAACAAGCATACCATTGGAAAGACCGGCCTGCCAAGCAGCTGTCAGGTTGAAGCCTGATCCGTCAGGGTTGGGCTTGCCATACTTCATCTGGAATCCAGGCTGAGAGAAGAGCTGGTTGATACATGCCGTGTCGTAGCCCTCCATGATGAGGGCCGTCGACAGCACCAGCGACCAGCCTACAGCCTTGGGATACGCGCGAATGGCTTGCATAAATGTCATGGCCTTTTCGTGTTCAGCAGCAAGACCAGCCTCATGGGCTTGATCCGCCATGTCTGTTTTACCAGATACATACTCGAGGTGAACTTGAGTTTCGACCTTGTCTTCTTCCATTGTGATGATTTAGGCAATGTGTGGTACTTGTCTGATGATGATGGCCATTACCTTGACTTTATAATCATGACTTTGCACGGTGATCGACTGCTCAAGGGTCGATCCAACCCCGCAATTGGCAGCCGTGTTTTTTGAGAACACGGGCCGAGATGGCCAAAATCTGGGGTAATGCTCACTTCTATAACGGACCGAGATAACGGCCCGAGTTGGCAGACGCTCCGATGAACCTGTTGATCACGGTGTAATTTTGGCAGCGGAATCATATGATACGTGAGGGGTCATGATACCCCACTTTCTTGGCGTGGGTCTTGGCGTTTTTTTTGGGGTGTTGGGCTGCCAACTGGTTGATACACAAGACCAGCCTTAAAATCCGTCAATTGTAGCCGTGACGACAGTCCAGCCGTTGGGAAGGCTATATTTGAGGTTTCAACTCTTTGATGACATTGTACTTTTGTCATTGACTGATGAAAAGATACCTCCTTAATGCTGTACGAGTCCAAGTGCTGCGTTGGTTGAGGGTAACTGCATTGTCAAGTGTCGATCAAAACTGCCTTCCTCTCCCCCCCCCCCCCCTGCGTGATACGACTTTTTGTGTCGTTTCGCATTCCGATATTATTTTTAAAACGGATCGAACAAAGAAGCTAGCTTTTGCTGTGTTTTGAAGTCAGATTGGGGAAATTGATGTTTATGTGAAACTTGCCTTTGATCAGAACCTCGACTTCCCCCCCCCCCCCCTGACTACACTGAGCCCTAGTATGACTGTTCAAACATTCTTGAATACCTTTTTACCACCTTACCATTGATCTCTCAATTTCATCAGTTTGTTGAGACTGGTATGAGCCATGATCAGAACCTCTGCCTCCTTTGACTGCACTGAGCCTTACTATGACTTTTGAAACATTCCTGAATACCTTTCTTGCCTCTATACCATTTGTAGGACTGGTAAGTGTGGTAAAAATCGTCTAATAATAGGGTCCAGATTGAGATGTCTGATGATATCATCCTTCTTTCAGATAAGATCTCATATTCTATGACCTCACCCTCTATGATCATATCCTCTATGATCTCATCCTCTATAATTTTAGTTCCTATTAGGTGTCTCATCCTTGACAACTAAACCATCCCCCCACAGACCCCCAATTACCTCTTTCCACCTACCGCTACAAATATTAGCCGGTAAAGTTATAAAAATACCCGATTTATGACTATTTTATACACTATAGATCTAGTCACGGAACTTCCCAGTCGAGCTGCCTGCATGGACCCTGCATACGGATCCCCCCACAGTTTACACCTCTAAACGGCCGCAATGTGTGAATAAAAAACTCTCCTTCCTACATATTTCTTTAATGAAACACTTTGTGGATCACGAGGAAGGCTTGGTCCTCGAGGGTCTACGAGCCCTTGTTGCTGTCAACCCGTACTTGGCATTGGACGAGGCTAACAAGGTCGTATGGGACCCGTCGCACGACAAGTCCAAAGTATCTCTCGTGTCGGGCGGTGGATCCGGTCATGAACCGGCTTGGTCGTCATATGTCGGCAGGGGAATGCTCACTTCTGTTGCGAATGGCGATATCTTTGCAAGTCCTAGTGCAAAGCAGATCCTAGCTGCCATTTCTGCTGCTCCTTCCAACAATGGAATCATCCTCGTCATCACCAACTACACCGGTGACAGGTTACATTTCGGCCTGGCGTGTGAGCGTGCAAAGTCTCTGGGCATCATTCCTGAATCCGCCAACATCTCGGTGTTACCAATCACCGACGACGCAACTTTACCACGAGACTCAATCACCGAGGGACTCGGTCGTAGAGGCTTAGCAGGCAATGTCCTCGTTTTGAAAGCAATGGGCGCAGCAGCAGAGGCTGGGTGGTCCTATGACGATGTTCTTCAACTGGGAAAGTCGATGAACGCTAATACGGTTACTTCTGGTTCTTCACTTGACCATTGCTCCATTCCAGGACGACCTTCGGAACGACGGATAGCTGACGATTCATGTGTCATCGGCATGGGTATCCACAATGAGCAAGGTCTCAGAGAAATAAGCCCAATTCCTCCGATACATGTGCTCATTGACGATATGCTCAAGTTCTTACTAGATAAGAACGACGAGTCCCGGCATTATATTGACGTTGAACCTTCGGACGACATTGTTGTTCTTGTCAACAACTTTGGCGGTCTGTCGAATCTCGAGTTGAGTGCTATAGGCCGCGTGGTTCTCGCAAGACTTGAACTAAAATGGGGAATGAAGCATAAGCGGTTCTTGTGTGGATCGTTTGAAACGTCTCTTAATGGACCAGGATTCTCCATTTCTATCTGCAACTTGACTGCTGCTTCATCCAGCTGCCGCGCTGATAGTTCGCAGATACTCAGTCTACTCAACGAAATGTGCTATACTCCAGGCTGGCCAAACTTGTATGAATACAGCGAAAGATGTCCTGCTGATTTGACAATATCCTCGACGACGACGACGGGTATTGCTCCCATTGATGCTCCGTTCGATGTGCTCAAAAAACGAATTGAAGCTGCATGTCAAACCGGTGTCAGAATTGAGCCTGATCTCACCGAGTGGGATTCAATGATGGGAGATGGAGACTGTGGTTTTGCCGTCAAGAAAGCCAGTCAGGATATTCTTTCATCGCTTCAATCGGCATCTCCACCAACAACTACATCCGACCTTCTGGCAGTTGTGTCTGACGCACTCGACGATATGGGAGGTACTCTTGGCGGGATCCTCAGTATCTGGTTATCTGCCTTCCTTTATAACCTGTCTGTATCGGAAAAAACCGTCGGTCAAAAGCCTGTTGCTTCTGCTGCTATGCAAGCTGTTGAAACGCTATGTAAGCACACTGCTGCGCGTCAAGGTGATCGAACAGTTATGGATGCTCTGATTCCGTTTTGCCGTGTCTTTGAAATGACAAACAACGTCCACCAAGCGCTCGGTCAATGTGAAGAGTCTGTGCTGAGGACCAGTTCGCTTATTCCTAAGTTTGGACGTGCTACCTATGTCAAAGCCGCTACAACAACGTCACTTCCACAAGTGCCTGATCCTGGAGCTTGGGCAGTTTTGCAAATCATTAAAGCCATGATCAATATCAAATCATGACCTTGAACAAAACACTCAATTGTTAATTAAAAATTCGCTATGGAAGTGACAAAATAAAGACTAATACTCATACTTCTCCTCTCCCTCGACGTGCTCAAAATGGTACAAGGGACGCAACTTGGCGGAGCGCTGGCAAAGAACCCATCTCTTGATCCAATATGGCACGGCCTGAGTGAGCTGGTACTTCATGTGAACCTTTGTAGGGACCTCGAAAATGTAATCGAGCTCTTCGAGAGTTCGTTGCTTTGTCTCAGGAACCCACAGCAGAATCATGACGAAGGCACAAACGTTGAGTCCAGCATAGAAACCGAAAGCTCCCTGGACTGTGAATGCAGCCTGGATACGGAAATAAGTCAGCGACAGAATAGCACCGAAGAAGTTATTCACAGCAACGGCAAAAGCCATGCCAACTTCACGATTGGCGAGTGGGAACACCTCGGCCGAGTATGTGAAAGGAACAGGACCTTCACCTGGCGAGTAGAAAGCCGTGAACAGGTAGATGAACAGCGCAATGAGACCAAGATGAGCTTTACTTGACGTAGGGATGTAGAAACAGAAACCAGCAGCAAGTAGAGTCCATGTCATTTGCGGGAAGGTGAACAGCAGCAGAGTTCGACGTCCATAGGTATCGATCGTCCAGATAGCAGGCCAGGCAAACACGAAATTGACGAGACCAAAACCAAACGAGGCCAGAAGAGCCGTTTTCTCGTTGGACGAGGCTTCCTGGAAAATGGTCGATGAAAAGAACGAGATGATGTTGATTCCACACATTTGTTGAGCAATCATGACCACAAAAGCAGCAAGACTGGCACGACGAACTCGAGGAACGTAGAAAAGCTGGAAGAATCGAGTCACGTAGGTTGTGTCACCAATCATCTCGTTCTCCTGGACAAGCTGGCAGTGGATATAGTAGAGATCACGGGCGGCCTGGAGCTCAGAGAATCGTAGCTGACACAGTGAGCCGTAGGCTTGGGGGTAGCGATTGCGCTTCATCAACCAACGAGGAGACTCGGGGCAGAACCAGACACCAAGAACAAGAGGAATGGCAGGCAGGAAGGCGGAACCGAGCTGTAGACGCCAGGCGATTCTGCCAACTCGGTACAGAACAAGATTAGCACAGAAACCAAGCAGAATACCAAACGCCGTCCACATCTGCCAAGTCATGACAAGTGCACCACGGATTCGTGCTGGAGAGTTTTCGGCAGCGAAAACAGGAGCAGTAGTTTCTTTGAAACCGACACCGAAACCAAGAAGTAAACGACAAACAAACAGCTGGGGCCAAGTCTGGGTAGTGGCCGAGCCAATGGGAGCCAAGAGACAGAAGATTCCAGCCAAAAAGATAACACCACGACGACCAAGGTAGTGGTTAAGAGGATCGGAAAGCCAGCAACTAAACAGAGCAGCGGCAATGTAGGGAGCCGAGTTGACAAGACCCACGAGCCAGTTGTTCTTTTCATAGTCTGGGTTTGTGGGGTCATCGACCGGGATTCCAAACTCGTCGGGGAATGAAAGATTGGCACCATTGGAACCAGTCTGATCCCATCCCTGGACAGCAGCACCAATACTACAGAGGATGATGGTCCAGTATAGCTTAAAGGGTTGACGCCATTTGTGGTGGATTTCGTCACGAAGAAACTGACGATCCTGTTCATCGAGGACGTCGAGTTGTTCAAATCGCGCGGGGTCTTGGGCTAGCAAAGCACCCTTTTTCAGGATGTCAACCTTGTGAGTAAGACCCTTTTCTTCGGCAAATCGGTCGACATTTGCAAGAAGAGTTTCGCGGGGGATTCCGTACAGGGGGTTACTGAAAGTTTTTTCGTATCCAGCACCTAGAACGTTTGTACGAGCGTTACCATCTTCACTCGCGTATTCATAGTGATCGGTCGCAAGGGCCTTTTTGGGGGGAGATTCAGTCATGATGATGTTAAGCAAATGCGCTCTAACAAGGAAAGAAAGAGGACAAATAAAAGACACAAATGCCGGCATACCCCCCACTTATAAGAGATTCCCCGCAGCCTATCACCTGGTGCAGATTAAACCTATTCGACCTTGCGATTGAGGAAGTGATTGGCGCCGTGAATATCGCATAGCCCGCAGCAAGTGACCGCATTCCGCCTTTGGGCCCCTCGCCTGCCCATCGGAAAAACGAAATGTCAAGCCAATGAGGCGATCAAGGATTTCGGAGGGGGGAATAAAACTTTGTAGGTCTATTGAACCTTAAAAGGGGCAGGAGTGGCGTAAATCCGAGCAAAACTGGACATGGGGAAGGATTTACAATGAAAGATAAGGTCGAATGATTGACGAGATCTTTTGTTGCATTTTGTAGTTGTTAAGTGAAAATGTTGTAGTGTCTAGACGCCTCATGCCGGCGTTTTTCGGCCGCCTCATTCACGTATAATGCCCAAGATTCTAATTCGGATAAGTTTACGAAATTTCTTTGCTCTGAATGGCGGGGAAAATATGGAGATGCTCATCGGGGCAAGGGTCTCGGATATAATGTCAGACAAGGAGCGGAGTTGCCTACATATGTGCACCAACAACAAGTACAGTTAAGGCACAACTCCTGTTCGTTAGGAATGAACTTACAAATGAGTTTACAAACATGTCATGATAATCATACACAATCAAGGTGTTGACAGTCAATCGAAAAAAGGTAAATCATTGCTAACAAGCCGTCAAGATCGGCGCGCGGTTTAGGGTGGCGAGGCAACAAGCAAGAAAAAAACAAACTATTTATTCCGGGGTCCGAAGGGCAGGGGCAATGATGACCCCGCACTGACGTAACCAAACAGGCTAAAATGTCTTGTGACTACGTCAAAGTGCAGTTGTTCTCGTATTTTGTGGGGGACTTTTGGTGGGGGGTTGACGCAGTAGTAACTAGACATCTCCGGTGGAGTATACGGAGATCCTTACAGGGGGAGGAGGGAAGTAAGGGGAAGTAAGGGGAAAGAAGGTGGAAAGAAGGGGGAAAGGGGACTGCAGCGGAACGGGGATAAATGCTGGGAAACCGGGGGAAATCGTGGGGGAATTGATCACGTTATGAAGGAAATGGAGATTTTAACTCCGAAGGGTGTAGTGAACGGGTGGAGTGTGGGGAAGTGGGTGAAGTGGGTGGAGTGTACTGTGTAGTGTAGTGGAGTGTACTGTGTAGTGTGTAATGTACTCTACTGAGTATCGTAGTATAGTGTAGTGAAGCGTACTGTGTAGTGTAGTGTACTATACAGTAGTGGGCGTGGTGCACGGTAAGAGCGTACTGCAACGCACTGTATAGCATACTCCACTGTATACTATACATCTACACCCCACTACACCCACTCATGACTACAAACAAAACTGAAACAGCAACTGCAACTGCCACAAGTCGTTGACTGCGGTTGTCTCTATTGGAAACAGCACCGTTTTGGACTGCCGAGATCCGAGCTCCGGTGACTTGCCCAGATTCCTGTTGGCTGATGCTCACTGAAGAAGCTGCAGCAGTCAGTGGGGGTGATTCAGACGATAAAGACAGGCTTGAAATACGACTGTTGGCGCTGACAAATGTACTGGCCGTAATCAATGGGCTGGTCGCTGTCAACAAGGTAGTAGTACCATTATTAGCAGCTGAACCCGGGGTCAATTGCGGACTGGCTCTAATTGAACCTCCAGTCTCAAAGAGTACTTGACTGCTCAATTCTGCAGAATTTGGTACCGTAGTCTGGGAAGGTTTACAGTCCGGGGTGCAGTATACCCCGCTTCCATTGCCCACCGAAACCTGCTCAAACTTTGTCGTTGTGCTCGTAACCGTAATGGTAGCTCTGCTGGCCGGAGAATGTGTACAGCTGGTGGTATTAGCAGGGGTGCTGCTGGTGCCGTTATTAGTAGGGGTTTTGGCACCAGTATTACCAGCAGAGCTGGTGTAAGTAGCAGGGTTGTTGACTCCAGTCGTAGAACTGTAAGTAGCAGCTCTGTTGACTCCAGTAGTAGAACTCTGATAAGTAGCAGAGCTGTTGATTCCAGTACTACTAGTAGAGCTGATACCACTACTCGAGCCGATGTAAGTAGCAGAGCTCATGTAAGTAGCAGACTTGTTGATGCCAATACTACTAGCAGAGCTGATGTAACTTGCTGAGTTGCTAGTACTACTATTGTAGCTGCCAATCCTGCTAGCGGAGCTGATGTCAGTAATAGAGCTGCTACTAGCAGAGCTGATGTCAGTAACAGAGCTGCTGCTAGTAGAGCTGATGCCAGTAATAGAGCTGCTACTAGTAGAGCTCATGTTAATACTACTGGTAGTAAGCGTACTGCTGCTAGCAGAGCTGCTGCTACTACTAGCCAGAACACTGCTGCTGAGGGCACTACTACTGGCGGGTGTGCTACTCGCGAGCGTGCTAGTCGCATGCGTACTGCTGGCTAGCGTACTGCTGCTGGCCACGGTACTGCTGCTGGTGAGCGTACTACTACTGGCCACGGTACTAGCCCCGGTCGTACCCACTTTGAACAGACCGTACTCGAGAAATGCCAAATCAAACGCATCGCTAATAAGGTCAAACGTGTGTCGAGCAGCAGTCATTGCCTCGGTCGCCAGTTTCGCCAATGCTGCATCCTCCAGCATCTGATAGTCTTTTTGCAGAGTCACAAGGTTGGCTTGTACAACAAGCGTAGCTCCGACATCACCAAAAGCACTCGACTTCTCGGTAACATCGCGCAGAGCCCGCACAATTGCCGGTCCTGCATTTGTAAGTGCCGACACAATGGCATTCGAGTCGCAATCATCGAGGTCTGGTAGTAATCCTGCCATTGACACGAGGTTCGTGACATCTGCAATGATACCAACAGCAGCAGTCTCTATAGCCAATGCTGCAGTGAGGCCTTGTGAAGCTTCGAATGCCATAAGCTGAGTATCGACAGAGTTGCACTTTGTCTCAATACCAGAAACGACAGTGATTAGACTGGCAACGGCGCCCGTTGGTTGGCCGCATGTTGACGGTGTTGCAGACGAACTCTGGGCAAATGTCGCTGATACAGCGACAGCAAGTGTCAGAAGACGTAGCATTGACCAGAGGGGGGAATTAACAGAATTAACAGATGTAAAGAACCTGACTAGTCGAGTCAAGACTCAAAAACAAGACAAATAACAGCCAGTGTTGTACTGTGGGGTGAACCTTAGAGGATTGGACCGGGGTGAACGTCGCGTGATTAATTAGACTCACTGGCTCACTGGCTCACTGCTTCACGGGCTCACTGCTTCACGGGCTCACTGCCTCACTGCCTCACTGCCTCACGGCTCACAAGCTGATGGTCAACGAGATGACAATCCTGAAAATCCCAATAATCACTGTCCAAAAGCTTATTCAGCTTTTATCAGATAACTACAACAACAACTACAAAATTGTAGCCCGTAGTTGTCGTAATAGTCGACTCAAGAAGTAAAGGAATGAGGGATAAGAAACAAACGAGTGACTAAGAAGAAGAGACAAGTATGAAGGAGAGATAAAAAAGTTTGTCAACAAGAATAACAAGGTCAAAATGATGTGACAAAGAGCAAACAAAATCCCCCATTCTGGGCCTTACGACGCTTCAATATACCCCTTATTACGCTTGCGTTGAATATACCCCTTATTACGCTTGCGTTGAGTCTATGCAGTATGCAAGCTTCGTGAAACGCCAATGCAGGAGAGTTTCCTAAAGCAGTAAACTGTCAGGTACCCGGTTATGAAGGAGATAGGCCAGTAGGGGGTAGTAGTGGGCAGTATGAAAGAGTGTGAACAGTATGAGGAAGTAAGTGGGGAAGTATAGTGTAAAAAGAAGGGTCCATTTGGTCGTTTCAACATCGGTTAGTACTTCTTGTCCCTACTCATTTCTCGGGTGCTCGCAGCTGCTATGTTTCATGTGCTGCGAAATGGTTAAAAGGCTGCATTCCTAGGAAACGCATTAATGTCATTCCGCCTTCTGAATGTCGAAACGAGTAGATAAAGTGCTGGAAATGGTGGCAAAGTTGGCGGCAACTGACCCGAAACTGACCGGCACCTAGTCGGCAACTGACTAATATGGTCAAAATACCGTAGGCTGTCTTGTTACAGTTGTATCAACGAAATACGCGACTTCACGGCTCTTCGTATTGTCAACCAAAACCAAGAGCTCATTGTGCCTTGTTGCCCCTAGCCTTGCAGTTGGATCGTGCGTACCTCCTGCGTTCAACACTATAGAGGATTGTGCCGTGTAATGTGTAGGTGCACTGCATGTTTGGCTAGTTATGCTGAAAGGGGGGAAGAAAGAGGAGGAGGGAGGAAAGAGGGAGGACCGAAAGAGGACCGAAAGGGGAGTATCCCAGAATCGAATGAGGATTGCACAATAGAAGGTCCATCCAGTTGTATGGAAGGAGTCTCTAGCCAGTTGTTGTAAGGCTCGTTCAGGGGTAATAACGGAATGATCCATGAGGAGGGTACCTCAGATTGAATTCGCTCTGGTTGTTATACCAACGAAAGGTTCCATTCAGGGGGTAAAATGGAAGGTCCTTTCAGGGAATAGTGGAGGTTCCTGTCAGGGGTTGTAATTGAAGATTCCATTCCGCAGGTATACCGTCAAGATCCTTTCAGTGGCTGTAACGGAAGTATCCGTCTCAGGGGGTGTAATGTAAGTTCCTTTCAGGGGTTATACCGTCAAGGTTCTTTCAATGGTTGTAATGGACGGTTCCTTTAGGGGGTTACAAGGGAAGGTCCTTTCAGGGGCTGTAACGGAAGGTCCTTTGACTACTTGTAACGGAAGTATCCGTATCAAGGGGTATAATGGAAGGTCCCTTCAGGGGTTAACGGAATGATCCACTCAAAGTTCGTGGGGACAGAATGGTCCATCCAGGCCCTGGTGACAAGACCAGACAATTTTTTAGTGTGTTCAGCTCTTCAGACGAGACCAGACAATTACTCGTGCTACAGGACTTAAAAATGCACTTCATCAACTCTGTGATCTGGTCCTCTGGGGCTGATGGCATACAATGGGTACAGGACATGAGTACAGTCACCAATGTATACCCCTTTTTTAGGATTCTGTGACAGCTTCACAGGAAGTTTGTTGACTGTGGTGGATTGTGTCCCTCTTATAGTGCTACTCTCTTACTCTGCCTGGAGCTCCCTACTACAACTTCTACTGCCTGCTACGCCTCTGTCAAATTGCTGGTACTACTATACTACTACCAAGAAGAACGAGCTCCAGGAATGCGGTCACTGATAGCAACAACATCGCTCTCATCCGTGTACCGGACCTGGGCAATCGAGATCTCGCGGTTCTCAAGGTCATAGACAACATAAGCCGACCGCAGAAATGTGTCACCAAGAATGTTGAATCCCAGCGACTGAGAGTTGGGCATCACCGTCAACGCATAATCAGTGTCTGCTTGATCACCCGTGAACCACGCCAGAGGCCAAAACAGCTCCTTGGTCGGCACAGTAATAGCAGCGCCATTGATGTTGAACCGTACGCCCGTTGGTAGGCTCTCATTGAGGGCTCGTGATACTGGCAGTCGGTAAACTTCGAGCTGCGAGTCATACTTGGCTCCAAACCTCTTTGCAATGGCTTGGACATACTCTTCGGGAAGGTACATGAGTGATGTACCCGTGTCAAGAACAACGGGTGTCGACGAGGCCATACGTCGGCCATTGATGGAGATGGACTTGAGAGTCACCTCGAGTGTTGTTGATGATGACAACTCAATAGTGCGCAGAGGTGGCTCATACTTGGCTCGATCAACTCCTCCAAACAGAATATGACCCGTCTGACTTTCTTGATCATCGAGATAAATGGAATAAAGATTCTTCTCAATGAGTCCCTGCTTGACCAGCGACATGGGTACATTGTTGTAGGGCTTGTCCGAGGCCTCGGCACTGACGGGTCCAATACCAAACACTCCTAGCACAGGGTCACTGGAACTGGTTGCAACTGCAATTCTCTGATCGTGGAGCGTAGCACCCGACGAAAAGTCGACCGTTTCGGTTCCCCACATTCCCTTTGCATATCCCTTGACGTATTTGATGCTGAAGTCGTCCGACTGGTGATTCCAAGATGACGATTTCGACGCATCAAAGCCTCCATACACGTCTCCAGGAACCCAAAGGTCGGAAGATCCCGTGTCAATGAGAACGCTCATCGATTGCCCCGGTCTTCCAACACTCACAGTCATTGTGTAGTAGGTGAGGAAGTTTGATAGTGGCTCACGAAATGTCGAACCGTCGACCACCTGGCGCCGATGTAATTGCCAACTTCGCAGTGGGGTCATCACCTGCTGCTGCACATATTCAATGTTGCTCCACACAACTCCACTCGAGCTGTTGGTCACTTTATGGGCCCATGTCGGTGCTATCAAAGCGATAGCCACGAAAGCTAGCTTCATTTTAGCAGAATCTGTTCATCTCTGGACGGCATCTGTCATCTTCTTTATATGACTAGAACAGATATGTCGACCTGCCCAAAACGACTTCCTGAAGCGGCAGGATCTCAGCGCTGGGGCCAGTAGGAACCAGCACCTTCCTCAACCAGTATACATGCAGCATCTTGACGGTTAACCTTCAATCTCATCTATTGAGCTTATATCATAAAGGGTTATATATGTATTACAGAATGTCATCTGTTCCCATGTTCCTTGTTTCTTTGAAAAATTACTACTCTTGTTCGTCTTCACGGTTTTACCCTCGTGTACCAATGAATCGTCTCATGGTTAATCGTTGTTATGCACATGTCATATGGCATCCATGCAGGTGCTGCCTTATCGGGATGTGGGGTAAAGCAGTAAACTGAAGATAAGACTCAAAAAGGGTAGACTAGAGGGCAGACGTAAAAGAGGTAGTAGACTTAAATGAATAGACTTAGAGGGGCAGACTTAAAGGGATAGACGTAAAGGGGTAGACTTAAATGTCCAGGACTATAGGTAGAAATGGAAGGCACAACTGACAAGTATAGGAAATACTTGACACTATAAACTTTCTAGATCCAAATGACATTGATAAACAAAACACACTCCACATCAGTCATGATAATAAAATAGGGTCTTCTCAAGGCTTGGTGGGCGATGGAGAAGATGAAGCCACACGCAGACCCGTTGTGGGGTTGACAATCTCAATGGCTCGGCGAACTCGAGACACATTGCTCCGTGGTGAATCGGCGCCTGGTGACAGCACGGCCTGAGCCGGTCCAGGACTCGAAATGGGCGACATGTAGCCTTTAGCAGGGTACGAAACAGTGTCGGAGCCATAATAATCCGACGACTCAGACGTGGCCGATGAGGTGTCACTGCGGTCGCTCGACAAGGCAGGGCAGAACTCCATATCATCTTCAAGCTCAAATCCACGGGTTGCATTGAATCGAGACTTGGACGAAACACTCGAACCAAGGTACGACGAGCCCACTGCCGGAAATGCATTGGCAAAGGGCGGAGATGTCGACGAAGACCGCGAGTAGCTACGAGAACCGTAGTTGGTGTTGCGGCCCGAATGGTGCGAGTAAGTCGAGCCTGGCGGGGCAGTTGGTGAAGCAGCAGCAGCGGGTTGCGCAGAGCTGGCGGGAGCAGTGCGGGGGCCCGAGTATGACGACGCGGGCGTTGTATAATAGAAGCTCATATTAGGCACAGTAGTTGAAGTGTAGTAGTCGGGAGCCTGGGGTTCATGGGTTTGTTGAAACTGATGAGGAAAACGGCGACAAAGAAGCCGTTCACAAAGACTGAAGTGTGGTAGCTACACAGAGGGAGCAGCTACGCAGAGGGAAGACAGAACCCAACAACAAAAAAGCGGTAGTGGCCAACAAAAGAAGAACAGGCTGATTGCGGGGGATTGGAGATTGATATCGAACTCCTTTGACTTTTGGTCACTATGGCGACAAACCAAAAACAACCGTCGCTAAGGGGAAGCAAGTCACACAGTCACACACGCAAAGATACAATAGACACAAAAACCACCACAAGATCTTGTTGCGGTGTCTAGGTGCCACTATCCAAAAAAAAAAGCGAGCAGAAATGGTCAATTATCAGAGGCTATTGTGCCCTTATATGAGGCGGGTATCGCCAGGGTTACCCGGATCTGACGTCACCTGATTCGGAGGGGACTGTGATTGGTTGGGGGAGGGGGACATGACAGGTTAGAAACCGTCGCAACAAATACCAAGACATCCAATCAAAGACCCTGAAATATGTTGTACTACTACATTACATATATATTACCTAGGCCTCTTTATCCTGTTGTTCTGTTTGTCTCGCTTGTTTAGAGTCGTGCGTACAGTTTGTGCATGAGACATGCAGGGAGCATTGTAGACCTAAACATGAGATTCGGGGAGAAAAGGCGGATATTTCGGGGAAAAACGGAGGGTCAAAGAACTTGAGACTTGACACAAAACGGGGATACTTTATCCGACTGACAGGTGACAAGTTACATTAGTCAACTAGTTAGAAAGGCTGACCGTAGGACGCTGACCCACCGGAAAAACCCGCCAGAACCCGTGCCCAAGGGCAACTGCAGTAAAACCCAAGCCCTGAGCTCACCAGAACCCGTGCCCAGGGCAACTGTAGCGACCTTACCCAGCCCTTAAGCCACCATAAACCCATACCCTTACAATATTTCTGCCCCTACCCACTACTCTCCCTAGTTACCCTCCTCCTGGAAGGCCACGCTTGAAATTCATACAAAACGCGTAACACTTCACCAATCTTCGTCCCGGTCTTTCTTCGTCTCTTCGTGTAGTACCCCCAGCCGTAAGGCCGCCTGTCCATCATGTCGGCACTCACGTATAAGAAGAATGACGACATTGAGTCGGCTAACCTCGACAAGATGACGGTCTTTCAAGACTGTATCTCTGGGTTCAACAACTCACCGATTCAATCTCGAAAGTGTCGTCTTTTGCTCGCTAAACTCATCCATCTACTATCGACAGGCGAGTCCTTTCCACCCGAGGAAGCAACTACTCTGTTCTTTGGTATCACAAAACTGTTTCAGCACAAGGACGTGGCTCTTCGTCAGATGGTCTACCTGGCCATCAAGGAACTATCGAGCACCGCCAACGACGTGCTCATGGTCACAAGTTCGGTGATGCGTGACGTCCAGGTGCCCAATGAGACCATCTACAAGCCCAATGCCATCCGTGCTCTTGTCCGTATCATTGACACGTCAATTGTCCAGGGAATCGAGCGACTCATGAAGACTGCCATTGTCGACCGTCACGCGGCCATTTCTTCGGCTGCTCTCGTCTCCTCTTACCACTTGCTGCCAATTGCCAAGGACACGGTTCGCCGCTGGGCAAACGAAACCCAGGAAGCCGTGGTATCGCAGAAGTCGGTACCGTCGCCCTCGCCCGAATCACGCCAGTCATCGGGCGTGTCGACCATGTCCCAATACCACGCGCTGGGTCTTTTGTACCACCTCCGCTCACACGATCGCATGGCTCTCATGAAGCTCATCCAGCAGTACGGTGGCCAGGGGAGTGCTGTTCGCAATGCTAATGCCATTGTCATGCTCATCCGCTACATTGTACGCCTTATTGAGGAGGATGCTAACCTCCGTCCTCAGCTGCTGCCATTTATCGAGGGCTGGCTGCGTCACCGCTCCGACATTGTCAATCTTGAAGCCGCAAAGGCCATTCTACAGCTGAACTCCACCTCGGATGCTGAAGCCCAGGAAGCCATCACCGTCCTCAAGGCCTTCCTTGCCTCACCACGCACCGTGTCGCGTTTTGCTGCCATCCGTATTCTTAACCGTTTCGCTATGGTGCGTCCTCAGAGTGTCGTCACCTGTAACGTGGAGATCGAGGCCCTCATCAGCGATTCGAGTCGCTCCATTGCTACCTATGCCATTACGACTTTGCTCAAGACAGGTAACGAGGCCAGCGTCGACCGCCTTATGACCCAGATCTCGGGCTTCATGAACGACATCAGCGACGAGTTCAAGGTCATTGTCGTCGACGCCGTCCGCAGCCTGGCCCTCAAGTTCCCGGCCAAGCATGAGAGCATGCTAGAATTCCTATCGTCGACGCTCCGCGATGATGGTGGCATGTCGTTCAAGACAGCGGTTGTCGAGGCTCTTTTCGACCTCATCAGATACATTCCTGATTGCCGCGAGGCTGCGCTTGCCAACCTCTGCGAGTTCATTGAGGATTGTGAGTTTACGGAGCTTACGGTGCGCATTCTTCACCTTCTCGGCGCCGAGGGCCCCAAGACATCGAACCCTACACTGTATGTGCGATCCATTTACAACCGTGTTGTGCTTGAAAATGCCGTTATCCGCGCTGCTGCCGTCACGGCTCTTGCGCAATTTGCATTGATTGACGATGCTGGGGTGCGCTCGAGTGTCAAGGTTTTGCTGACACGATGCCTCGACGACGTGACGGACGAAGTGCGTGACCGTGCAGCCCTAAGTCTTCGTCTGCTGGGCATGAGCACCGAGTCGGCGCAGGCGTTCCTGCACCCCAAGGCCAAGTTCTCGCTGCCACAGCTTGAGCACCAATTGGCTATCTATGTTTCTGGGGACCAGGCGCAGTTTTTGACACCGTTTGATATCTCGTCGGTGCCGCGACTCACGGAGGAGCAGGCCCGCGCAGAGGCTCTTAAGGCGAAGAAGGCCAAGGAGGAGGAGCCTGCGCTGGCGCCCAGTGGCGAGTCCAAGTCGCGTGGTGAAGCCGCTAGTGGAGGGGCCAAGCTTGAGGAGGAGCTGGAGAGCGCCAAGTATGCACAGGAGCTACAGGCTATTCCTGAGCTCGAGGCTTACGGCCAGCTGTTCAAGAGCTCGGCCAAGGTGCCTCTTACAGAGCAGGAGACGGAATACGTGGTCAAGGCTGTCAAGCATGTGTTCAAGGAGCACATTGTTGTGCAGTACATTGTGACCAACACGTTTTCGGGCAATGCTCTGCAGAATGTTATTGTTGACACAGCTGGCGGTATTTTGGAGGAGGACTTTATTATTCCTATTGACCTGCTGCTGCCAGACTCTACTGCCAGCATCTACGTTTCGTTCAGCAAGGCTGAAGAAATGGCTACCGGTGAGATCCCCAATAACCTAAAATTCGTGCTCAAGGAGGTGGATCCAGCCACCAATGAGCCGCTGGAGGACGACGAGGGCTTTGATGATGACTACAGTCTCGAGGTTCTCAACATTGTTGCTGGTGACTATATTATTCCGTCGTATGTTGGCAACTTTCAGCACCAGTGGGATGAGCTGGCGGTGTACGAGTCAGCTGGTGCTTACCAGCTGACGGGCCAGAGCAGCATTGTCGAGGCCACTAACACGTTGGTATCGCATCTCAGCATGATGGCACTTGAGGGTACCGATCAGCCGACGAGCGAGAGCACACATACGCTTAAGCTGTTTGGTAAGAGCATCACTGGCGACAAGATCATAGCCATGGTGCAGATGCTGTACCGGGCGCAGTCGGGCATCACTCTCAGAATCAAGGCTCGGTCCGAGAACGAGGAGTTGGCCGAGCTGTTGACTGCTTCGATTGGTGTGTTATAGGCGGTGCATAGTTAGACGGAGTCTGCTCGGTATGAGGGACAAAAACACAACAGGTAGAATGCTACAAAGTGAAAAGACGAAGGAGTAGACAAAGCCACGAAGTTACTCTGGGAGATATTGGAGGTAGAGTTCCAGAGGGTAACAGAAAGTCTAGTAGAGTAAGGAATCAAAGATGAAGCGGAGAAAGTGAAGTGGAGAAGATGAAGTAGAGAAGATGAAGATAGAGAAGATAACGTGGAAGAAACTGAAGAAAGTATAGAGGTAGGGAAATAGAAAGCTTTCTGAAATAGAAAGCTTTAGGCTGAGAAATAAAGAAAAGGAAGGTAGAGCACAAGTACAGAGTAGAATATCAAGACAGTACAAAGGGTAAGAGAGTCAAAGGGATGAAGCACAAACTGATAGATGGTGAATGTAAAGGTATAACAAGAATAATTGTTTTAACAGATATCAACGAGTGTTGAAGCAATTGTAAACGAGTGGAAAGTAGAATAAGGTAAATTGTGCCAGAGTAGAGTATAAATGTATGAAGGTAGAGGTGTATTAAAGGTAGAGGAGTATAACTGGCAAAGGAGTACAAACGAAAAGAAGAATACAAGATAGTAAGAGTGCAAGGTGTGAAAGATAAATAAAGAGATAATGAGAGTATGAAAGGTACAAATGTACAGGAGTATAAGAGATAGTGAGAGTATAAAGGTATAAAGATATAAAGTATTAAGGTATGAAGGTATAAAGATAAAGGAGTATAAGATACGAAGGGTAGGCAGTATAAAAGATAGATGAGAGTAAAGGTTTATAGATAGAGGAGTATCAGAGAAAAAGGAGCAGAAAATATAGTGAGAGTATGAAAGGTGTATAGCAGTATGAAAGATACCAAGGTAAAGGAGCATAAGTGATGAATGTATCAAAGATACTAAGAGTCAAGATATAAAGATTTCAAGGTGATGAAGTAAATCAATCAGGTAAAAGGCCCAAAAGTACTAAAATACGAAAGACATAAAATAAGAGATGTCATAGTACGCCATTATCCTCTACTCTAGTATCCACCCACTCATTGCTCTATTTTTGTTCTTTTTACCACTCGGAGTTTCGCACTGTTATGATATCAACGACTGTCTGTCAGGGGTGAATCATCCATCAGTCACCTATGATGAACAGCGGTCCTAGACGGGATCCGTGTAAACGAGGGACCTGACAGTTGAATGGGGGACTCAGACGGAGCCCGGACCCGATAATAGTGTGGTTCGGCGGGTTTATAGCTTAAACTGTCCGAGATGGGCAGGGCCAAGGACCCACACGGCGAAGGAGCTCCGAAGCAGGAAGGAATACGGCTGGAATACGGCTGACGCCGCACGGGCCCCGCCAAGCGGGGGGTTTTTTCGAATATAGAGGGGGGTGAGGTGACTGTGGGGACAGCTTAGGAACACCTAATAACTGGTCAGCACAATATCAATATATACAAAACGCAATTGACAGGTTCTAAATACTTTTTGTTATTATCCTTCATAGTTAATACTGCCGCCACCTTGCTCCGCTTAGTAATATGCCATTTGCCTCACCCGCAGATGACTTGATGACTCGATGGGGTATGGGCAAACCCGCGTGTTTGGCTGCTTCGGCACATCTATTTGTCCGAGCCACCGGCGGGACGTTAGATGCCATCACCTAATCAATCAGATGGATATATAAATAATGAGCATGTTACTAATTTTTTTTTTCTTGGTTGTAGATTTATATTTTCATTCAAGTCTTTGTGATAATGAGTCTTGACAAAGAACACGAAGAAGCTGTCAGTATGGCTACATCAACTGCCGATATCTCTCTAGATGATGCTCATTCGTCCCACCACCCAAATGACCTTGTCGTTGATTCTGCCGAGCCCAAGCAAACCGGTAGTGAGGATGAAGCTTCTTTTGAGCTGAGTCGTCGTGCTATGGCTGCTCTTGGTGTTTTCATGTTTCTGACAATTCTCGTGGCCGTTGATGCCACCGCTGTGGGAGTTCCATTGCCTGTCATTACAGCTGATCTTCATGGTTCAACAACTCAGGCTTTGTGGGTTGGAAGTGCCTATTTGTTGACCTCGGCCGTTTTCCAGCCCATTATTGGCTCGTTGTCCGAGATCTTTGGTCGTATGCCTTTAACAGTTGTATCCGTGGCCTTTTTCACTGTCGGATCTGTCATTTGTGCTGTTGCTCATAACTTTGACACACTTTTGTCTGGTCGTGCCATTCAGGGAGTTGGTGGAGGTGGAATTATTGTTCTTACCGAGATCATCGTCACTGACTTGATCCCTCTCAAAGAGCGAGGAAAGTACTTTGGTTTTATTGGAGCCATGTGGGCTTTGGGTACAGTGGTGGGTCCTCTTCTTGGTGGAGGCTTTTCTGGAGGCAGCGCTTCATGGAGATGGGTCTTTTACTTCAACCTACCGTTTTGCGGCATTGCCATTGTACTGGTTCCTGTTCTTCTACGTATCAAGCTGCCTGAGATGTCCATGGCCGAGAAATTCAAGCGTATCGATTACTCTGGTATCGCCATCTTCACCTGTTCCTGTACATCGCTGCTGCTGGGAATCACCTTTGGAGGTGTGCTGTTCCCCTGGAAGTCGGCCAACGTCATTGTGCCGCTTGTTCTTGGTGTTGTCGGTATTATTGGTTTTGGATTGTTTGAGGTCTACGTGGCCAAGGAACCCATGATCCGCGTCGCCGTCTTTTCCAGCCGCTCGGCTCTACTCGCCTATATTCAGGTTGTGTTCCATGGTCTCAGTCTGTGGTGTGTTATCTATTTCCTAGCTCTCTACTACGAGGGAGTCCAGGGATATAAACCCCTCATTGCTGGTGTTGCTTCGCTGCCCGAGAGTATTGCCATTGCTCCGTCGGCCATCTTGACTGGTCTTCTCATTACTTACACTGGCCGTTATGTGTTTTTGTCTTGGATTGCCTGGGGTCTCATGACCGTTGGTAGTGGATTGCTGTACCTTCTCAAGGTCAACACTTCGGTTGGTCAGTGGATTGGTTACAACATTCCATACAGCATTGGCGCTGGCATTCTGTTTGCGTCTCTCAATTTGTCCGTCATTGCGCCAAATACCAACGAGAACACTGCGTATGCTGCGTCGATGTTGTCGTTCCTGCGAGTCATTGGCCAATCCTTTGGTGTCGCTATTGGAGGAGCCATTTTTGCCAACCAGATCTCATCCAAGGTTGCCAGTAATCCGCTGTTGAAGGATTTTGAGAACAACTCTCAGGCCATTGCACTTGTTGAGATCATCAAGCAACTACCTCCTTCCAACGTCCGCGATGCTCTGATTCTTGCATTTGACGACTCATTGCGAACTATATTTATTGCCCTGACGGCTTTTGCTGGTGTCAGCTTCTTGGTCAACATCGGTGTAAAGGGCTATTCTCTCGATGCTCAATACACTTCACGGCATCAAATCCAGGAAGATACTCCTCGTCCCGACTCTTCCAAGGCTTGATGAACAAAATTGAATAATGAAAGTATGAAAGATGTTTATGTATTGATAAAAGAATAGAGTTTTATCAAGTAGTTGGTATTATCAGTGAAGTGTGTATTTTGATGGAGACAGAGGTAAATTACAAGATGAAGAAGCCATCAAGTTGGTCATAAGCTCCGTCAAAACTCCTTCAGAAACTCCATCAAAGCTCCATTAAGACTTGCTACTCACCAATAATAGAATCACGGTTCAATGGTATCACTGTATTAAATAACAAAAAAATGAAGTACATGTATAATATATAGCATCACGCGTCCAATCGTGCAAGTCATCAAGGGCGGCCCGTTGAGGCCAGGAAGAGCTTTAAGCACACAAATTTAGCTGAACTTCGGCTTTCCGGAGTAAAGCTAGTTGAAACTCGTTAAAGCCTAGTTAAAGCTCAGTCAAAGCTCAGTTAAACACCAGCTGCCTGGAGTAACCACCAGTTGCCTGGAGTAAACTCAGTCCAACACCAGCTGCTTGGAGCAAACTCAGTTAAACACCGGCGGCCTGGAGCAAAACGTCCATGCCACCAGAACGGCGGTTCTCTTCTTGAGCTTCAACAGGCAACGGTGGTAGCGGCTTGGACAACGACGGGTTGAACCGTGTTAGCTGCGATCGAGAACCAGGCATTGTTGGTGAAGCAGTGCCATCCGAGCCTGCTGGAGGCAGAGTTGGCGGTCGGGTATCGGCCATTGGCAACGGAACATAGCCCTTTGGTGGTGGATATGACTCTGGGCGTGGTAGAATGAGGTTTTTCGTGTAGGAGCGATTGGCCGATAGTTGAGGACGGTTGTCGCCAATCGAGGTGCTGGAACCGTTGTGGAAGTGCGCAATTCCAGACGAGTTGGTGGAGATGGACGAAGGCGAAGCCGACGACGAGTGCTGCTGCGTCAGTAGTGTTGACAGCGACGGAAGAGAATCCCGCGCTGGTGGAGGCGACGAGATGTGCGCGTCCTCGGTGATGCGCACCAGATTAGACAGCGAGTTGCGATCCGACATATCTCCATCGTCCGTAGTCTGTGAGTAGCGGTTGTTAATGGACGACGGACCCCACGTGTGAGGACGCTCTTCGTCCGACGGAGGCGCGCGGGAGCCCGTGTTTGGATCTGAACCAGGCTCGCACAGCACGTTGGATAGCCACGACGAAGTGTTGGACGCGCTGCCATACATGGCCGAGTTGAACGACGATGTAGAGGGCTGGCGCGAAATAGTAGATGCAGACGAGGCCGTCGACAGGTGTGAAGAGTGATACGAGCGCATGCCAGGGTCATCGTAATGGTACTGTGGCGCGTAGCCACCAAAGCCTGGTGGAGGACCGCCCTTGTTAGGGTCCATGGCCGGCAACGCGTACTGCTGCTGTTGCTGCTGGTGTGCAGAGTATGACACGTGCTGTGGAGGTTGCTGGTGGGGATGACCATACTGCTGGTGGTCGCGGAACATGGGAGATGTTGGCGAATGATGCGAGGCCATGGAATGGTGATGGCCAGGCCCTCCAATGTCAATAGGCTTGGGGCGATGTTTATTTTCGCGGTAGCCGAGCTCGGCAGGCGAGTCAATCATCATGCCAGAGCCGTGATGTGGAGGCACGTAATCGAGTCCGCCCATATCGCCAGCTGGCTGTGGCAGAGGCTTGTTGTAGATGCTATGTTGAGGAGCAGAAGGGGCGGGGTGTTGTTCAGCAGGCAAGACGGGCTGCTCGTTGGCATGGACTGTTTGAATGTGCTGGCGTAGATTGTCGAGACGCGAGAATTGGCGGTTACAGTGGCATCGGAACGGGCGCTCTCCCGTATGTTTACGAATATGACGGGCCAGGTGTTCTGAGCGCGTAAATGTCATGCGACAATCGCCGTAGCCCGTACACTGAAAGATTTTGGGGTATTTTGTTTTAGGCTTTTTAGCCATGCCCATGGGCGTCGAGGTCATGAGCTCTTGAGCTTCCATGGTTGGCGTAGTATTAGGAAGGGAGTGAAGCGGGAAGAAAAAAAAAGGATGGCCAGAAGACGAGCGGGAGAAGCAGGCGAAGGTGCAGGGACCCGTGAAGCGAGTTCCCAAAAAAAAACCAGGCAGGGGTCGAGGTAGGGGCCAGGGGAGAGGGCAGGGGCGGGAAGGGGTGGAAACGGACGGTTAAAGAGGAGGACGAGGAGCGTTTAGAAACAGCGATACGGAGTCGAAAAGGTTGGACGACTTGGTAGCAAAGAAGATGGTTAGCAAGACAAGTTTGTCAGTTAGAAGCGAGTTGTTCCAAAAGGTTAAAACTTAAAGGCTTGCTGACGCAGGTCAAGTGAAACGCGGCTCGGGACTTTTTTTCAGGCGGAGGGGGGGGAGGGGGGAGAGTCTCGGCAAGGACCTAAATCAAGAGGAAGTTGCGACGTGGACAATGCTGTGGGGGTGGCACAACAGTGAGGAGTAAAACGAGTCAAGTCTTAAAAGGTGCGGACGGTTAGGCAACTAGAAGAGGAATCCACGTTGGATTTGACGGACGCTTAGACAGACCAAAAACGAAGTGAGGAGCGCCAAAAAAGAATGACAGAACGACACGACGGAGTTTAGAAGTTGGCAAGGGTTTTTCACACGAGGGCCAAAAAAAGGGGCGCAACTAGACGAGAGGTGGCGGGTTTAAAGAGGTACGTAAAGGACGTCAAGGACTTGAAACACAAGCGACAGCAGGACCTTGAAGAGTACGAGGAAGCCGGACAGTGGCAAGCGCCGCGGTTTTTGTAGGAGGACAGATTTCGATCGGCTGGCAGGCAGTAATAAATGGTAAAACGGGAAAAGATAGACGGGGGAGGGGGACACGGTGCTTTTGGCGGGGTTGCTTTTGGCAGGGACCCGCCAGACGCGCGTTTGTTTTTTTTGTCGCTAAGCGAGCTAGGCAGGGGCACGCCTCAGCAGCCAATGGGCGGGCAGCAGGCTCGGCAGGAGCAGGCAAAAGCAACGGTGGGGTCGGGGCCTTCTCCAATTCGGGAGAGGGGTCCAGGGGGGAGCAGGTGGGTGGGTAAGACAAGTGGACGAAGCTTTGGCGGGTGTGGAGGGGACTACCGAGGGTATTGTGGTGGCAGCTTGTAATGGAGGTGATGGGATGAAGTGGTGGGGTGAAGGGGTAATGGGATGATGAAGTAATAGAGTGGGTGAGGTAATGGTGTAGCGGGGTAATGGGAGGGAGTCTGTGGGGTGGAAGTAAGAGGGGGTACTGGAGCGGTGAGTGGGTGAGTGGGTGAGTGGGTGAGAGTGGGTGAGTGGGAGAAAACAAGGCAGCGAGTCAGATGACAGAACTCCGTTGGTAATCCGTTGTTAGCCACTGGTTCATTCCACCAATTATAAACGACTTCTGATAATCGCAACTAATCGACTTGACAACCTCGGTACAAGGCGATTTGTAACTACAACTTCGTGGCCTATGACCCCACCCCCCCCCCCGCCAACACCTTGAATCGCTGCTTAAACGTTGATATGGGCGGGGCCTAGCCCTGGCCTCCAAGATCGGGGAAAAAAGGTCCGCCGTAGGGTGGGTTGGTCAGTGCTGTAATGCAGCTTACCGCCACGGGACCATGTACGCCCTGTAGGCGGCGGTGATATCGGCGGGTATGGTAGCAGCGAACCGATGAGGTCAACTGAGACATTACACCATAGACGCTAACGGCGGGTGAGGGGTGGGGCACAGCGAGCATTCGGGGGGGACTCCATGGTACCTGTACTTGTTCCTGTACTGAAGCTGGGGTAGGGATATCGAAATAGTGACAGCGCAGGAACAATCCTAAGGTGGGGTCCACTGCTCAAAACAGACATGGATGTTCCATGCCCCGATGAATCAAGCACAGGCCTTGCCCTGGTTCCGATGTCCCTTAAGTGGCACCACCGAAACCCGCCAAGTAGCCTAATGCAGCCTTATTCTGGGGAATAGGGTTCGCGTGCCTGGTGGGTTCAACAGGGCAGTCACAAGGAGTTCCCGTTTAAGACAAGCGATATACTGGGGGTATAAACTGGGGGGTATAAACTGGGGGGGGGTATAAACTGGGGGTATAAACTGAGAGAGTATAAACTGAGGGGTGTGGGGGATCACTAGACTATGAGTGGATATGAATTATGAGGTGAGTTTGATTAGATTAGGTTTATAGATTTAGATGTGAGTACGAGTAGTCGGAAGTAGCGAGGAGGAAGAGGATGAGGTAGGGAGGTAGGGACAAAAGCATACCAGTGGACTGAGTAGACTCCAGTAGAACTCAGTAGAACTTAGAACTCAGTAGATACTGTACTACTCAGTACTCACTACTTACTTTCTAGTATCTTCTTACTTACCACTCACCACTCACTACTTACTTACTATACTATCTCACTCCATCCTCATGGGCAAGGGCACGACCCGACTCTATCATCTACATAAAGTACAAAGTAGAAGCAGAATACTGAAATAGATACTTATATATACACATAAAGATACCGGTATACGCCTCAGTATACCCTGTATAGATTCTCTCAGTTAATATACCCGTATTAACGGAATCTGAGTTCAAGTATCGCTGCCAATCTTATACCGATCTTTGGCTGCTTTCGGCTGAAACCCGTGCCCACACACAACGGTTCAGGAACACAGCAATGACACGAAGGAGGGGCAATGAACCTTAACTGGGACTAGATTCGGTGGCTTGTGGTTGTGCAGGACCTCGGCTAGCTGTACGAGGCGGAATTTGGATATCCACAAAAACTCTTTCGCCTGACCTGTTGCAGTACAAGGCAGAATGGTATGCCCCCCTTGTCTAGTGTCCCGCTGCTATCGCTACCCTGCCTGCTATCCAGTTTACCCACCGCGGCCCAGACTTTCCACCCCAATCTACCCCAATCCACCCCCTAATCTATCCCGTGTCTGCTTGTCTGCCCGCTTATGTGACTGCTCCCGCTAGTTTTGCACCCCTGCCTGCCTACCCACCCACTTCCTATCCAACGCCCACCGCCAAAACTCCGGCTCTAATTGGTGAATCCCGCTTCGTGTCCACCAGGCTACCGCATTCCTGGGCGGATATTTGGGACTAGGCACAGATGCACGCAAAGGCACGCGGTACGAGCAGCAGTGAGCGGCGGCGCAGTTCATTTGAGTCATTTACCAAATAAAAACAATTGTCAAATAAGAAACAATACATTAAAGTCAAAAAAAACATTTGACTTGAAGTGCACAAGACTTTGAGTTTCTACTTGTTATCCGTCTAACCAATTGGTTACTGGATACTTGGTTCTGGTTCTGGATGTTGGTTATTGGTTACTGGTTACTGGTACTGGTTACTAGATACATGCTTATATGGTTACTTACTTACTTACTTACTTTACTTACTTACTCACTTACTACTTACTCACTTACTACTTACTACTTACTACTTACTACTTACTGGCCTCCTACACTTTAAACCCCCGTATTCATCTACCCCACCACCCCCACCACCCGACCTGTCTATCTGTTCGTTCCATGCACCCAATCTGTAACCTGGCTGTACGCAGCCTACAAACCCACCACTTACGGCCACTTCCTGCCGCTAATTACAGTGCCGCCTGCAACGATGCTTCGGTACTCACCTGCATGGAATTATGGTCTCATCGCGGCGGGCGCGCAGCATCTGCTGCTAATCTGGCAGCCTCCGCCGCCCGTGCGGACGAGCCCGAGACCACCTGTGTGGGTGGGGCGCGCGGGCCACAAGCTTTAGTCTTGCACGATTCCACTATCCCAGTATCTTCACTGGTATCCTAAATATCCCGCTGTCCCACCACCACCACATCCATCAGTTCACCACCATCCACTACACCCACCAACACCCACTACTCCCACCAGGCTATTTTTTTTTCCAACTGCACCCCACATGACCACCGTGCTTTTTTGTCCCTTGTCTCATAATACGCGCGCCGATCAAAGCGTGCATGCGTCGCCGGCCGTTAGCTGCCCCAGTGCCCACCAACTCCAAAAGTAGGGCCTGATTCAAATAGCTGCATTTCGTCTGGTGCAGCTTGCAGTAGTTCCCGCCAACAACTGGTTGCTCATTGGCCCGCTGCCGACCACTCATGCACATGTGACGCCTGTCCGAATCGTCACTCCCTCCCTAGCTTGGCCCCAATTTCCCTTTCTACTTCGTTTTGTCTCGCTACCACAGCCGCCGGCAGAGCCACCAGCCCACCAACCCGACGATCTCGAGGATCGCGGCGATCGCTCTTGTTGAGGTCACACACCCGCTCGATTCCCCCATCGAAAAAAAGTGGCCTGTTTTTTTATTTTTTTTTCTTCTGACAGCTGAATCAACATCTATACGATGTTCATCAAACAATCCCTTGGCACCTAATATATGCGGATAACCCGACCCGCTGGCTGCCCCGCTTCCCCACTGCACACAGCACACAAACCCGCCGGCGGTAAGAGCTCTTGGATCACCGCCGCCCCGCCTCAACCACCACTAACACCCTCTATTTTTAGTTTTGATAGACTCAAAGGTGCCTCGCTCTTTATGTGTCCCACACTTTATGTGTCCCACCGTTCATGTGTCACCCGTTGATGTGTCTCACCTCCTTATTGTCCCTGGGCACGTCTGCACAGACGTGGCATAAGTGTGGCACATCCGTGTGGCGGTGCAGCCGTTGAAACATGCTGCCGCGCCACATAAACCCGCTGCCCTAGTCCCGTCACGTGATATAGCTACCCTATTATGTCAGCTGCCCTATCTATGTCGTCCCTTTTACTAATAGCCATTATTGCCACTGCCTCCTCCCACTTGTCTTCCTACACATCATTTGCGCAGTCGCGCTCTAAACTAAACACTGCTAATCGGTCACCCTTTTCGTTTGCTCCACTTCCCAACTTCCCCCGCTTCACCTCATTCATCACATCTTAACTTATATCTACACAATTCCACGGATTTCATCATGAAGTTGACCGTCTCTTATAAAGGCGAGACCTCGTCGGTCGATGCTGCTGATGATATGACAATGGGCGAACTGTTTGCCACTATTGAGAACAAGACTCACATCCCGCCCGACTTTGCCAAACTTCTGTGTCCAGGTGCTGGCGTCGTCACGCTCGATAAACTGCCCTACGGCCCCGATACTCGTGTCGATGAAATCTTGAAAGACGACGCCCAGCGGTCCAAGATCCTGCTCATGGGTACTCCTATTGAACAGATTCATAAGCTACAGGAAACCGAGGTTGCCAAGGCGCGTGAGGCCAGTCGCCGGTATAAACAGATGAAGAAGAGCATACGACCCGTCATGTCGCACCGCACAACGGCGTTTGAAGTTGACGCTGCCAAGTACACGTTTCACCGCATAGAACCACTTCAGGGCCTGCCGCATCCTGAAAAGTCACGCGCCCTACTTGAGCGCCTACGTGATGACCGTGGCATTCGTGCCATTATGGTAAAGCATAAGTTCTCAGTCGGTGTTTTGTCTGAGCTCGATCCCGCTGCAAGCACCACTCATCAGGCCCGTCTGCTGGGTCTCAACACGGGGGCCGGCCAGATGATCCAGCTACGCCTGCGTACCGACAACTACGAGGGTTACTGTTCGTACAAGGAGATCCGCAAGGTGCTGTGCCACGAGCTGACTCATAATGTGCATGGAGATCATGACCGCAAGTTCTGGGACTTGTGCAAGGTTCTGGAACGTGAGGTTGTTGACCTCGATCCTTTTGGCCGGACTGGCAAGCGCATTGGTGAAGAAGCGTATGATGGGCCCGGGTTTGGTGCCGACACAGACGAGCTGTTAATGTGCGATGAAGGCGGTTGGTTTGGCTCAACCGAACGTCTTGGCAGCGCTGTTGTGGCTGGTGCCGGTGTCGATTCAGCTAGCACCGCTACGTCGGCAGTGACCACTGAGTCGTTACACGAGCGAGCTCGACGGGCAGCCGAGGCCCGTCGCCAGCAGCGAGAGCGCAAGGGAAAGCCTGAGTGATTTTACAGAACCGCTTTGTTTTGGAGTCTCTTTGAACTCGATGAGTCTTGAGCCCATTCACCCAATTCACCATGTGAAAGGAGTCTTTAGAGTGCGTTTCACGCTTTCAGAACATTTTATAGTAGCCTCGAGTCTCCCTCGAGCAGGCGCGAGCAGGCACTTTGACGGTATCCGTTGTGGTGGTTCTGTGACCTTTCCTCATTCTATGACTACGAGGTTCTCCTGTGACTTTGAGGTTCGTTACCTGCCCTTGTGTCCTCTGTGACCTTGTGTCCTCTGTGACAGTGTATCTCTGTGACCTTATGTCCTCGGTGACCTTGTGGTTCTTAGTCGCAGTTGATGAACTGTCATCTACGTGCAGTCCCATTCTAGTGTGGTCTCTACACTTGTAATTTTGCATTTAACATATAGCATATAGAAGAGTTAATGTATAGTTGGAGAAGTTCACTTAGAAGCGTACGAAAGCTGTTAGTTACGGTATAACACAATCATTACCTTCAATCCTGTTGTCTTCATACTGAGAGTTCCGTAATGAACGATACAGTGGTATGTTAGTAGTAGGACCGTCGTAGGACGTATGGTACCGTGGTATGTTAGTAGTATGGCGTATCGTACAGTAGTCTATTAGTAGTAGGACGTATTGTGCAGTGGTATGGTACAGTGGTATGATGGGGTATGTTAGTAGTAGGACTGTGGTAAAACTGTGGGATGTTGGTGGTATGATACAGTAGTAGAACAAAGGCATGTTAGTGGTAGGACGGTGGCCTGTTAGTGGTAGGACGGTGGTAGAACAGTGGCATGTTAGTGGTAGGACTGTGGTTGAACAGTAGCATGCTAGTGGTAGGACGTATGATACAGTTGCAGAACGCAGTTGCATGATGTAGCGATGTAATGCAGCTCATATCGCACTTGTTCGTTGCCATTTATAACTGCTTATTTTCATGGCTCTCGTTTAAAGTTGTCAGGGTCGCACTTAAAGTTTGTGGTTCATGCTTAGAGTTTGAGTACCAGTCGGTTGGTTCTGTGCTATGCACAAACTTCGGTCCCTTCCATTGTTAACAGCTTAACCACGCAGTTGGTAAACTTTAAGCATCGGCGTACCAGCTTTTAAGCTCGGCTTGGCGACATTGTCCTGGGAAATGGACGCACGCCATGCACTAGTCGATACTGGGCGTAGAGCACCAACTGGATGAACGGTATACAGACCGGTACGCAGCGGATCTGTGGTAAGTTTAGTTTGCTTAAACGGTGCAGTGCTGGCAGATGTTTTCAGAAACTGCGTCTCATAGAGTTGCTGAAGTCCGTCCCAGGTCCGCTTGGACTGTGTGCACAGACCTTCAGCATAAATTAGAGTTGCACAGAAGACTGTTGACCGTAAAAAGTCGGCTGTACAAAAGATCGGTGCATCAATCTGCCTGCCTGGCATGCTGTGTGGCCCACATTTTCGTTCCATAGCGCCTTGAAAGGTTCGGTAGAAAGTGTCCTGTTAGAGCAGTTCCCTGCAGCGAAGCTCATGTCAACCACTCACCTGCCCACCGCACGGCACCGCCTGCCAAGCTCATCACAAACTCTCAGGTTTGCAGCTCGTTACATCCGCACACGGCACATCTCCGTCACCCGCTCAGCGGCTAGCAAATGCCAGTAGTGCGGTCCAGGCGTCAGGTTTTCCGTAAACTCACCAATGCATCTGCTCGCATGCCAAAATGTACCATTGCTTGCAAGTCAAGGAATCCCGATCCATTAGTGCCAACCAGCCCGCAAGCAAACCGAGCAAACAGTACATTGACCAAGGTAGTACCAGACTTAGTAGATCTGGAGCCGGGGCGTCTGGTACAAGTACCTCCTATTGCAGTATCAACCCACCAGATCTGGAGCGCTCGGAGTTCCTTGGGACCGCTGATGTAGTATTGAGCTGTAGATCTCAAGAGGCCCTCCGTTCACGTACTATTCGAGTAGATACCACTGTTAGGGGGGAGGGGAAGGGAACCCCTTAGTGGTAACCTCACCGGTAGATCTGGGGTGGGATGTGGAGCGGGATGTGGAGCGCTCGGAGCGTTCGGACTTCCGTGATATCACAGATGTAGTACTGCCCTGTAGATCTCGAGTTACGGCCCTCCGTTGAAGTACTATGCTAGTACATGTTACTGTTAGGGAAGGAGGGGAGGAGGGAGGGTGAACCTCTTAGTAGTAACATCACCGGAAGATCTGGAGCGGAATGTGGAGCAGATCTAGCGCCCCGGAGTTCCGTGGTATCGTTGGTGTAGTACTGCCCTGTAGATCTCGAGTTACGGTCCTCCGTACTTGCACTATTCCAGCAGATACCACTGTTAGGGGAGGTAGGGAGCCACCTTAGGAGCACAATCACACGTAGATCTTGATACTAGGGTGTTCCATAGCAGCACTGCCACCAGTAGATCTTGCTGTTTGCCCTGTAGATCTTATGACCAACTGACCTTCCCCCTGCCTATCGATACCTATTGGTTGACTATCCATACACACTGCCGTGCGAATCAGTTCCTGTTGGACATAATCAACAGGCGATCATTCTCGAACCCTTGGAGGTTGTACAGATGGATTCCAAGGGTCCCCCCTTTGATCAACCAACCAGCAACTAAACAGCGATCAACCCGCAAATGAACTATTACCAAGGAAATACAACATCAGTTCGATTTCCAGTAAGTAATGTCGATTCGAACCGCCACCAAGCAAGGAACCATCTCACAACTCAAACGTTGAAAGTCGGTTTTGTTGGCTCTTGTTCATCATACGGGCATACAACACATAACAGGATTGTATTATGACACCAATATCAAGCCACCATGTCCAAGAAGTCGATTCATTAACTTGCACTTTGATTATACCAAGTTTAAGCCTTTAAGAAGTAGAATGAACTGAAGAATCTCCAGTAATCAACGAGGACTGACCCTCATTCGGTTACATGCCCATAACAATCCCCATAACCGCCGTCATCTCTGGTATTACCCGGCTTTAATCCCAGATCATTTGGCCATGATGCTCTGACAGACCGGATATCAACAGAATCGATAATGGCCGAACGGACAGACGTAGTGGAGAAGTACAAGTAAGTATTGACAGGTATTTGATAACTTTAAGACACCTCCTAACAAGACTCGTCTTTCTTGGCGAACAAAGTGGTGCGTAGTTTACGTGTATAGTGGACAGTTGGCGCTAAGCGGCGGATGGCATGAACTTTGAACTGTAAAGCCCGAGTTTTCGATACAGCCAACTCAACAAGATGACAGTCGATCTGGAACTATAGAAAACGGGAAATGACAGTGTGACCACGATTTTCTCATTCACGTACCGCTCTGTGACCATTCTCATCCTTTTTGTATCCTGCAACTCTCTTCGTTTGATGTTGTGTTGAAATGTGATTCGCAGTATGCTGACTTGGGCTTTCAATAACAAGCCCCATATCATTCAACGGCGTCAACATCTACCTCTACCTCTTGCTCTAACACAGTCGGAAAGACATCTCTTCTGTCACGGTTCATGTACGACTCGTTCGACGCCCAGTACAAGGCAACTATCGGCATCGACTTTATGTCAAAGGTAAGTTGAGTTTTCAACTGTCGTCTTCATCAATCTAACAAGACTATGTATCTACCCGACCGCACCATTCGACTGCAACTGTGGGATACTGCTGGCCAGGAGCGTTTCCGCACGCTGATTCCTTCTTATATTCGCGACTCGAATGTTGCTGTCGTTGTCTATGACATTACGAGTAAGTGTTTTCGTCCTTGATAAAGTACGTGAACCGTCCCTAACAGAAGACCGTCAGTCGTTTCTCGATGCCAGCAAGTGGATCGATGATGTCAAGGCCGAGCGTGGTTCTCAGGTGATTATTGTTCTCGTCGGCAACAAGACGGATCTGGCCGACCAGCGCCAGGTGTCTAGTGAGGACGGTGAGACCAAGGCTAAGGAGATGGGCGTTATATTTATAGAGACAAGCGCCAAGGCCGGCCACAACGTCAAGAACCTTTTCAAGAAGGTTGCAATGGAACTTCCAGGTCTTGAGACGGGCCGCCATGAGGAGAGCGAGCTCATTGATGTCAGCATAGACAACAAGGCCAATGTCGAGACTGGAGGCGCCTGTGCGTGTTAACGATTCGCATTTCATTCAGAAGGGACGTTGTTGTCATGGGAGATAGGAGAGGAGATAAGATCAATGACATGTTATTCACTATGGATATATTGATGGTGAATTGTAACATCTGATGAAGAGTCACTTGAAAGCTCTAATGAAAAACCAAAAAGGTCCAATGAAACACCAGAAGGTCTAATGAACCACCCAAACGGAATGATACTGTTGGCTTCCTTCCTATCCATCTAATCCCTTTAATAATTCTAGTTGTTCTTGTTCCATGAAGCTGTTCTCCAAGAGTTAGTCTCTCAATAGAACCATCTGACATTGTTATTAGAATAAACATGTTTCTAAACTCATGAACTCATAACTTTTATTATCTAGATATTTAATAAGTAATATATCCAATATAGTCAACTAACCAACCGTTGACCTCCTGTTGAAGCAACCAGTTGACTTCCCCATATACCACTGTGATGCCAGGTTAGGGTGGCATGAAAAATTCAGATCTGGCGGTTTGTCAAACTCATCAACTCGCCAAAATGCCCCCCAAGAAAGCTGTCAAGGAGGAGAAGATCCTGTTGGGTCGTCCTGGTAATAACCTGAAGGTGAGTTTATTTGGATGAAGTTGTTTTTGCGCCGTTTTTGCGCCGTTTGCTGTTGAAGTGCCAGTTCGAATGCCCTAGTGTCGAGGTAGCTCGTCTGATACGACTGACTGGTTACTGCTACAATTGTCTGGTCACTGTCACAACTGTCTATTACTGCTACAACTGATTCTATTGACTTTTAACTCTTCACAATTACTTCAAGGTTTTTTTGACTAACAATAGAGTGGAATCGTTGGACTCGCCAATGTTGGAAAGTCGACGTTTTTCCAGGCCATTACGCGCTGTCCTCTTGGAAACGTAAGTAAAAAAACCCCCGACAAAGTGACATCAATGTTGGAAGTGTCTCTAATCTTTACAGCCTGCCAACTATCCGTTTGCTACCATTGAGCCCGAAGAAGCACGTGTCATTGTGCCGTCGCCCCGCTTCGACGAGTTGTGCAAGAAGTACAAGCCTGCATCCGAGGTCCCTGCTCATATCACCGTCTTTGACATTGCCGGTCTTACCAAGGGTGCTGCCAAGGGAGAAGGTCTTGGAAACGCGTTCTTGGCCAACATCCGTGCTGTCGACGCCATTTACCAGGTGGTTCGCTGCTTCGATGACGCCGAGATCATTCACATTGAGGGTGATGTGAACCCCATCCGTGACCTACAGATCATTCTTGATGAGCTGCGTCTTAAGGACATCGAGTTCACGCTCAAGCACCTCGAGGGTGTCGAGAAGATTGTCAAGCGTGGAGGCCAGAGTCTCGAGGTCAAGGCCAAGAAGGAGGAGGCCGAGACAGTTGCCAAGATCCTTAAGTTGCTCGAGAGCGGTAAGCGTGTTGCTAACTGTACCTGGACATCCAAGGAGGTCGAGATCATCAACAGCATGCACCTGCTATCGGCCAAGCCAGCTATCTACCTTGTCAACCTGTCGGAGCGTGACTATATCCGTAAGAAGAACAAGCACCTGCTGGGTATCAAGCAGTGGGTTGACGAGAACTCGCCCGGTGACCTCATCATCCCCATTTCGGTGAGTCTCGAGGAGCGTCTGTCGCACATGGAGACGGATGAGGAGCGTGAGGAGGAGCTCAAGACTCTAGGCACTCAGAGCGCTCTGCCCAAGATCATTGTCACGATGCGTAACGCCCTCAACCTCATTTCGTTCTTCACCTGTGGAGCCGACGAGGTTCGTGAGTGGACGATCCGCAAGGGTACAAAGGCACCTCAGGCTGCAGGAGTCATTCACAACGATCTCATGAACACGTTTATCTTGGCCCAGGTCACCAAGTACGAAGACCTCATGGAGTATGGTGACGACGCTGCCGTCAAGGCTGCTGGTAAGCTCGCCCAGAAGGGTAAAGACTATGTTGTCGAGGACGGAGACATCATCTACTTCCGCGTGAGTATAAGTGTACAGATGAATGTATGGGAAACTAACAACAGGCTGGTGCTGGAAAGAACTAGTTGTACGCAAAGTAAACCCAGTACACGAAATAGAGAATGCAGTCAGTACGGGATATGATGGAATATGAAGTTGATTGCTTAATATGAAGTGCTGGAGTCTGGAAAGCAAGTCAATAGGCGATGTATTGTCCTGGATTGTGTCAAAGGTAGAGAGACATGATAGGCCCTGTACTAATGAGAATGCTGCAACACGGGCAACAATTAGTCTCTACGTTTATATGATATGATGAAGATACCTTAGTTATACCAGTTGATTTCGAGATACAACAACTTTAGTAGCAGTTTGAACTCCATATACCAAAGAAGTAGTGGTGTCATTAAGAAAACTGTTATATCGACTTGGTGGTTAAACGAGTAGGTGTCATGAAGTAGTTATAGTGAGAAGAAGCTATAGTGAGAAAAAGCTATAGTGAGAAGTAGCTATAACCAGTTAGTGACTAGGTAGTAACTGATTAAGCAGTAGTCAAATAGTTACAGAGTAGTTCTAGTGACGTAGCAGCTGACGTTACAGTGACCAATATATTAACGTTACAGTGATAAAGTAGTTACGTTAGTGACGAAGTAGTTCTACTAATGAGTAGACATGAAGTTATAGAGATGAGTATGTATACTGAAAGTAGTCATTAAGTAGGTAGTGACTAGGTAGTTAACGGATTGTGTAGTGATCAAGAAGTGACTAGGTAGTTCTAAGTAGTTGTAGTGACTAGGTAGTTATACTGATTAAGAGTGATTAAGTAGTTATACTCTGTAACTATGACCAAATAGCTATAGTGAGAAGTAGTTATGCTCATTAACTATAACTAAATAGCTATAGCGAGCAGTGCTAACGTTTGTGATTAAGTAGTTACAGTCATTAAGTAGTCATACTGAGCAGTGATTACTAGTTATACTGATTCAGTAGTGACTAATAGTTATACTAAGCAGTAATTACTAGTTATACTGATTAAGAGTGATGAAGTAGTTATACTAAGCAGTAATTACTAGTTGTACTGATTAAGAGTGATGAAGTAGTTATACTTATTAACTATGACCAAGGAATTACAGTGAGAAGATAGTCATCTGATAAGCACTGATTAAGTAGTTAACTATACTGATTAAGCACTGATTAAGCACTGATTGAGTACTGACTACGTAATTACTACGTCGTCGCACTCACTAAATAGTAATCATTCATGCCGTTACAAGTTCCTAGGTGACTTCTAAACCTTACGGGCTCTAATAGCATATCGGTCTAAACCTGTGAGCACGGAATACTATTCATCCTGACAACCCTCTTAGCATTAAAAGGGCTAAACTCGTGTCTAATCCTATTCAAGTCGAGCTTGAAAAAATACGACCAAAAAATGTAGAATGAAACCTTACAAGTTGCACTGTTGTCAATGGACACGGCACAGAATGCGTGCATGGAACCAAGCCGCAATTCTCCAGTTAAGTCCGTGCGGTTTAAAATACCGCTTCCGAGCCGGCCCGGAGCGGCACCGGAGCGTGCTCGGACCGGAAATTAACAGTCACATTTGACGGTGATTACGGTGATTACGGTGATTAACAATTGAAGGGCTTCAGTATTCATGTCAAAGATTTATCGCTTCATCCCGACTCTTGTCACTTTGGATTCGCTAGTTGCGAACTCCGAACGTGCGCCAGACCATCCCGAACCCTGGATCAACGGGATCCCACAGCATGCCAAGATAACCAATCAAAGTTCCAACAATGAGGCCCTACAACATTGAAATCAACTCCTCCATTAACCGGATCTATTACAACAAGTTTCAATGATACACAAAAATGCACTCACCTTGTCGAAACCCCATCAATTGTCTTTACTCCGATGGATTCCCGTTGCCGCGTCGGAGATAACTTGACGGCAACATGCAAGAACGGCAGGGATCGACGGTCCCTACCCACGCCGTTAAGCGTTTACTCCCCCATATAAGAAGGGCTTCAGGTCACTTCGTCAACATTTTCTGTTTGTTTTCCAGTCAATTACCCCATTGTATTGCAAACTAAACAACAAAAATGGTCACTTCTATCACCCCTGGCAAGTGCTGCGCCACTGGTTTCCGTCTTGGTAAGTAGAGTAGACCGGTACAAAAGAGGTGAAGAGAGAAAGAAAGAAGTAGCTCGTTTGATTAGCTAACACAACTAGAGGGAAAGTCCTCAGGAAAGATCATCAAGATCCAAGGAATTGACACTTACGTGGCTGGAGATGAATCTCTCAAGTCCAAGAAGGTCATTATCATTTGGACCGACGTGTTTGGCCATGTCTTCAACAACAACCAGCTGATTGCCGACCAGTTTGCCGAGAATGGCTACTACGTGGTGGTTCCTGACTTGTTTGAAGGAGATGCCATTGAGAAGCTTGACGCTTCATTTGACTTTGCCGCATGGTTGCCTAAACACACTACTGAGATTGCCGGCAAGTTTGTCGAAACCATTCTGTCCGAGGTCGAGTCATGGAAACCCGAGTTCCTGGGTGTTGCTGGATACTGCTACGGAGCCAAGTTTGTGTTTCAACAGCTGGCCACTGACCGTGTGACTTCTGGTTGTGTTGCACACCCTTCGTTCCTGACTCTTGATGATGTCAAGGCCGTCAAGCGTCCTCTGTTCTTGGCTGGTGCTGAGATTGACAACACTTACAATGAGGAGTTCCGTGTCAAGGCCGAGGCCATCCTTAAGGAGAACAAGGCCACCTACTTCCTGACTCGTGCTGCCAAGGTCAGTCACGGTTTCTCTGTTCGTGGTGACACTTCGGATCCTTTTATTGCAGCCATGGCTAAGAAGGCTTTCTGCGATATGGTCTGGTGGTTTGAGTTTACCGGTTCCACCAAGCTGTAGAGAACCGAAGGTTGAACTTGTCAACAGCGAAGTTTAGAGTGCTGTTTTCAAGTGATTTGACTCGATATTTGTATTCAATGTTTGATTAAGTGAGTTGTAGTAAACTGTAGAAGTGAATTGTAGATGAACTGTGGAAGTGAGTTGTAGATGTACTTGACTGTAGAAGTGAGTTGTAGATGTCCAGAACTGTGGAAGTGAGTTGTAGAAGTGAACTGTGGAAGGGAATTGTAGAAATGAATTGTAGACGATAGAGTGGAGTGTAGACGGTAAAAGTCAAGTGTAGATGAAATAAACTATAGAGTGAATTGTAGTGAACGGTAGATTAAGTATATTGTAATCAAGCACTTCAATCTTCCTACCGCACCATTAATCTACAAAGACATCGGTCAGACTGATCAACAGTTGACACAACGATCATTACCAGCTGGAAGTACTGGAATTGTAGAAGCTAGAACCTGTCTCTTTGATAAACTCCAGTAGCTAGCCTTTGAACCACCCTCTTAATAAACTCCAGTAGCGCTTGAACCCCCCTTTAAACTCCTAGCGTTCTTCAGTAGCGCTTTGATCAACTGGTTTCGGTATGCTATGATCTTTAGCACACCCGAACTATTTACATATATACAATTGGTTCCTTGATTTGAAACTCACTTCAGGAAGCTGAAGCTGAAAAAACCACCCTGGGATCGACGTTCACGCTCCGCCTGAGGAATCCACGCATCCATGTGTGCATTGATCCGGTCCAACACCTGCTCAGGAGTGTAGTTCTTTCCTAAAGCCTCGACAAACCGACCCTCGGGATCCATGAGGTAGAAAAAGATGGAATGATCCACCAGGTATTCATCGCCCGCTTTGAGATCCGGAGGTGTGGAGAAGTAGACACGATAATGTTTGCAAGTCTGCTTAATGTCCTCATACGAGCCAGTAAGTCCAACAATATCGGGGTGAAACTCGGATAGATACTGCTTCAGCACCTCGGGGTGATCTCTGTTGGGATCGCACGTCACAAATACACCCGTCAGCTTGGGCTCTTGTCCAGGTTTGTTGACGGTGTCAAGGATTTTGGTCATGTTTTCCAGCTCCTCAGGACAGATATCGGGGCACATGGAGAAGCCAAAGTACAGCAGTGCAAATTTGCCAAACAGGTCTTCGTGTGTAAATAGCTTGCCATTCTGATCAATGAGGTTGAAAGGACCACCAATAGATGGCTGGCCGATCGACTGGTTCTGCTCCTCTTCACGGCGAATGGCCATGCGCTTCTTCTCGCGCTGGAAGAACCACGTGAGACCTCCTCCAACAACCAAAAAGGCCACTGCTGCCTTCCAACTCAGTAAGCTGCCTGGTTTCGGGGACCGAATGGTTTTTTCTTTATTTGTATCTGCACCGAGAGCAATTCGGCTCAGAGGTTTACGTGGTTTAGTAGGAGTTTGAGTTTCGGCTGGAGTAGTCGGCTGGGGGTCCGATGCATTCAGAAAGGCTCGAGAGCTGCTGAAATCGCGCATAAAAGAAGCTGACGCAACTGAGAACCGGCCAACAGTATAACGAGACAGTTGCGGAGTAGCAATGGCCCGCACAGCACCAATTCTTAAGACTGACATGTCGGTGGTAACTGATCAAAGTGAAATTTGTGAATTGTTACCTGATCTATATGAAAGTAGGGTAAGTCCGTGAAGAGGCCGCTAACTGTCTCGACCTTAACAGCCTCGAGGCTTAGGGGGACAACTAACAACTAAAGTCACAGTAATCAGCCACTGTGGGACAACCACCTGCCACTATGAGACGTATAATAATCAATTGTAAAATGAGGCGGGGCGAGGATGTAAAAAATAAGGTGTCAATTGGTCAATTGGTCCACCAAACCGCTTATTCGTCCAGCCAGGCAATTATCAGCAAAGTGGCTGGAAACCGTCATTGAACAGACTCTCAGAGATATTATGGACTTTAAGCATTTACCTGCCGCATCAAAATGCAGTAGAGCATGTTATCAGGTGGAAAATATGAGCTAGTAGGCGTTTAAGGTTGCAAAAAAGCTGCTAGAGTGGGTCCGTGGCTGGCTAGGCATACGGGTGTTTAAGACACAGAGAAACCGGTAGTTTGAAAGCTGGAAGTTTCCTTTAACTCCATTGAACCAACTAACTACAATTTCCACGGCTACAACCCTTTTATATGGTGTTAAACGTCCCCAGTTACCGTCAACAGCTGCGGCTCGTCTGTGTATACGCATATGCATATTGTCATGCAGCTGCTGGACCCTGCAAGTGTCGATGGGACCAGCGAGTTTATTTAGCTGGGGAGCTGCACTGGACCCACGCGGGCCTTACACACTGCTGCACAGGTTCTAGTGGGTCGTCTGCACCCGCCTTCCCCTTGAAACACCTGCCTTTTGCTCAACTACAGCTTCACAGAGCTGTCAAGCCATGTCAATTTAGTGGCCGATCTTGCCCCATTGTGGTGTGTTTAGTTGCGCATCCGTCCTAAAACGGATGCACAATAACATGTCCTCCAGATCTGCCCTTTGGCTCCCTATAAATAGGCGTCGCTGCGCACTGCTAACTCTGCGTCTTGCCTTTTCAACTCTCTCGACCGTCTACCTTGCAATTGCTGTAGTACAATGAACTCCAACGGTCGCCCGTCGAGCCCGCACCGCTCCCCCGTGCCTCCTCGCTCATTGCCTGAGCCCCCGAGACCCGTAGCTCAACCATCTCCTCTCGCCTATTCTCCTTCTCGTCAGCAGTACTATTTGGGTGAGTACCTTTTTTTTCTACTCTTCAAACCAATCGTTTTTTGGCCTTAGCTAACAGCAGATGATATGGCTAATCCGTTTGGCAGTTCGCCAGGCCGTAACAATCGTCCTCAAAGCCCGTCACTAAGAGACTCGCCCTCGGTTCATGGAACACCCCGAGGATCACCATCTCGCTTCCAACAATTCAATGCGGGCCGTGCTGAATGGACTCGTCTCGAGAGCCCTCTCAAAGACCAAAGCCCCGCCATGATGTCTCCTACTGCTCCTTCCCCAGCTGCTGCCATTCCACTACCTCCTCAACCAAACTTCCACGCTCCTTACGGAACTGGCAGATACACACAGGCCGCAACTCTCACTGACTCCCAGTCCGTGACTACCGGATCCACCGAGTCTGTCATCACTATTGACGACAGTGAGGATGAGGAAGACGACAATGTCACTGTCTCGGATCAAATGCGTCAGACAACCTCATCGTATTCGGAGGAGCTATCCGACTCTGAGGCCGAGATTGACGACGAAATTGGAACCGAGCTCGCCTCCACTATCTCCATGCAAGAGACTCTTAACTCGGACGAAATGTACGAGCTGCCCGAAAAGGCGCACCCACGACGTCACAAGTCGCTGTCTCGCAAAGAGGTCAAGCTTGTGCGAGGAAACCTCATCCTCGACTGTCCCGTGCCTACCAAGCTGTACAGTTTCCTTCCTCGCCGTGATAATGACGAGTTTGTGTACATGAGATACACTGCATGCACTGCGGATCCAGACGAGTTTGCCGACCAGGGCTTTACTCTGCGACCCGTCATCTACGAGCGCGAGATTCAGCTCTGTGTTTGCATCACAATGTACAACGAGGACGAAGTCTCTTTTACACGAACTCTACACGCTGTCATGAAGAATGTGGCACACCTTTGCTCACGCAACAAGAGTCGAATCTGGGGAAAAGACGGCTGGAAAAAGGTTGTTGTGTCCATTGTTTCGGATGGACGCTCAAAAGTCAACCCCCGAGTCCTCGATGTACTAGCAGCCATGGGTGTCTACCAGGACGGAATTGCCAAAAACTTTGTCAACGGCAAGGAGGTCAAGGCACATATCTTTGAATATACGACACAGGTTTCCCTTGATGCCGACATGAAGTTCCAGGGTGCCGAGAAGGGCATTGTACCTGTACAGATGCTCTTCTGTCTCAAGGAACGTAACCAAAAGAAGATCAACTCGCACAGATGGCTGTTCAATGCCTTTTGTCCGCTGCTTAACCCCAATGTCTGCGTTCTTCTCGACGTGGGTACTCGTCCAGGAAACTCGACTATCTATCATCTGTGGAAAGCGTTTGACAGCGACTCTAACGTGGCAGGAGCCTGTGGAGAGATCAAGGCCATGACTGGAAAGGGTGGTCTCAACCTTGTCAACCCGCTGGTGGCTGCTCAGAACTTTGAGTACAAAATGTCCAATATTCTGGACAAGCCACTTGAAAGTGCCTTTGGCTACATCTCCGTGTTGCCTGGTGCCTTGTCTGCTTACCGATACCGAGCACTGCGCAATCACGCTGATGGAACTGGTCCTCTTAACTCATACTTCAAGGGAGAGTCATTGCATGGAGGAAACGCTGATGTCTTCACATCCAACATGTACCTCGCCGAGGACCGTATCTTGTGTTGGGAGCTTGTGGCCAAGCGCGGTGAGAAGTGGGTTCTCAAGTACGTCCGGGCTGCTACAGGAGAGACTGATGTCCCCGAGGCAGTTCCCGAGTTCATCTCTCAGCGTCGTCGATGGCTCAATGGTGCTCTGTTTGCTGCCATCTACTCTCTCACGCACTTCCGCCAGATCTGGAGTACCGATCACTCGTTTGCCCGCAAGTTCATGCTGCACGTCGAGTTCCTCTACCAGTTCATCCAGCTCATCTTCACGTTCTTTTCTCTGGCCAACTACTACCTTGCATTCTACTTTGTTGCTGGTTCGCTAGCCGGCACACAACCCGTCGTGATACCTCATAATGGAGCTCTTTACATCTTCCTTGTGTTCAAGTACATTCTCATCTCTGTCATTGCAGCCCAGTTTGTACTGTCTCTTGGAAATCGACCACAAGGATCAAAGGGTCTGTTCACGTGGAGTATGATTTTGCTGTCAATTGTCACCGCCTATGCTACTGGTTGCGGTCTTTACTTTGTCATTGCTACACTTAAGGATCAGGGAACTGGTGCGACTGTTGGTAACAACGTGTTTACTACTATCATTGTTTCTCTTGCATCAACATATGGACTTTATGCGCTCATGTCCTTCCTATACATGGATCCATGGCACATCTTCACTTCGAGCTTGCAGTACTTCTTGTTGCTTCCCAGTTATGTGTGCACGCTACAGATTTACGCTTTCTGCAACACTCACGATGTCACTTGGGGTACTAAGGGAGATAATGAGCAGAAGATGGATCTTGGATCGGCTGTTGTCAAGACCGAGGCAGGAAAGGATATTGTTGAGATCGAGATGCCTTCTGAACAGCTTGACATTGACTCGGGATACGAGGATGCGTTGCTTCATCTTCGTGAGAAGACCGAGGTACCGGCAGAACCTCCGAACCAGCTCACAGTCACTCAGGATTACTACCGTGAGGTGCGCACCATTGTTGTGCTTGTGTGGATGATCTCCAACGCACTTTTGGCCATGATCATGACTCAGGTGTTTGGTTTCGGCAACACCAACAACAACGTGTACCTTAAGATCATTCTGTGGTCGGTGGCTGCTCTGGCCGTGTTCCGAGCTCTTGGATCCATGACTTATCTAGTACAAGCTGCTGTCAAGTACTTGTCCGAGACCAAGACACGAACAATGCGTCATCGTCGTCCTGCTCTTACTGGAAAATAATCAACCAAACCGAACCAATACTAATACCAAAATTAATGAATTGAATTGTCATGAAGTGAATATTGGAGTAAAGTAGTTCATAATGGTCTCCAACTGCTATTAATATTTCTTCTATTTCTCCTAACTTCATGTTAACTGCTTTAACTAGTTCTTCAACTTCTTCTGCTTCTCGTAACGTCATGTTAACTACTCCTTCTACTCCTACACCTTCTACTTCTTTCTTGTTACTCGACAATGCCATATATTTAACTACTCCAAGTCAATAAAGACAATTCTAAGGCCAATTGAAACGGCCTTGCAAAGTCAGATGAGTTCATGAAGAACTGGAATAAATAAGGAACAACAACAACAACAACAACAACAACAAAAAAAAAACGCCAATATCCATCATGTCAATCGTAGGAGATGCAAAGGCCATGCTTGTTTCTAGTGCAAGGCTTCGTAGACCGAGGTCGAAGACCGGTCGGCCGTAGGACTCGAGTCCGAGCCTTCGGGTGAATGGTACTGAGCCTGGATTTCAGGCGAATGCACCGGCATATCACCAGATGTTTGGCCTACAGCTGTTGGTAGGTTGCCTGACGGTGGTGGGCCCGACAGAGCTACACCATGTGTGGTGACAGCGACAGGCGGAGGAGGCAGAAGCGAGTTTTCTTCAGTAAGAGGCTCCAAATGTCGACGGTGCAAATCATCATAGTACGGAAGTCGCACGTCGTGGACATGTGCCGGTAGGAGAGGAGAAGAACCAGCAGGAAGGGTCGTACCATTGACAACAGTGGAAGAACCACCATCCAACTCAGCAGGTCCAGACAGCGCATTTGTACCTGGTAAATTAGAAGCATTGGGGTATGGAGGAGGTGGTGGTTGCCAGTGTGATCCAGTGCTTGTAGTGCGTTGGATCATGTCTCCGTCTGTATTAGGTGAAGCACCAGCTGCCAGGGATTGCATGTCACGGCGAAGGGCCTCGGACCGTACCGCGCTGGCCTTTAGCTGTTTACGTTGTCGCCGCCGCTTGACAATGATGATACGAGCCACTAGGCCAATAATTAGCAGGCCTATGATGAGGAAGAAAAAGTAGAGATACCGCAGCGATGAGGCCCCCGAACTGGGGATATCGAGAGTGTAACTAGGCACCGACGAATTGGCCGAATTTGTTACTGTTGACGAGGTGGTGGATGTCGAGTTGAGTGTAGTCGGTGATGGAGACGAAGATGCAGAGGTCGAAGAGGCCGTAGAGTTGGTTGAATCGCCTCCTACAATGACAATATTTCGTTGTTGCACAACGCGCATTGTAGTGGCGGCGGCACTAACGGGAGAAGCCATGATAACAGTAGAACCAACGATACACAAACCACCAACAGACAAGTTCCTAGGAAACCTTGTCGATGTGTTTGCAGCAAGCCAACGGCGCGAGTGGTGTCGAAAGACTACCCCGCCGTCGTGAGGTCCAGCACAGCTCATGACAACCAAGTTTACAAAGACATGAGACAAAAGGTATAAACCAAGGGACAACCAAGACGCGGTGAAACGAAGAAAACGTTACAACAAGATCAAAAAAAAATGCAACAAGCAGCCCGGAACCAAAGTCCAAGTGCTTTTCGTAGCACCGACGGTTTCCTAAGTGCACAACAATAACAGTTTAAAGTGCCAAGTGCCGTCTGCCGTTGTACTTGTGCACGCCATAAAGGTTACCCTCCTCGAGATCCGGCCGGCCATCTGCATCTAGCCATGTGGGTTGAGGGTTCCAGAGGGTCCTAAACAAGAGAAAACGGTGGAGGTTGAACGGTGAACGATAGCAGTTAAAGGGCTTAAATGATAAAGTGCTTAAATGATGAAGAGTGAGGTTTAATGACGGTGGATAAAGGGATGAAGGAAGATTAAGGAATGGGATAAAGGTAGATCGCTAAGAACTTAGAGTTGGTACTGAGATCCAAATCATGCGATGGCTGTATTAACCAAGTATAGGAAGAGAGCCACTATGGTAGATATCTTAAAAGACAGTTACCAATAGAGCATTAGTAAAACAGTGGGTAGGCCGAGTGGTTAGAAAGTAGCCTCCTTCATAGTGAAGTGGATCAAATGCTCTCCACATGTGTCTCATAGTTCAACAGGAAGGAATGCAGTAGACATGAGACATTAGAGAGCAGTAGAGCACGAGAGTAGGGCGGTAGACCAGGATAGTAGACCAGGACGGTGGAGCAGGACATTACAGCACGACAGTAGAACACCACAGTAGAGAACGACAGTCGAAACTACAGTCGAAACTACAGTTGAACACCACAGTAGAGCACAACAGTAGAGCACGACAGTAGAACACGATAATAGAACACGACAATAGAGCAGGACATTTAAGCTGGGATAACACGACACATGCCATAGATATACATTCGACTTACTCTGAAGCTCAATCACTCCATACAAACATCGTTCTGGTCGTTCATCCCCTATTTCTGCCAACAAAGAGACTACTCGGTCTCAAGCTCAATGCGCTCAAACCAGTCCCGAGACGCACGGATATTGGAAATAATGGTGTTGCCATCAATGTCGTACGCTGCCGAAGACGCCGCCGAAGGAGGAGGCATCACCACCATGATAAACGTGTTAGCCGTCAAAGTATCAATGTATGCTGAGCAGTGTTGTCCGTGAAGAGCCACAGTCTGAAACTGCGATCGCATCTTTGAACAGCTCTGTTTGTAAGTTTTGATGATATTGCTGATTTTCTCAAATCGTTTGGGGTCGAGTTTGGCTGGATCCGCGGACCCAGCAACTACGACGGAGCCCGACGACGACGATGAATCTGAAGATGAAGACGAGACATGCGAGATGACAAGGAATGTCGTCTTCTCAAACAGCACAACCTCTTGGGCTTCACTGATACCTGCAAAACTCTCCAAATGTTTCTGGAATACAGCCATGTTTGGAATCAGCGAACAAACAATGTTAGACCATGCCTTGTAAAGTGATTCATCCCAGATACTCGTTGCAAATCCTGTCAATGCAAAGTCGTACGCCCTGGAATGCTCCGTCAATGCCTTCATTGTGGCATTGAAAACCTCATCACGACGGTCGGCTCGTACAAGGTCCATCTTATGTAAAAGCACAAACACCTTTGCGTCGGGCGAAAACTCGTGCAGGTGTCGAAGACACCGCACAAACGTCTCAATGTCTTTAGGTACCTCTTTCGACTCGACATCAAATACGTGAATAAGAACCTCAACCATCCGGAAGATGTGATCACGTTGCGTCGTGAAGTAGTTGTCTATAAATACATCCTGGCCACCACAATCCCATAGATTGAGCGTCATATGACCAAGAAACCGTAGATGCGAATGCTCCACATCAATAGTAGCACCCAATCGTCGCGTATCAAATGCTGAATAGTTGCTGAAGATGATACTTCTCATAGACGACTTTCCAGATCCACTTCTTCCCTTTTAGTTAGACACTTCACATGAAAACGGCTTAAATACCAACAACTCACAATAAGGAGAAGCTTCTTACGAGATGATCCGGCCATTGTAAATGAACTGAGATCAACTACACAGTGTATAGTCAGGTACAAAGTGTTAGACCAGCTTCGCTCTTCTGTCTCTTTAGACATTGGTGTAGAGGGTTGGGGTCAGGTGGTGATCTGGGTTAGGGCCACCGAGCCCCCTGAAAAATAACAGACAGGCCTACAAGGAACTCTCGTTCATCATTTTGCTGTCGTATTTTGTGACTTCATCATGGCTAAATTGATGGAGCTGTTGCTTCACCCGGACGAATTGTTTGCGGGTCTTGAATAGTATGTTGTTTGTATATGACTTTGATGTCTAATTAACTCAGCAAATTCCTCCACAAGCCTCTGTACCCGCGGAAACCGGCTGAGGAGACTGCGACGCTTCGACGATGCTACGAGCTTTTATACATCACTTCGCGTTCTTTCGCGGCCGTTATTGAGGAACTTCATCCGGAACTTCGTGGTCCTGTAAGTTTGACGAGCCAATTGATTCTTGTCGTCTCTGGAAATCCTAACACCAGATCATGATCTTCTACATTGTGCTACGCGGTCTCGATACAATTGAGGATGATACGACACTAACAGTTGAGCGTCGCGTTCCGCTTCTGCGTAGCTTCCGATCCGTTCTCGCCAAGGACGAGTGGACGTTTACGGAAAACAGTGAGAAAGAGAAGGATCGCGTTGTTTTGGTTGAGTTCACCACGGTTTTGACCGAGTTGCACCGCCTCGATCCCGCCTACCAGGAAATCATTTGTGACATTACGGGAAAAATGGGCAATGGCATGGCTGACTACGTGGAGAAATCGAATCAGAAGAACTATACTGGACTTGACACCATCCAGGACTATGATTTGTACTGTGACTATGTTGCCGGTATTGTTGGGGAGGGTCTTACGCGTATGGCTGTGTATGCTCGCTTTGGTAACGAGATGCTGCTTGATAACCCACAACTTCACCAGTCCATGGGCCTGTTTCTTCAGAAAACTAACATTGTCCGCGACTTCCGTGAGGATCTCGACGACGGCCGTTCATTCTACCCCAAGGAGGTGTGGTCCAAGTACACCAAGTCGCTGCATGACCTGACTGACCCGGCCAATGCCACTACTGCCAAGCACTGCGTATCAGAACTGGCGGTTCTGTCGCTGAACCATGTTCCTGAAGTTCTCGAGTACCTTAACAACATCAATGAGCCCACTCTGTTCAGCTTCTGCGCCATTCCTCAGGTCATGTCCATTGCGACCCTCGAGCTCATTTTCAATAACGCCGAGATGTTCCAACGCAACGTCAAGCTCCGTCGTGGAACCACGGCCAAGCTCATTTTGAACAGCACTACCATGGCTGGTGTCTATGACATTTTCCGCAGCTACACGCGACGCATTCACGAGCGCAACCGAGCCGACGACCCCAACTACCTTGCTGTCGAGCTGAGCTGCAGTAAGGTCGAACAATACATTGATGAACATGACCCTCGGTCACCTCTCAATGTCAAGAAGGAACAGCTCAAGGCTAGAGCTAAGGCCAAGGCCAATGGCAACCTTGAGTACAAGATTCTACTTGCTGGTTTGGGCTTCCTTGCTTTGACGAGTGTGTCGATGATGTTCGTTGCCTGGTTGAACGGAGCCCGGTTCGAGTTGGCATGGGAAGAGGTTACTGACTTTATCAAGAAAATCATGGCTGCTGACCCTGACCGAACGATTGGTAAGACTGTCACTACGGCTTTGTCTGCGACTGTCACTGCTGTTGCCGAGGGTATCAATCATCCGGACTTGTAGATGAACCACTACGATGTGCATCTACAGTACAATTATCTTGCGTCTGCATCGTATTACTCTTGGATGTGGCACGTCTATTCAGTGATGTCATTGGTGCCGTTCCTGTTACCTCGGAGAAATGACATTTTTTGGTCATCCTTTGCGACAATTTTGGCGTTCACTTTGCAAGTTGGACATTGACGTCTCCTCGTAGTGTGAGTGACGCGTTTTCACTAACACGCTTCACACCTCTTAGCTGTGAATAATAAAATCTCTGGTGTTTAGACAAGTAGTGGGAGTATTGAGATGGGTCAATGAGATCAATGAGCTGATACCTTCAACAGCAGATGAGTCGTCAGAGTTGGTTTACTGGCTGGTTAAGTTATAATCATGATATCCATTAACAATCAATTAAATGGCTATTGACAACCTTGAATTATATGAAGATGAAAACGTTCGGAATTGGACGATTTGCCTGTCTTTAAGCAATAACGTCGATTGATTGTTCTGAAAAACAATAAGCGGTAAATCTACAGATCCAAGCTTCAGCACACTACAAACGACAAAGCAGGCAATTGGAGAGATTTTATGACGGAGTTGTATGATGAATTATAATCTCGGATTTACGGAGTTGTAAGTTGAATTATAGTTTCAGAGATTTTAGAGGTCCAGGCTTAACGTTATAGTCTATAGAGCAATTTAACCAATTGGCTAGATATTGGAGAGAAAAAACCCCTCAATGACAGCAATTAACATATACACTTGATCCTTATTTCAATAGTTGCAGACACAATCAATTTGCTACGTCAATTCCCCAATTGGATCCTTGTATCACCTCATGAGTGTACTCGTATTATACCCCACACAATAGCCGCGTTCCCCGCATTAACTCCGGATTTGTAACATCACCGTAAGTGCATACCGAGGTCCCTGAGCTCTTGGCTCTCTATAGTTTTAGACTTCAAGTTCCGCGGAGTGTTCATATAACGTACAGGTACGAGTCAATCCCAACAAGAAAAGCTGCCCTGGATGCGTAAATTGGCAAAGGGATTATGTTGGGGGAGTCTCGGAACAACTTGCGTCCGACGACGCACATACAGTTCTCCGTTATCTCCGTTATATGCTGGTCGTTGCAGTATGCAAGTATATAAAGAGGATTTATTTTCTACAAGTTCAAACTCAGAAACTTTTAGATTCATTCAACAAACTTACAACATGCCAACTGCATCCACGTCCGATTTCCAAGTGTTTCAGACCGTCAATCCGGCCACTGGGCAGCTCGTCAAGTCGTTTGCGACTGCCACGGACTACGAGGTCGATGAGGCCCTGGACGTTGCACACTTTGCCTATGCTTCGTGGAAACAGACTCCATTGTCGCAGCGAACTGCTGTTCTCAAGCGAGCTGCTGCTATTCTTCGCGAAAAGGCCACCGAACTTGCAAGCCTTGTAACTCTTGAGATGGGCAAGCTGCTGCCTCACGCCGTCTACGAGGTTCACCTGTCAGCTAAGATCCTGGACTACTACGCTGATCATGCCGAGGAGTTCAGCAAACCGCGACCGCTTCCTGGTGTAGCTGGAGCCACTGTTTTGACCGAGCCAATTGGTGTCATCTTGGCCATTGAGCCATGGAACTTCCCTTACTACCAGCTAGCACGAGTCGTTGGTCCACAGCTAGCAGCAGGAAACGTCGTCATCATTAAACACGCTCAATGCGTGCCCCAGTGTGCTCTGGCATTTGCTCGGGTATTTGACGAGGCTCAATGCCCCAAGGGTGTCCTCACAAACCTGTTTGCGACCGTTGATCAGGTAGCCACGCTGATTGATGACTTCAGAGTGCGTGGAGTCGCCCTGACAGGAAGCGAGCGGGCTGGTGCTGTTGTAGCTGCCCGCGCAGGCCGTAACCTCAAGAAAGTCATCCTCGAGCTGGGAGGAAGTGATCCGTTCATTGTGCTAGAGGACGCTCCGCTCGACGAGGTCATTCCCCGCGCAGTAGGAGGCCGTCTTGTGTGCTCGGGTCAAGCATGCGCTGCATCGAAGCGGTTCATCATTATTGGCAAGGAGCGTGGAGCCCAGTTCATTGGAGGACTCACCAAGGGATTCTCCTTGATTCAACCAGGTGATCCTGCTGACCCCGAGACAAAGTTTGGTCCTGTTGTTCACGAAGAGGCACTGCAGCGTCTTCTGACGCAGATCAACAAGGCCAAGGAGCATGGAGCGACCATTGTCACTGGCGGCAAGCGCTTTGATCGTCCTGGATGTTATCTTGAGCCGACCATCATTACAGGAATCACACGTGAGAACCCCGTCTACCACGAAGAGGTGTTTGGTCCTGTTGCGCTTGTGTTTGTTGTTGACACCGAGGATGAGGCCATTGCACTGGCCAACGATTCCACGTATGGTCTCGGTGCTTCAATCCACACTTCCGATATCGCACATGCTGAAGAACTGGTACCACGTATCGAGGCTGGTATGGTGTTCATCAACAGCATGGCCCAAACAGATGCTGAGCTGCCGTTTGGCGGTATCAAGAACTCTGGGTTTGGTCGTGAACTCAGTGAGCTCGGTTTCAGTGAGTTTGTCAACCGCAAGCTTGTCACTAAGCCCGTCAAGAGTAAAGCATAGGGCGTAAGGTTGTCTACTACGATATGATGTTACTGATGATAGTATACTATTTTTCATTGAAAGGAGTTATTAGTAAGCCAGACAAAATAGAAGATTTCACTGGATGGTAACTATGTCCAACTCTATAACAATAATTTTGTGCTCTGGATATTCATTCATAGTGACAATATGTCCTTCATTCGTGTAAAACAAGTCCTCCATGAGCTTATAAGGTAAACCGGGTCTATATTTACAGATCTTTGCAAAACTTGTCTGATTCACTTGTATGAACTTCAGATCGCCTAGTCCAAAACCTCGATATTTTGAGTCCATCCCTCGTTGAATTTCCGACTGTCTCATGCGGGATAATTTATATATTTCAGACTGGTCAATAGCTCATAGAAAGTGGTACAGTCTAGTTAGGTGAACAATACACCACTGCTGTTTGCCCTTTTTAAGTAGAACCAATGACTGACTAAACCTTCAATCGTTTGATCACGCCGTCGTAGTAACTTGCTGTGTACACCTCAAAGTTATAACTTCCGCTGTTAATCATTGAATTGCTATCAAAAATCTTAAATATGGAAAGAAGAGCGAGCGACATTCTCGGTTGCTCTAATCCAACTTTTCAGGAGCACTAGACAACACAAATCAGACAAACTCAAAATTAATTGCTCTCTTGGACTGTTTTCGGATTTAATGACGGAGCTACAAGGTGATACTTGTTTTGGCAACGGTTCGAGACCAAAACCAGGAATTGTCAGCAATTAAGAATTGCAAGTAGTATTCGTATTTATGCAAATCACTATTAAGATGTTATTGAAGAAACGACATTGGATACTCCTTATTTTTCACAAATGGAACCCAGATGATATTTACTACAATCTCTGCCATAAATATCTCATAGTAATTTATATTTTGTACCAGTTTAACCCCGGCAAGCAGCCGCAGTCGTGCATTCTCTGACGTCAAACTTGCATACCCGAGCCCAAACCGCGCAGCAACGGATTGTTCATTGCGGACGTTTCTGCCTCCTCGAGGACTGTCCACAAGGTATCACCACGTGTAATTCATCCAAAGAGAGCCTCATATGATGCTCCATTAAGCAGCGGAATTATGGAGTGCGGCGTCAGAGCAAGCTGGGGCAAAGACGTGCTCCTGGTATATCCGGGTCGATACAGCCTGTGATGAACTATATAAGGAGTCACTATCCTGTTCGGATTGAAAGCTCAGCAACTACCTCAGCTATTCAACCGAAAAAATTATCAACATGCCAACTGCATCCGCTTCCGATTCCCCCGTGTACCAGACAGTCAACCCAGCGACTGGTAAACTCGTCAAGTCGTTTGCGACGGCCTCTGACTACGAGGTCGATGAGACCCTGCGTATCGCACACAATGCCTCTGCTTCGTGGAAACAAACGCCAGTGTCACAACGAGCTACCATTCTTAAGCGAGCTGCTTCTATTCTTCGCGACAAGACCGACGAGTTTGCGGGTATTGCGACTCTGGAGATGGGCAAACTCCAACCCCAGGCTGTCTCAGAGGTCCGTCTTGCAGCCGATATCATTGACTACTACGCCGAACACGCTGAGGAGTTCAGCAAACCACAGGATCTTCCCGGTGTATCTGGAGCCACCGTTTTGACAGACCCGATTGGTGTCATCTTGGCCATTGAGCCCTGGAATTTCCCTTACTACCAGCTTGCGCGAGTCGTGGCTCCACAAGTAGCAGCAGGAAACGTCGTCATCCTCAAGCATGCTGAATGTGTACCCCAATGTGCTCAGGCATTTTCTGGAGCATTCGACGAGGCTCAATGCCCCAAGGGTGTCGTCACGAGCCTGTTCGCGACCGTTGATCAGGTTGCAACGCTTATTGACGACTTCCGAGTACGCGGAGTTGCGCTGACCGGAAGCGAGCGAGCTGGTGCCATTGTAGCTGAACGTGCAGGTCGCAATCTCAAGAAAGTCATCCTCGAGCTGGGAGGAAGTGATCCATTCATTGTGCTACAGGACGCTCCGCTCGACGAGGTCATCGAACGTACAGTACCAGGTCGTCTTCAGTGCGCGGGTCAGTCGTGTGCTGCATCCAAGCGGTTCATTATTATCAGAAAGGAACGTGGAGAAAAGTTCACTAACGAACTGGTCGAGAAATTCAAACCAATCCAGCCAGGCGATCCTTCTGATCCCAAGACTGAGTTGGGTCCTCTTGTTCATGAGGAAGCTCTGCAGGGTGTTCTAAAACAGATCAAGACTGCAAAGGAGCATGGGGCCAAAATTCTCACCGGAGGCAATCGTGTCAAACGCTCTGGCTGCTACATCGAGCCGACCATCATTTCTGAAATCTCGCGCGAGAATCCCATTTACCACGAAGAGGTGTTTGGACCCGTGGCACTTGTGTTTGTTGTCGATAATGAGGATGAGGCCATTGAACTAGCCAACGACACAAAGTATGGTCTTGGTGCCACGATCCACACAGCTAATGTTGACCATGCTGAGGAACTTGTACCGCGCATTGATTCCGGCATGGTATTCATTAACGACATCACCCAGACACAGCCCGAGCTGCCATTTGGCGGCATCAAGAACTCTGGCTTTGGCCGTGAGCTTAGTAGGCTAGGCTTTGGCGAGTTTGTCAATCACAAGCTCGTTAATAAGCCCGTCAAAAGTAAGGCGTGAAAGACCGCTACTGCGTAAATTTTATACGATTGGATTAAATTAAATAGGAGAAATAAAAAGGTTTTGCGAAATATTCCAAGTATTATTGGTGTATGCCTCCGAACACCCCGAAATATTCTAAGTATCATTATTGGTATATGCCTCGGTGATGTCTTGTGTAATGATTCCGAGCTTGAATATTATGCACTAAAAACCGTTACAAGATTTCTTCCTAAAAAGTTCAGTATTTTTCGAATCATTCTTGGTTAAATTTGCAGGGGTCTAGAGGAAACCGTATCAGATAAATCTCTAGTATGAGATCTGTTGGTATGAGCTTGAGGTTGGCCCATCCATTGTCAGTAACTAATAGCCAATGCAACTTTAAGACCTGTTTATGCGAAATACTCTATCTCTTTGCGACTAACAAGTGATTTTACAACGGTACCACTAAGAACCTCCATTCTTCAACTAGACGTACAGCAAAGCACATGGATTTCTCCAAAGCTCTAAGTTATCAAGTTTAAACCACTTTATTAACCACTTATCAAGCCATCAACATATCTCAGATATTCAAATCGTCAGTTTTCAGGTATTCAACTTGTACAATGTTATATTCATCTTCAAACTGCTGACATACAAATCTGGTGATCGGTCCTAAATACCCCGGATTAACATGAGGCAATTGCGCGTGTAGTCAGTCGATTGCTCGCTCACCAACAGCGACAGCACCTCCTTCTCGGAAAATTGAGTTGTACTCTACAATCTCTAAGACTTCCTTCCTTCTACTAAGCCCATTCATTTGGGCCAATTTATCATATCTCAGTGCCTGTCATCATCTCCAGTGCTTCGGACTTAAAAGCGGAGAAACTCTAGGGTTACGGTGTTGCCGCAAAGTGAAGCATCCCCCCACGCTAGTAGCTTCGTATATATATAGAGGAATTCCAATTCTCCCAAACTTACCATCATTCCAAACTCATAATAATGAAGGTTCTATTGACTGGTAAGTGCCAATACTGCTCAATTGACTTCAACTAACATAGGCGGAAGCGGTTTCATTGCTGCACATGTTCTTGACCATCTTTTGGCTGGCGGGTAGGTAACAAGAGCAACAGCTGGTATCTCTGCTACGGCAATTCCACCAGATTCCGAGATACTGCTCTGTTTGTCGTTTTTTGGTGGTGTCTAAATACTTTGGATCGGTGTGGACTTGTTTAGTTGGTTCCATTGATACCATTACAACGCTATCTCCGGTTTCTTGCTTACTAACAAAGTCACGAAGTGGTGACAACAGTTCGTTCCGATGAAAAGGGCGAACAGATCCTCAAGGCTCACCCCAACACTCCCAGGGACAAATTGTCGTATGTCGTGGTGCCTGATATTGCAGCAGAGGGTGCCTTTGACAAGGCTGTGGTGTCTGAGCCTCCTTTTGAAGCCGTTGTCCATACGGCCTCTCCGTTCCACCACAATGTGCAGGACCCTGTTAAGGACTTCTTGAACCCTGCTATCAATGGAACGACGGGTATTCTCAAAGCTGTCAAGGCATACGCACCGTCGGTCAAGCGTGTTGTTATCACGTCGTCGTTTGCTTCTATTATCAACACGAACAACCACGCCAAGGTGTACTCGGAAGAGGTCTGGAACCCAGTGACATGGGACGAGGCCCTTATTGCTGCCAACACTTACCGTGGAAGCAAAACGTTTGCCGAGAAGGCTGCGTGGGAATTTGTTGAGAAGGAGAAGCCCAACTTCACCATTGCGACCATCTGCCCTCCTGTCGTTATTGGACCCGTTGTGCACCATCTCAAGTCGCTTGCTGACCTCAACACGTCGAACACGCGTGTGTACAAGATGCTCAATGGCGAGATGACGCCCTCTGGTACGTACATCTGGGTTGATGTACGTGATCTAGCTGTAGCTCATGTTCGTGCCATGGAACTTCCCGAGGCAGCCAACCAGCGCTTCTTTGTGACTGCTGGCCATTTTGACAACAAACAGATTGTTGATGCCATTCGTGAGACGCATCCCGAGCTCGATTCACGTCTGCCGTCGGCCGAGGATGCCAAATCCGACTTTCCGGACGATATTTATGATATCGACAACTCCAAGTCCATCAAGGTCCTGGGACTCAAGTACACTTCACTTAAACAGTCTGTTAGCGACACCGTCGACTCGCTTCTTGCTCTGGGTGCCTGAACACCCTTTGTTTGGCACTATCTACAAACTGTAGCTTACAACTAGATAGGTGGTTTATCCGTTTGATTGAAGTATTAAAAAGGGAGTGCTGTAAAAGGGAGAGTGACAATAGTTGGCGACTGTCAATGCATAGAGACATCATGGCATCTGAAATGGAACAAAGTGACTATTGGGCTGGAGCCACTAACTTTGTGAAGTTGGTACCTCCAGAAGAAGGCACTTGGAGCCAGTTTCGTCCGTCGTACTCGCACGTTCCATCAATAGTGTGAAAAGTATAGGCGTACCGTGACTTGTGCGACGTGTTGCGGTTGGACCGGTGTAATACCGAGTTATGGATAAGTACCAGACTACCAGCAGGACATGGGATCTGAACAAACTTGTCTCTGGGCGGTTCTTCATAAGCCTCTGTGCCATCAATAACCACAAACTCGGTTCCATGACCGTCAGCTTTGCGCACAAACCGCTTGTGAACAGGATGAGTGAGATGCGAGCCAGGAACAAACTCAAGAGCACCATTTTCTGGTGTACAATCCTCTAGAGGATACCAAAATCCTACAGCACTCTGTGGCTCAGTATACAAGAACGTTCCGTCTTGATGTGTGGGAACCTCGCCGCCAATCTCGGGCTGTTTGCAAATGAGCATGCTCTGAAGGATTCGTGGGTCCTTGAACCCAAGAGACTGTGCAATAGCAGCATTGCGCGCGTTAACAGACACCTTTGCGAATTCTGCATCGAGATCGTGTAGATTATGGCCCACCTTGTTGATTGCTAGCGAGCGGTCTCGCGTCAGCTGGCCGTTACTGTCAAACGCATCCACTTCAAAGAACATACGGATCTTGTCTGATGATTCGAGAAAGTAGTCATCTCCCACATGTGCGTCCTGTTCTTCTGATTCTCCTGTCGTAAACTTCGTCATAGGATGGTCTTTAAACGAGAATTCGGCTATCATTTGTTTCGAGTGTGCAACGAGCGCATCAACAGTTGCTCGCGATAACTCGCCTGGAATCACAATACATCCATTCTTTCGAAACTCTTCAATCTGGTCCTTGCTAAGTCCTAATTGTGCCGTCATTTTGGTACACAAAGGGAATTAGTAGATGATAAGATGGTAAGATGGTACGATGGTAAGATAATACGAGGGAACAAGTACGAGTTCAAGCCTCAGCGATGCGAAGAAGCTAAAGGTGTATTAGGCGGTGGTCAAGATATGGAGATATCTCCAGATTATACGCTTAACTGGCAGGGGAGGACTATATCATAACAGTAAAGAAGTCTACTTTATCTGCTTCAATTGTCCTTTGGACGTTATTTTCAATAACGTTATTTATTTAGCATGTCTTTATTAGTACTGAGTTGAAATTGGTTGCTGTTCTCTTCATGGATCTTGAATTGGAGTCTTCTTAGTGCAGAACGCATCCCTCACGAAGTAAGCGACCTTTATGGATGATCCTCAACTGAAATCTCAAGCTACGCAACTCCAGATCAGACTGTCGACTACATACGATCTACTGCATGAAAGGTAGCAGTCAATTGACAATCTTGTAAAGCGAAAGACATGTAAAAATGAACTTCTTTCCCCTCTTCCAAAATAGCAACTTGTGACAGATTAGGGTTTGCCATGGATCGTATATAACCAGGAGACGAGCCTCTGATAACTTAGAAACTGCTTCTTTCACGCCTTCGCCAGTCATTGCTAAACTGTTAGTCCGGTTAAGAGCACCTCAGGTCATACGGGCCGTCAGGTTGACATGATAAACCTGGGACTGGCTAGGGTGAGCCGGCTGTTGGCGGCACTTGGAAACCCGCACCGCAATTGGAAGGCCATTCATGTTGCTGGAACCAATGGCAAAGGATCGGTGTGTGCGTATATATCGAGTTGTCTTGACTCTGCACGTATCTCCAATGGTCGATTCACAAGTCCTCACTTGATTGAAAGATGGGACTGTATCAGTGTTAACGGATCACCAGTCACCAAACACCAGTTTCTTGAGGTTGAGACCCTCGTTCAGCAGATTAATACTGACAACTCAATTGGTGCTACCGAGTTCGAGCTGTTGACGGTTGTGGCATTTGAGATCTTTAAAAGAAGCCAAGTTTGTCTTGCAGTCATTGAGGTTGGGCTCGGAGGAAGACTCGACTCGACCAATGTACTTGAGCCGACACAAACCATGTGTTCCGTCATTACAAAAATAGGACTTGACCACCAGAACTTTCTTGGAGACACTATTGCCAAAATTGCTCATGAGAAGGCCGGTATTATCAAACAGGGGGTACCTGTTGTTGTAGATGGGACAAATGATGCTTCAGCACTAGATGAAGTGCAAGCAGAAGCTTCAAAGCAGTCAGCATCTCTCGAGATTGTGCAAGCACTAGAAAAGGATGGCCGTTTAAACCCATTCCATGTCGAGCCTCAAATGACACCGCTTCTTGGATCGTATCAGCTGGTAAACCTTTCATGTGCCCTTTATGCCCTACGTCTCATCCAAAAGGAGTATTCTCAGATTAATGACGAGACTGTTCAGCACGGAATCCGTAATACAAAATGGCCAGGACGGCTTCAAAAACTGAAAGTTGGCTCTACTGAGGTTCTCGCTGATGGAGCTCATAATACACAGGCTGCTGAGCAGCTAGCTGCGTTTGTCGACACCCACCTTCGACCTACGAGCACCAATGTCACCTTCATATTTGCATTTTCACAAGGAAAGGACTTTGAGAGCATTCTCAAGCGTCTACTTCATCGTGGAGACGTAGTTGTTGCAACAAAGTTTGGATCTGTGGATGGAATGCCTTGGGTGCATGCCTGTGACCCGTCACAAATCATCCAACAGTCTGCAAAGTTCACTAACCACGTCCACCAGGCCAATGACATTGCATCAGCACTCACTATTGCTTCACAACAATCCAGTAGTATTGTTGTATGTGGAAGTCTCTATCTTGTTTCTGAACTTCTACGAGCTGCTTAACTTCTTCATGGTTGTAATAATCTCATCAATGAAGACATCACGATTCTACTGGATAATTACCACTCATCTGTTGAGTAGTATAAACTTTGTTGGTTGAACCAGTAGAATCCAGTAGAATCAACGAATTATTCAATTGATATAATAGCAGTTAAAAATATTAGTCGTCATAGACCCCCCTCTTTCCCTCTCCCCCGCCCCTCATCCCATAGCAGCACGGAATATTCGATTAACCATCCTAAACTTTACATCACGTGACATACCCGGCACTGTGACATCTTTGTTGGCATTTGGCAAACACGAAACTCAGTAACTTGCAACGAGGCCAGCATTCGTCCATCATGTCGTTAGAAAAGCGTCTGCGCCGCGTATTCCAGACGCCTCGTAAGGGAGAGACCTTTGAGCTGCGTTCCGGCCTTGTTTCGCAGTATGCGCACGAGCGGTGAGTATTTGTCGTGTCCGATAGAAGAGCGTTCCTTCTAACTCCAGTAAAGACGCCATCCAGCGCACAATTGCTGCTATGACGCTGGGAAAAGACGTGTCAGCTCTCTTCCCAGACATTCTTAAGAACCTGGCGACCCACGACCTTGATCAAAAGAAGCTCGTGTACCTTTATCTCATGTGAGTGTTTCATCAATGGATTCGAACCATCCCAAGTCTCTCTAACTCAGGAATTACGCGAAGAGCCATCCGGAATTGTGTATTCTCGCAGTCAATACGTTTGTGCAGGTGAGTTTGCTCCTTCTCCTTTTTACTGTTGCCGTGTCTCTTCTAACCCAAGGACTCGGAGGATCCAAACCCGCTGGTCCGCGCTCTCGCCATCCGTACAATGGGCTGTATCCGCGTTGACAAGATGGTCGATTATATGAACATTCCGCTGCGTCGTACACTCAAAGACGACAACCCGTACGTGCGTAAGACAGCAGCCATTTGTGTTGCAAAGCTATTTGATCTTAACCCGTCCCTATGCGTCGAAGAGGGATTTCTGTCGGATCTTCAAGGACTCGTGGACGACTCGAACCCAATGGTCGTGGCAAACGCCGTGTCAGCACTGGCCGAGATCCAGGAAGCCGCTCCTGAGACTAACTGCTTCAAGATCAATACCATGACGCTCAACAAGCTGCTCGTCGCCTTGAACGAGTGCACAGAGTGGGGCCGGATCGCCATTCTCACGGCTCTCGCAGATTACAAGACGACTGACATCAAGGAGGCGGAGCACATTTGCGAGCGAGTCGTTCCGCAATTCCAGCATGCCAATCCTAGTGTAGTTCTGTCGGCTATCAAGGCCGTCATCGCCCATCTACCCGTCCAGTCGCACGAAACCCAGCAATCACTTCTTCGTAAGATGAGCTCGCCCCTCGTTTCGCTTGTCTCGTGTGCTCCTGAGGTGCAGTATGTGGCTCTCCGAAACATTCGCATCATCCTCCAAAAGTACCCCCAGATCCTAAGCCGTGAACTTCGTGTTTTCTTCTGCCGCTACAATGACCCGCTCTACCTGAAGTTTGAGAAGCTCGAGATCATGGTGAGCCTGGCTAGTGCTCAGAACGCCGACCAGCTACTGGCTGAGCTCAAGGAATATTCGATGGAGGTCGACATGGAGTTTGTTCGACGCGCCATCAAGGCAATTGGCCAGGTTGCCATTAAGATCGAGCCTGCTGCCGAAAAGTGTGTTAATGTTCTGCTTGATTTGCTCACCGATAAGGCCAATTATGTTATTCAGGAAGTGGTGGTCGAGATCCGTGATATTCTCCGTCGATATAAGAACTTTGAGGGTGCCATTCCTGTGCTGTGCCAGAACATTGATGACATTGAGGAGCCCGAGGCTCGCGCTGCCATGATCTGGATTCTAGGAGAGTATGCCGAGAAGGTTGATAACTCGGCCGCTCTACTCAAGAACTATGTTTCCACATTCTCTGAGGAACCTACTCAAGTGCAGCTACAGCTTCTTACCGCGTGTGTCAAGCTATACCTCAAGAAGCCAGATGGCGGAAACAATCTCATCAACTCCATTCTACAAGAGGCCACGACCAAGTTGGACAATGCCGATGTGCGTGACCGTGCTTACATCTACTGGCGTCTATTGTCATCTGATACTGTTGTTGCCAAGGAAGTCGTGCTTGTTGATAAGCCAGCCATTGAGACAACTATTCCGACTCTCCCGCCTCTGCTTCTCACCGAGCTGTTGGCTGAGCTGTCGACACTTGCATCTGTTTACCACAAGCCACCAGCAACCTTTATGGGTAAAGGTCAGTTTGGCTCTGATGAAATGCAAAAGCGTGCCATTGAAGAGCAACAGCAGCTCGCCAAGGAGGATGTTGTTGGCTCCATTGTCACCAATGGCAACGCTGTCAACGCCGAAAACCTTCTGGACCTTGACTTTGACAGCGGAACCAGTACTTCTGCTGCTACTGCTTCTGGTGTACCTTCATCGCTTGGTGACCTCGGCGACATCTTTGCCGCGACGCCGTCTCCCACGCCGTCTCCTGCTCCTGTATCTGTTCCTGCACAGCATGCTAATGGTAACCAAGATATCCTGTCGCTATTCGATGCTCCTCCACCCTCATCTTCTTCTGCATCTGCGGCGGCGGCCGTTCCATCGGTCACTTCTGCCTTTGACAACCTCAGCGTGTCCAATGATGCTGGGGCCTCGAAACCAAAGGCAACGAACGAGGATCTGTTGGGTCTCTTTTAAAGCCAAAAAAACAACAATGTGGAGATAGCATGTAAGACACGGAGGTAGAGATATAAATCGTTCTGTTGGTGTCACGTCGTCACAACCGCCAGTTACTCCCATAGGTAGAGCTTTCCACTGGCGGATCCTCCAACAATCCAGTTGCGAGTTGGATGAATGTCAACAACAGCAGGAACTGCTGACATGGCATCGTGGCCGAGATGTGCCAATTGCTGGCCGTCTGCCGAGTAGACATCGATGAAACGCTTCATGTTGGCGATGACGAACTTGGCGACCCCGTCGCGAGGCCGCTGTTGCCAGCGTGACTTGAGAATGGAAACCCACCGGCCCGTCTGACAGTTGTGCTTTATGCGAACACCAGGAGTCATTGTGTCTAGGGTCGTCTCTGGACTCCATTCCGTGCTTTTAGAGACATCAAAAACGTTTATAGTATCGTCATAGCCGTTGACGACAATGCTTCCAGTCGAGTTCCAGTCCGAGCAACTGACACTCAGCCTACTTGGATACTCACCATAGTTATGAGCCGTCACCTCATTGTATTCGTTACCAGGGATGAGAGACACAGCTCGCAAATCCCATAGTTTGAGTGTTCTGTCAAGTGACGCAGTCGCAATCTGGTGAATGGCATTGGGGTTGTAAGAAAAGCCGCCAATCTTCTTGTCATGTAGTCGAAGCAACTTTGTTTTAGACCGGTTGGTGCCTTCACGGAGATCATGTATACCAAACTCTCCTTCCAGCGTTGAAAAATACAGAACATTAGGCTCCGGTAGCGCGCAGTCGCTGACACCAACTGGGTTGCGAGGATTACTGTCATAGACAAAGGCTTCGGTGCTCTTTCCGGCCGTCAGATCCAAGCATCGTACGGATCCGTCGTACGAGGCAGTGTAGGCCTTGTTCGTCGCCTGAGGATCAAACAGAATAGTAGCAATGGCCCTAGTGTGGACTTTGAGATTAAGAATCGTGGGCTCCTCATAAGTGTCCTCATCTACAGGGCCATCACCAGATGCTTGATCCATATTCCAAATTCCCAGCTCACCAACTTTATCACCAGCTAGAGCAATGCGGTTTTCCTCCGAGGGGTGAAAGGCGACGCTGAAGATACGCTCGGATGTCACCTTGATGTTGGTAGGGTCGAACCGTTCAGCAAGCTTCAAATTGCCAAAGTCTTCACGACACTTTTTAACATCGGGATCAGCAACTTCAATTTTATCAAAGTAGTCACCCTGTGAGACCTTGGAGCCCATACTTGACAGCACGCCGAGCGCTTCTTCCCATTTGCCATCCTTTAACATGTCAGGAAGCTTGAGTTCGCCTTCTTTGCGGACTCGTGATTCCTCAAGCACTCGCTGTGTTTCTTCGTACTTGACAGCAGCACTTTCCTGCTCCAGTTCGAAATCGGCCTTTTTGCCCTCTAACCGTCGCGATTTCCGACGAGGAAGCAGTTCTGGATCGGGTTTGACCCGAGTCACGGCACTACGCTTCTTTGACGGTGCTGCTTTCTTTGTCAGCCTATGGCGGTCATCAAACATGTGATTCATGCCCGTAAGCTCAAGCTCACGAAGCAACTTCTCATTGCGTTCGATGTTGGCCCGCCGCTGTCTCTCCAGTTCACTCAATTCCATATTTTTGTGGGGTTGTTACGCGAAAGGCACGCGTCCAGATCCAAATTCAATTAAGCGTTCCATTATTCGGGTAAGGGACTAGACGACCTGTCTTAACTGAAATTTCTATGAGTTCAAAGCTTTTGATCTGACATTCTCTTCACTACAATGACCAACAGTAACATTCTCGATGTTTTCGTACCTAGAGACGCTCAGAAATCGTCACCAGATGAGCCCCCGTGTCTACCGTGTCTGTTAACTTCAGCTGCCGTTATGACAATGGGAGGCGGTTACCTCGCTACAGGACTGGTATTTGCCTCTAAATCAGGTGAAGTGCTTCCTGGAGCAACACCTGCGTGGCGTGCCATTGTACGTACTGGTGGATTTGGAATCATGGGTTTTGGAGTTTATCGGGCTTACGACGCTTTCAGAGTTAGTGGAGAAAAGTTGGAGTGATGAGTACGTTTTCCTATACTTGAAGTATACAAGTGCAATGACTTGTACAGGTTAACCATCACAACATGGGAAATGAAGGGACATTATATCATCAACAAGAAGATCATTTATGAGTTGCATACTCAAATATTGGATCTCACAATAATGTTCTGTCACTGGGTCGACACTGAGTAAGGTGTAACTGCCTCCATAACGGTCTTCCGCATAACCCAAAGACTCGGCCAGTCGTGGTATGAAATTATTGGTTCTCAAACATCCCACATTTTTCACTCTATCGACTCTCAATTGCTTTGACTACTCTACTCCTACACGATCATGCTCCGCTTCAACCAGTTCGTCTGTGAACAGGACCTTGGCGTCCCTAGCTCGCCAGAGACGGAAACGATTCAGTCGCTGTCGGCTCAGTCGATACCAACACGCGGAAACACAATGACAATTAGCAGCATCAAGATCAAGACGACTGTTAAAAAGGTTGCTGCTGATGGGTCTACCGAGGAGATGACACGTATCTCGCGATCCAAGAAACAAACACTACAATCGCCGCCTACTGACGATTAGTTCAACGCTGGTATATTTACTAATAAATAACGAGCACAGTTTGGGTGCACAGTGTACATGCAAATGTCAAAAGGCAGGAGCAAGAAAGACGAGGTGGTTGTGGTGGTTGTCGTTTGTTGGAGCTTGCTATAGTTGAAGCTGGTTGAAGCTTGCACTTGAGCTTTTCGAGGCTTATAGTTGAAGCTTGTCGAAGTTTACAGTTGAAGCTTGTTGTACCTTGCGTAGTACCGTGTAGTTGTACTACGTAGTTGAAGCTTTTAGTTGAAGCTTGTAGTTGTGCCTTGAAGCAGCTGAATTTCAAGCGTAGGCCTTCATATTAGGAGAAATGATGAGTAAAAGGGAGTGCGACAAAAAGGGGTCTAGTTGATCAATCACATCGTGAGGTTTTGAGCCCAGTCGGCAACCGAAGCAGTCGAGTGTTTGGCTGTGAGGATGAACGCATCATTGTTGAGTTCAGTAGGTGTAGGACGCTGCTCTTCCTTGTATAGACACCTGTCAACAAACTTGCGGAACGCAGGGGTATAGGGGCCTTCATCAGGTAGACATGGCGGCTCTTCATTGACTATGCGCTGAAGTAGGTCGAGAATGCTGCCGGGGTTTCCCGACATGTTGCCCGAAGAGAAAGGGAACTTGCCAATAGCCAGCTCCAACACTGTCAGACCAACACTCCACACATCACTACGCACAGTGTAGTGGCCACCCTGGATGCGTTCTGGTGACATGTACGTCGAGGTTCCTACAAAGGTATCAGCCAACGAGTTGATAAGCTCACCCGAGACACCGAAATCACACAGTTTGACTTGACCCCGCGAATTGACGAGCACATTGGACGGCTTGACGTCACGATGGATGATACGGTGCTCATCATAGAGGTATACGAGGCCCTGGATGATGGCAAAGGTGATTTTGCCAATAATGGGCTCATCAATGGGCCCCACGAGCTTGGAAATGCGGTCCAACGACCCACAGTCCATGTATTCCATGCAAAATGTCACGTTGGTGTCGGCAACAAAGCCTCCATAGTATCCAACAATGTAATCCGAGTCACAATCGCGCATGATCTGGAGCTCGCGCACTATCTGGCGCTTGATAGCTGGCTTGGTGGAGATGTGAACGACCTTTTCAGCCATGACCGTTTGGGTCGGTGTATGGATAACCTTGGATACGGTACCTCCATTACCATGGCCCAAGTCAGACACGGGCTGGAAGTCTTCTTGACGCAAATCAAGCTTGAACTCGACGCCCAGCTCCAATGAGGCCAATTGCGTCACAATACTTCCATCCTCGTAGCGGTCCTTGTCGTCAGCAGCTGGTGTCGTGGTCGTCGCTGCTGAAGACGGTAGTGATAGTGCCTTGAAATTACGCCGCTTGAGCGTCTTGACTGGCAGCAATTCGCCCCGCTCGGTGTCCATGGCCGGTAGGTAGAAAGTGAAGGGCAACTTGGACAGTTTAAAAGGGGGTCTCGAAGCGCCTATATATAAGGCCTCAAATACTAGCCGTGCATGCGGGGGGTATAAGTAGTCGAGGTAAAATTGGAGGCGGGTCACAATTGGTGGCCTTTAATGGTTCATTAGAAGCTTTTTATTGTCATATTTACAGGTATATATACAACTTATTGGACGGTTAGGTCTTGGTTTATATGATGAAATGGTTGTTTTTGTTGGCCAATTATATACCCATTAGGGCATGGATCGTCCAATCCGGATGGGTTAATATATCCTGCCGATCGTCCGGATACCCGCATGTTTCTCCTTTTAAGGGGTTGACACATTAGAGAAGGCCGTTTTCTTATTGTGTTTATAACGGGTGCAAATTTATTGGTTTAGACTATTAACGGGGTCAATGAGTTGTTCTGGTATTGAAAGGTGTGCTGCTCTACATGTTACTACACAGGCTCATAGTCTATACGACTATTGCTTCTATATCCTCTTAATAGCAAGGGCCTAAACTGATCTAGAGTCGAATCAATATCATCAAACCAGTAATACCGTTATAAACAGCACTATAATTTATAAACAGTATTATATTTAAAAGGTATGCTTCTCATACTCTTCACTCATTAATGTCATTTTGTAAATTCTACTTTGGATGGCTTTTCACTTCTCTCCTCTTAGCTCTAGCTCTATCCTCGTATAGACCTTGTTCTGGGTATGGTCAAAGTACAGGACTGTAGAGACTCTTAGACTCATACACCTAAACATCTAACAATTGTCCAAGATTACTTAAGTCTTTTATCGATTTCTTGTATTATAAGTGCTATTTTAATTTCATCTTTTATATATCTTCTTTCTATATCGATACATCATACCACACCATACCATATTACACCTGCTAAATAACCTTTATATAAGAACCAATACTATGTTCTATTCCATTTATCACCACCCATCACCCCTCCCCCCCAACACAAATAAACCAACCACTCATAATACTTGACCCACCATAACGTTACGTTACCCCATTAAATTTACATTGACCTGGTCCCACCCTCAAGGCCCATAGGAGTCTCTATCACTCTAGACCCGCACCCTTGCCCACATACCCACTCCTACCCCAGCAAATTTTTAAGCGGCTACAATCCCAGCCAGCCAACCCGTCACACTTCGCCTCATACACCCTACCCGCTGCCACCACCCACTACCTCCATCTCAGTGTCATTGTTGCTGTTTGGCATTCTCGCCTTGTCACCTGTAGATTCCGCCTATTGATTACTGTCTCGTTCTTCATATTTATTCACAATGGCCGACTGGAAACAACAACTCAACTTACCAGAAAAGGACACCCGTCCCCAGACTGAAGATGTTACAGCCACAAAGGGCAATGGCTTTGAAGACTTTTACCTCAAGCGCGAACTGCTAATGGGAATTTTCGAGGCCGGCTTCGAGAAACCTTCACCAATTCAAGAGGAATCCATCCCCATTGCCCTTGCTGGCCGTGATATTCTGGCCCGTGCTAAGAATGGAACCGGTAAAACCGCAGCCTTCGTCATCCCGGCCCTCCAACAGGTCAACCCCAAGCTCGGCAAGGTCCAGGCTCTAATCCTTGTGCCCACACGTGAACTGGCTCTTCAGACATCGCAGGTTTGCCGCACTCTAGGCAAGCACCTCGGTATCAATGTAATGGTGACTACTGGAGGTACCAACCTCAAGGATGATATCATCCGTCTCAACGATGAGGTCCACGTCCTTGTCGGCACTCCCGGACGAGTCCTCGATCTCGCTGGCCGTTCAATCGTCGACTTCTCCGAATGTCCCATGTTCATCATGGATGAAGCCGACAAACTCCTAAGCCCCGACTTCACACCTGTCATTGAACAGCTTTTGGGCCATTTCCCTGCCGACCGCCAGATCCTGCTGTTCTCTGCCACCTTCCCATTGCTTGTCAAGAGCTTTATGGACAAGCACCTTCACAAGCCCTATGAAATCAATCTCATGGACGAACTCACCCTCCGCGGTATCACTCAGTACTATGCGTTTGTCGAGGAGAAGCAGAAATTGCACTGTCTTAGCACCCTCTTCTCCAAGCTCAACATTAACCAGTCCATTATTTTCTGCAACTCGACCAATCGTGTCGAGCTGCTAGCCCGCAAGATCACCGAGCTGGGCTTTTCGTGCTATTACTCGCATGCCAAGATGCTACAGGCCCACCGTAACCGTGTGTTCCACGAGTTCCGCAACGGTTCATGCCGTAACCTGGTGTGTTCGGATCTTTTGACGCGTGGTATTGATATCCAAGCCGTCAATGTCGTGATTAATTTCGATTTCCCCAAGAACGCCGAGACTTACCTCCACCGTATTGGACGGTCGGGTCGTTTCGGTCATCTTGGTTTGGCCATTAACCTCATCAACTGGAATGACCGATTCAACCTCTACCAGATCGAGAAGGAGTTGGGAACTGAGATAAAGCCCATCCCGGCTCAGATCGACGAGTCTCTATATGTTTCTCAGAATGCCACTGCCATTCCTCGTCCTTTCCCTTTGAAGGAGCTTCCTAACGCTGCTCAACATCGTCCCAACCATCGCCAAGGTACTGGAATCCCTCAACAGGAGCAGCAACTGCGTCAACAGCAACAACAGCAGTTTCCTCAACAAGTGCCCTTGCAGCAGACTCCCATGGCCGGTCCTCCTGTTCCTCCTCAAGCATATGGCCAAGGCTTTAACGGCTATGCTCCTCCTATGCCTCCGGGCCAATTCCCTGCCGGGGTTCCACAGCCTCCGTTCCCGCCCAGTGCTCGTCCTTGAGAGAGAGAGAGAGAGAGAGAGAGAGAGAGAGAGAGAGAGAGAGAGAGAGAGAGAGAGAGAGAACCAAGCTACCAATCGGAGCCTTTCTAGGCCTTCATTGGCTTCTTGGGCCTTTATTGGTCCTTTTTCAGGCCTTCCCCCCCCCTACAACGTTCGCAGCTGCGACTTATGAGTGATGTGATGATGACGACGAAGTGATGTCTTTTTTCTTTGCTTATGTGATGTGCCCTCGAGACTGTCTAGAGGATTTTTTTATCCCCACGATTCAGTAGAGATTTTTTTTAGCCTCTGATGATTGTCTCTTGAAGTTTGTTGGCACCGTTCTTACTCGACTGTGTACAGTTTGTTGGCTGGTTATTCACAGCCAACAGAAAAATATGTGACCTCGTCTTCATATATAAATACAGCGACCTAATCGAATCAGATAGGAAAGATAAAGTTATTTAGGTGTTCTGAATGGGTCATTTGAATGGGTCATTTGAATGTGATGAAGAAAAGACTTCGGTATACACCCTGCTGGTTATCACGTGACCGTGGAGATGGTTGCATAAATTTTTTGTTCAGTCATCGAAGACTCGTCGCTAAATATCACTTTTTGCCGTGAAATCTGTGTGAATAAATGTCCGGTTCCGGTCTACGCATCCTTCTTATAGGAAACGGTGGCCGTGAGCACGCTCTGGCCTGGAAACTGGCACAGAGCGCCCGTGTCGACCGCATCTATGTTGCGCCTGGCAACGGTGGAACTGGATCTGGTGAGTTGGCCAAGGTCGAGAATATCGCCATTGGCTCATCTCACGCCGACTTTGCCAAGCTTGTCGACTTCGCCGTCACCCACAACGTTGGTCTTGTTGTTCCTGGTCCTGAACAGCCTCTTGTCGAGGGTATCGAGACTGTGTTCCGCAAAGTGGGAATCCCTGTGTTTGGTCCTTCCGAAGCTGCGGCCAAGATGGAGGGCTCCAAGACCTTTTCCAAAGACTTTATGGCCCGACATGGAATCCCCACGGCTGCTTTCCAGAACTTCACTGACTTTGAAAAGGCCAAGAACTACGTTCAGTCGGTTTCCCACAAGGTCGTCATCAAGGCTTCGGGTCTCGCTGCTGGTAAAGGTGTACTGATGCCCGAGACCAAGGAAGAGGCTTACCAGGCTCTTGCTCAGGTCATGAAGGACAAGGAATTTGGTTCTGCTGGTGATGAGGTGGTTGTAGAGGAATGCCTCGAGGGAGATGAGCTCTCCATTCTCTCCTTTTCGGATGGTTACACTGTTGTTGATCTTCCCCCTGCTCAGGACCACAAACGCATTGGCGAGGGCGATACTGGTCTCAACACTGGAGGCATGGGTGCCTACTCCCCGACACCAATTGCTTCCCCAGCTGTCCTACAGACGATCCGTGAAACGATTCTAAAGCCTACTATTGCTGGTATGCGCCGTGACGGATACCCCTTTGTTGGTATGCTCTTCACTGGTATCATGCTGACTACTTCTGGCCCCAAGGTCCTTGAGTACAACGTTCGTTTCGGTGATCCCGAGACTCAGACGGTACTGCCGCTGCTTTCTCACGACACGGATCTCGCCGAGATCTTCCTTGCCTGTGCCGAGCACCGCCTCGATGCCGTCAACATCAAGGTCAACCCTGGCTTTGCTGCCACTGTCGTCATGTCTGCTGGTGGCTACCCCAACTCTTACAAGAAGGGAGACGTTATCACTGTTGGAAAGGTCCCCGACAATGCCTACGTGTTCCATGCTGGCACTTCGTCCAAGGACGGTGCTATTGTCACATCTGGAGGTCGCGTCATTGCTGCTTCGGCTGTTGCTCCTACTCTAGAGGAGGCTGTCAAGAAGGCTTACGAGGGAGTGGATGCTATTTCCTTTGAGGGAAAGTATTTCCGTCGCGACATTGCTCACCGTGCGTTCCGTGACGCTAAGAAGTCTGGTCCCGCCATCACCTACGAACAGGCCGGTGTTTCCGTTGACGAGGGCAACCGTTTTGTCGAGGAGATCAAGGCCAAGGTCAAGTCGACTCGCCGTCCTGGTGCTGATGCCGAGATTGGTGGATTCGGTGGTCTGTTTGACCTCAAGGCTACTGGCTTCAAGGACCCGCTGCTTGTCAGTGCTACTGACGGTGTTGGTACCAAGCTGAAGATTGCTCAGACTCTGGGAATCCATGACACTGTTGGAATTGACCTTGTCGGTATGAACGTCAATGACCTTATTGTCCAGGGTGCCGAGCCTCTCATCTTCCTCGACTACTTTGCCAGCGGAAAGCTCAACATTGAGACTGCAGCTGCTTTTGTGCGGGGTGTAGCTGATGGTTGCATCCAGGCGGGCTGCGCCCTCGTTGGAGGCGAGACTGCTGAGATGCCTGGTCTGTACTCTGGCAGCGACTACGATGTCAACGGAACGACCGTCGGTGCCGTGGAACGTGACCAGGTTCTTCCTCGTCTTGACGAGATCGCCGAAGGCGACATTATTCTTGGAGTCGGATCCAGTGGAGTCCACTCCAACGGTTTCTCACTTGTTCGCAAGATTCTCGAGGTTGCCGGTCTCAGTTACACGGACAAGGCTCCTTGGGATGCTTCTACTACTGTCGGTAAGAGTCTGCTTATCCCCACCAAGATCTACGTCAAGTCGTTCCTACCCGTCATTCGCAAGGGACTTATCACTGCCATGGCCCACATCACTGGTGGTGGTCTTGTCGAGAACGTTCCCCGTGTTCTTCCTGCTCATTTGGATGCTGTTGTTGATGGTTCGTCATGGGAGATTGCTCCTGTGTTCTCTTGGCTGGGCAAAGCTGGTAACGTTCCGTTTGCCGACATCGTCAAGACCCTCAACATGGGTATTGGAATGGTTGTTGTTGTCAAGCCCGAGAATGCTGCTGAGGTGTCGTCGATGCTGAAGGAAGGCGGAGAGCGCGTTTACACCATTGGTAAGATTGCCAAGGGAAGTCGCAAGTGTATTGTCAACAATACCGAGAGCTGGTATTAATGTAATTAAAGATACGATTTATAAAATGTATATGTTTTTGTTGGAACCCGGAGATATGAATGTCTAGTCATTTTTTACACATGTCATCATCAATTATTATATACACGTTTAAATCTAAGTAAAAGTTAGGTCCAAGAGAACGGCTTCTCGTCCATGGCCCTCAGCATCAACTTGTTGGCTGTCTCATAGACACCAAAGATAAGACCACCAGAGAAGGTGACCTTGATAAGACGCGGAACAGCACCAGCCCACAGACGGGTTGGCCCTTCTTCAATGAAGATACGGAAAGAGCATATAAGACTTGATCCGTATGTCTTGATTCCATTGACCGTCTGCATTCGCGACTTTACAACGTCAATTGGCTGCGTTGTCAAAACCTGAACAGCACCCGAAGCAGCACCAAGACCAAATGCCACTGGTGTAGTGATCTTCTCCGTGTCTCCAGGGTATACGAGCTGTTTGAAGAAGTTGTACGTTGTGAAGCGCACCATTGAGTTTGCTACTTGTCGGAATATAGTTGGCATGAAGCCCTGTACAAAAGCTCTTGGACCACGAACTTGGTACATATCTCTCACGTTTCCCATAAACCCATGAACACTTGGATTGATGGGGTAGAGAGCAGGGGCCCGTTTGACGTTAGCTGCCGGTCGTACAGCCTTCTTCTTGCCCACGACCGGCGTATGACTCGCAACCGGTGTATGAGGAGGGGCATGGGTGCCAGTGTTATCGGCAATTGTCTTTAGAATCTCCGATGATGGCTTTACAGGAGCCTTGAGACTGCTACGCTCAATCATCGTTACTTTGATATCTTTGTTAGAGCAAGGGGTTGAAGGGGCATTTCTTCAAACAAGCAGTTACGTACTTTCAAACGGAACAATCATCAACGATTCACACAAACCAGTGAACATTCCAGCAACAATGATCTGAGGAGCAGAATTCTCACCGGAACCATCGACCATGAACTTGGTGGCCCAGTTGTATACAGAGAACCGCATCAACGACTTTATGGAATTGCCTGCTATCACAGCCGAGCAACCACGAAACATCACCTTGGGGAAATCATCGACAATGAGCGCTTTGGCACCGGGAGGTCGTATATAAAGCTGTTGACGAGTCTTCAAATAGTCGAGAGGGTCTTGTTAGTCACTGGAGCGAGCCCACGCGGTTTCCGTATACTTACAGGTAACTACCGATTCCACAACTGCAGCCGTCAGGCCTGCCACTGTGGCACTCAACAGTGTCTAAGTTAGTGAGGAAGTACGGTGAAGACACACGTATAAACACACCTCATCAGATTTCTTAGTTAGAAAGGGATCAATACAAGGACAAGAGACGTACAATTGCTGCCATGGAACGGAGCCGAGGAACGTGGTGAAGTGTAGCAAATTAAAGGGCGATGACGCGGCGTTGCTTCCTGGTTCGGTTCCACAGATTAGACTTTTGCATCATTCCCTCAGCTTATTTTAATGGCGACGGTCTTGGTTACTTTTCGTTCACTCATTTCATTAATTAAATACTGTTACTCCGTCACTAATAAGTACCAGCACCGGAGTACTCGCTATCAGCCATTTCATCGTCAGGATTGCCCTTAAGACGGAACACACCGCCTTCTAGAGTTAGCCAGTGCGAATTGGCAGCAAGACTCAACGCCAACTCAATGACTCGAATGATCCGAACTTGATACAGGTATGGTCGTCCAGGATAGCCCGGATATGGCTCATCGGTGGTACTAGAGTCATACTCGGTATACCATTCAGGCTGAACAGTGGCTCCAGACCACGCAAGTCCTAATAGAAGCAGCTCTTCTGGCAATGGACGCTCTCGACTCATGGGAACAGGACGAACATGCTTGGCTTCTTTTGTAGCCACGCGAAGCAGTTCAAGCAAGTCCTCGGGAGCAGGCTTCTTTTCGGCCGATCGCTTCTTCCATAGCTTGGTGGCTTCCAGCATGTCATCTGTTTCTTCCAGTTCCTTCGCCAGGATCGGAGTGCCATTATGCATCAGACGATTAAGAAATCGTACAAGTCGTGACAATGGGAACTCGGGACTCCAAATTAGTTCATCCGTGACCTCTTCCGAGTGACATATGCACCGCAGAAAGTGCAGCCATACAATGACATGAGGTAGGGCCGCATCGTAGCCCATATTGAGGAATCTCGTGAGAATCTCAAATGACATGCGACGCGAAAGCTCCGGAGATCCATAAGTCTTTGCATTCTGTTGCGTAGCTGAGCTTTCGGGCTGCTGACCAGCAGCTTCCGCCGACGTCGCGACACCGCCAGCCGAGTTACCACCCTCGACAGACATGCTTTCAGTGAACAGAGCCATGATAGAGTTGCTGGCAGATCCATAGCCTAGAAGCGTGGTGATGTTACATAGAGCGACAGTGCCGCCTCGCCGGTCAATGTCGGTATCATCGGTCTTGGAATTAACAGCCGAAAGACCCAATGCTTCGCACACGTACTGAAGCGTGCTGTCAAACTCCTCGGTATTCGTGCCGGTAAAGTTGATCTGATGAAGTTTAATAAACGATGCGATGGGTGTGTCCATGGATGCTTCTTGGTTGGAGTCGAACAGGGACAAAATGGTCTCACGCGAGGGCTCAAACTGCTGTGTCGATGTGAGACTCCTGCAAAAGTAAAAGAGCGAATCTAGTCTGTATATGCAAACAACGGCGCAATGGTGAAACAGACGACCAACACCTGGAGATCGGTTAGCAGCACGCGAATACCAGTACTGAGAAGCACCACGCCATTCACTGTGCGATTCGCTTCCAAGAGCCATGGAGAAGCGAGCAAGGTCGCCTAGTGCCTCGAGCCACATGTGACGAGTCTCGTACAGCGGGTCAACTAGCATTGTTAACAGCGAGAAACAATGATAAATAAACTTGGTGATGAGGTCCTGGCTATGAGGCATGTAAGCCCGTAGAATGTCCAAGAACTTGAAGATTCCCTTGTTCCAAGTTCGTATAGGGATGCGATATTTTTTGACAAGTCCCCGCGTCAAGTTGTTCCCACACGGGTGGTATGCAAGAAAGATAAAGTCAAAGTATTTGTCAATAAGACTTGTTTGGCAGCGAAACAGCTTCATGAAGGCTTCTTCAGACCACTCCAATGGCATGCCAGTGGCTACACTCTGCTGCTGTTGCTGGATGAGCTCTCTGCTAAGGTGAGCACATTGGGCTTCGAAGTGCGATATCTCATGGTACGCGGCCTGGATTTCCACCATGACCTTCTCCACAGATGGCAGGGTTACTGGGATGTCTTGAAGATTGGGCCGTTTGCCATGAGGAGCTGACGAGCCGCTATGATGCCGGTATGTCTGATGTAACTGGCCCGAGGGCAGCTGAGCTGCTTCGTGTAAGCGCCGTGAAGGGTCATCATGACGTGAGGATCCGGCAACTTTGGATTGCGATTTGGACGAGGATGAGACCCGAGGATCATAGAGTTGGGTATTGGCCAAATTGGCTACTGGTCCGCGGTCGAAATCCGGATCTGTGGCCGCATCCTGGTGATGGTTTCTCGGCTTGCGATTGCCACTAGGGCGGCCGGAATCTCCACCAGCAGATTCCATAGCACTCTCAAGTCACTTCATTCACCAAATAGAAGTACAGTTAAACGGTGGGTGTGGGGGAGTATGCCGAGTAGAAGATGCAAATGGCGTAGTGGTAGCGGAAGGGTTGACTGATCGGATAGTGGAGACAACGAGAGATACAAACACAACCGAGCCTTAGCAACTGTGTGGACCCAAGAGCAATTGAGAGACTGTGGGACAAAAGGACCGTTAAAAACTGGGCAAATGCGACTTCAAGGTGGCGAGTTAAAGTGCAAAATACACAGCAGGATGCCGCGTTGTTCTTTATGGGATGTAAATAGGTGGAGAGCCCAAAGCACCAAAATGCGATATTACAGAAAGTACAATGGCGCTGAGTCAGCTGTTAGTCATCGGAGCAGATCATACCAGCATAACTACTCAATAGCGATGACTGTATGCTCATCAAGGCAGGAATAGAAGAGTTTACTGGTAATCTTAATTGTTTTATACGTTTTGTAGCTCTTTTTGTCACGAGATAATTCGATTCTATCCATGTCTTCAATGGGCACCTACTCAAGGTGGCATGAACTTCTGGGTCATCGTGTACCATCAGAAAAGTGGCCCATTTGTTACCCGGCCGTGAGTCAAAAAATCGTTAAGGGAACTTCGTCGTCGTGGCATTCTCCAGGTAAAACCATACACCATGTTGGATATCATTCAGTTCATTGAGGAGAAGGGAGGTAATCCCGAGGAGATCCGCAAGTCTCAAAAGGCGCGTGGTGATAGCGTCGAGCTTGTTGACGAGATCATTGCTGGCTACAAGGAGTGGACCAAGAGTAAGTGTCCCAAAGTCTGTTTTTCCCCGCGTTTGATCCGCGTCTAACTGATAGTCCGATTCGATCTTGACGAGCTCAACAAACAGCAGAACAAGGTCCAGAAGGCCATTGGTCTCAAGTTCAAGGCTAAGGAGGATGCGTCGGAGCTTATTAAGGAGAAGGACGCCATTGCAGCAGAGAAGCAGAAGAAAATCGCCGAAGAGGAGGCTGCTGACAAGGCACTTCGTGCCAAGGTCAACCTTGTTGGTAACATTGTCCACGAGTCCGTTCCTGTGAGCCAGGATGAGGAGAACAATGAGGTTATTCGTGAGTGGGCGCCCAAGACCGGCTTCAGCCCCGACGAGAAGGCTCCACTCTCTCACCACGAGGTCCTCAGCAAGATTGAGGGTTTTGATCCCGAGCGTGGAGTCAAGATCTCGGGCCACCGTGGTTACTTTCTGCGAGGATGTGGTGTTTTCCTCAACCAGGCCCTTATCAACTATGGTCTCGACTTCCTGGCCAAGCGTGGATACATTCCTCTGCAGGCCCCTGTCATGATGAACAAGGACGTCATGGCCAAGACTGCTCAACTCTCGCAGTTCGACGAGGAGCTGTACAAGGTCATGGACGGCTCTGACGAGAAGTATCTTATCGCCACTTCTGAGCAGCCCATTTCTGCCTACCATTCTGGCGAGTGGTTTGAGCAGCCTGCCGAGCAGCTGCCCTGCCGTTACGCCGGTTACTCGAGCTGCTTCCGGCGTGAAGCTGGTTCTCACGGTCGCGATGCCTGGGGTATTTTCCGTGTCCACCAGTTTGAGAAGATTGAGCAGTTTTGTCTGACTGAGCCCGAGAAGTCATGGGAGGAATTTGAGCGCATGGCTGGTCTTGCAGAGGAGTTCTACCAGTCCCTGAACCTACCCTACCGTCTTGTGGCTATTGTCTCTGGCGAGCTGAACAATGCTGCTGCCAAGAAGTACGATCTTGAGGCCTGGTTCCCTCATCAGAAGGAGTACAAGGAGCTTGTGTCATGCTCCAACTGTACCGACTACCAGTCTCGTAACCTCGAGATCCGTTGCGGTATCAAGAAGCTCAACGAACGCGAAAAGAAGTACGTACACTGTCTCAACTCGACGCTGTGTGCCACTGAGCGTGCTCTCTGTTGCATCCTCGAGAACTACCAGACTGCCGATGGTTTCAAGGTTCCCGAGGTTCTCCGCAAGTACATTCCTGGAGAGCCTGAGTTTCTTCCGTTTGTCATCAAGGCTGCTGAGAAGAAGTGAAGAATTCCAATAGATACATATCCGAGATGGTACATTAATGCACATGTAATTTAAATTATTTTTGGTAGCTACGCTTTTACAGCATTGTCGCGAGGATCTGAGATGCTCTTACCGCCGAAGAGGCGCAGACCAGCAGCGACTTCGTCGGGAGCTACAACGACACCTGTTTCAGCTTCGTACTTGAGCCAAAGCTCAATGAGTTCAGCGAGAACTTCTGGCTTCTTCTTGGCAAGATTCTCAATTTCTCCCTTGTCGTGAGACAAATCGTACAGCTCCCAGTCTTGAGTGTTGCTAACATTTGGAACATATATGGCCTTGTAGTTGCCTCGGCGAATGGCTCGTTGGCCAAACAGCTCCCAACCAGTGAAGTCCTTATCAGAATGAACAATTGTATCCACAGCAGCTAGATGTTTCTTCCAGGATTTTCCTCGAGGGAGAACAACCGACTTTCCACGGAAAGTATCTCCAACAGGCTCAATTCCCGCCAGATCAAGTACAGTTGGAAGAAAATCCATAACTGTAAGGAATTGAGTCGATATTTGCCCTCCCGTCTTTACAAGAGGAGGATACGACACAATTAGAGGACATCTAATTCCTCCTTCAAGGATATATCCTTTGCACAGTTGAGAAGGAGCAGTTGACGCTTGGGCCCAATTGGGTCCGTACCAGATGAATGAATTGGCGTTTCCAAGATTGTCATACGAATTGTCGTAATACTTGACTGGTGGGTTTGCAGAAAGAACAGGGATGGCTTCTAAAATTGCGCCTTCTGCACCATTGTCAGACAGGAAAGCAATAAAAGTGTTGTCAAGCTCTCCAGATTCCTCGAGATAGTCAAGAACTCGGCCGACGTTTTTATCCATAATATCAACCATTGCTGCGTAAATCTCCATTGTGCGTGATGAGAATCTCTTCTCATCTGTGGTCAAGTCATCCCATTTCTGAGAAGACAGTACATTTGCAATTGTATGATCCTGCTGAACAAGTCCCAGCTTTCTTTGAGCTTCTAAACGCTTGTTACGCAATGCATCAGGACCATCATCGTAGACTCCACGGTACTTCTCAACAACCTCAGGCGGTGCTTGAAGGGGCCAATGCGGAGCAGTGAAAGGCAGGTAGGCAAAAAAGGGCTTTGAATGATCTGCTTCTTTCAGCTGATCAAGAAGCTTCGCAGCAAAGTAATCTGACGAGTAGAAATCTTTGAGTTCGCGACCATCAAACAGTGTGCCATTGTCCGAGTACAGAGGAGGCAGAAAGGGCAACGCCGGGTTTTCAAAGGTGCCAGGTTCGTAAGCATAATGGTTTCCAGCACCAGGAAGTAGAGCAAATGATTGCTGGAAGCCTCGTTTGTCAGGAGTTCTGTCCGACGTCAAGCCCAGGTGCCACTTTCCAGAAATCAACGTGTTGTAGCCATTATCAGCCAGGATTTCTGGCAGAGCAGCAACCTTGTCGTTCAAATAGCCCTCATAGCCCGGCTTACCTCCCCAGATATTCTTGTTTCGATTCACCGTCTCGGCCATCTGACCGAGTCCAGCAATGTGATTGTCTGTTCCACTGAGAAGCATTGATCGTGTCGGTGAACAGGCCGAGGCGGTATGAAAGTCGGTGAACTTGATACCACGGTCGGCCAGTCTTTGGAGATTTGGCGTGTGGATCTCGCCGCCAAATGGCGACAAGTCAGACCATCCCAGATCGTCAGCCACGATAATAAGGAAGTTTGGCTTTTTGGTCATGAGAGAGTCTAGATCTCGAAGGGCCGAACGAGACAAGTGAAAAGACCAGTGAGTAGCCAATTCAACAATTGAACCGGGTGGGGATCACGTCCTTTTATATATCCCAAAGGTTTGACCTGGCCCCAATAGTCGCGCGCGCCCCGGCTCTTCTTATCATGGTCCTCCCGGTCGGCTCATTTGGCGCAAGAATGGCGTGCCATGGTGTGTAACATCAAGGGACATTTTTAGGTTTGGTTCTATTCTCTTATAGTGCTGAAATCTCTGCACGACAAGCAATTCGGCAATAGTTTAATGGTCAGAATTTCCGCCTGTCAATTGGGATTTCCTAATAACAGGTTCGCGGGGGATCGGGGTTCAATTCCCCGTTGCCGAGCATTTTTTTTTGCCAATGTTATAATCTGGCATTTGACCATTGTCTATTCCTATTTAATCTCAATTATTTTATTTAATCTTATTGAATCTCATTAATCTCATTATATCTCATTAATCTCATTGGATCTCATTAAATCTGTATCCATAGTTCGACTCTAGTCTACAGATTGAAACTGGTCCTCCAGTAATTTACCATATCATTTCATCTTGCAAAGGTTAGTCGATTTATTAGAAACATTGAGTCTGTAAAAATATTAAATGTGGGGTGACAGGTTCGTGACTGGATCATCCGCTCAACGATGACTCGGCCTTGGGGATCATAAACGTCTTTGATTTCATCATGCGAACAAAAAAGTTGGGCAGTGAGAAGCCCTTCAGAACACCAACACCACCGTTGCGTGAAATGGGGATGACAGCAGCAAAGGGAGCTACGGGCTTGTGAGGAGCCAAGGCATGATTCTTGTCGGCAAGATCATGAACAAGAGTAGCAGCTAGAGCTTGCTTCTGGCCATACTCCATGTCAACAACTGTTTTGCTGTACCCAGAAATAATGTCTCCAATGGCGTAGGCGTTGGACTTGCCCTTGACGCGCAAGTTCTCATCAACAATGACAAATCCAGACTTGTCAAGAACAGCCGACTCGAGGAAGTCTGAGTTGGCCTCAACTCCCACAGTAGGAATGTACACATCGACGATTTTCTGCGAACCGTCCGAGAGGTTGAGCACTGTCTTGCCGCCCTTGGTCTCGGTAGAGGTGATACGCACATTGTTGATGACCTTGGCACCAGCCTCGATGAGCTTCTTAGAGGCAGAAGCACTGACCTTTGGCAGACTGGGCAGCGGAACCTTGTCTCCAGTGTAAAGAATCACCGACTTGGATCGGTAGGTAGCTGCGATTTCTCCTGCTGTCTCAACGCCCGTGGGACCACCACCACCAATAGAAATGGTGTCAGCAGCCTTGATGGCACTGGCAAACTCCTTCAGGTGGTTAGTAGCCTCATCTACCGTCGTTAGCAACTTGAAGCCAGGAGCAGCTGAACGAGCACCCGAGGCAATAATAACAGCATCGTACTGAATAGATGATGAGTCGTAGGTGACGGTCTGATTGTCAAAGTCGACATGTGTCACAGTTCCCTGGACAATGGAGATGTCCGACTTGGAGTACTTTGAGAAGATGCGAGTCAGCGGCACGCGAATGTCTTTGGTGACCGAGGGCTCGACAACGGCGCGAGGTGCAGCGACGTTAAAGAAAGCATCAGGCGATGGTGAGATCAGAGTGACGTGGTACTTCGTTGATGACTTGGGGTTGACCGAGTCAAGTATGGCTCGAGCACCTCGAATGGCCGCGTAGTTTCCTCCAATAACGACGACTTCTTTAGACATGATAGTAATAGCAATAGCAATAGCAAGGTGATTGGAGTAATAAACAGTAGTAAACAGTTACAATAGTAAACAGTTTAAACCTCTGAGTTGTCTTCACTGCCTGTTGTATTACAATTTTGAAAGGCGGAAGACCTCTGTATATTTATACTTTTTCAAATGCTCATGCATATACATCGGAGTTTACACTGAGACGCTGTTAACTCCTCGCGGCTACCATCGATGGGGGTTAGGACTTGTTCTTAGTAACTGGCGCGTAATAATACAGCTGGTTACTATGCTGAATAATTAACATCGGTACACCGACGGGTGGGTATGCATGTGAAAAAGGAAGTAGGAGGGGTTCCGAGCAAAGTGGCTTTTAACAGTTGCCGTACGAGTTCTGACAGACACATCTGTAGAGCGGAGTTCCGAGAAATACGATGGATCAGCTTAGCAATAGAAGATTCGTCAAGCCTCAAGTAATGGCTCAGTAAGAAGACTGTAACAGGCAACACAGGGTTAGGACCAGTAGGTGAAGGAGGAACTAAGCTGTGAATGTTACTGTTTATATGGGCATGAATATTGGCTATATTCGACTATTATAGATTCTATTAGCAGGTAATAAATGAAGTTGATCCACGGTTTACTGGTTATTATCATTGGCTTAAACAATAAAATACGTTGATACTGCAAGGGTCTGTCTGTTCACTGTTAATCTCCGATACTGACACTAGGCCCAAGCATATAACGCATTTATGCACCAAACCGACCTCGACTCTTTAACTTGGCCTCCCGTCAACTCCACTTTCTCAGTTACGACCTCCAAAATGGGCGAGACGACTCAAAAACCCAAGCGATGGGTCTTTGCGCTGTAGGTTGCGGCTCTGATAACTGTATGTTCACTTTTATGAGTTCCCGTGTTCTTATACCACTGCAATCACGTCCGTTCTTGGCAGCCTCGGTTACTTTGTGGCCTTGACTGCAGTTAGTTACGCTGCTGCCGTGGCGTACTTCTATGCTCATCGTTATATGAAGTTCAACAAGAGCCAAGGCGTCTTCCTAGCCTTGCCTTCTGCCGTGTTCATTTGGTACGTCCAGATTGTGTTGGCCGTCAACATCCTCCAGGTTGTTCTCATCCACTCGTCACAACAGTGCTACAATAGCATTGATGACAGTCGCAATATTGAACTTGTGTGTCCCAATAAGTTTGGCTTCAAGTGGAAGGTTTTGGCTCCTTACTACGATCCGCCGAGAGTGCATTTCTACGGCCTAATCATCTACAGTGCAGCTCTGGTGGTCGGGTGCCCATTTGTTCAGTCTGCTGCCAACAAATGGGCTCTACGAAGCGTTAACAACTCTGACAAGTATATTCCTGTCGACGCAGGTAATGAGAGTGAAACCTTGTGACGATACGTGATGATGGTCACTTAACACAGTCAACTACTTGATATTGAAACATTTCACTGCAATGAGCTTGTCAAGCTCCGCTGTATTACATTACTCTGTGTTTTCTCTTGTCTATCCAGTAGCGATAAACTTCAAACAAAAGAAACATAGGCAACAATACAAAGTGCAGATTTTATTACGGCATCTGGCACTTATGTCCGATTTCTCATCCTTATGTCCGTTTACTTACATCGAGCCATGCAGACCGCGCACATCTCCATTCAATTATTCGTACTTTTATGAAAGTAAAAGCTTTTAACGATATAATACTGTCGATACTGCTGGTGACATATATTACTATCTTATACTCGACTATTTATGAAGAAGATGATTTTTTTGCGGCGGTATATATAGAGACGAGGTCGCTGCTACCAGGGCTAATAGTTAGGACTTGTCCCGGTTTTATGCTAACTATTCAACATCGTGAAACTAGTAACTGAGCCTACAAACCAAAAACCAACTGACGAAGCCAACTGAAACTGATCTATCTATGCCACAGTCAATCCCCCTAAACCCACGGATCCCGGCACTCAAACTCCGCGGCGCTTCCCAGCTTTTCTTCTTGAGCAGGTCCGAGTTACAGGGAGAGGGAAAATGCCGTCCACGGTGATCTGGGTTAAGTACTTTGACATTTGACAGCTCTTGGCATGCAGATCGAAATAGAATCTTTGCATCAGCCCGGATCGGGGCCAGACCCTTTGTCCCGCTGATTGATAATGGCTCAAACAGGTAACACGGCGACGATCTAATCAGATAAAAAGTTTTCATGCTGTTTCTTGACAGTCTTGTCTAAGTGGGTGTGTAATTTCTTTCCGTCTCTGTAGGCTCTGGAAGTGGTCATTACGCACTTGATTATCTATTACTAGCAGCTAGAGATTGTCATTGCACTCTTAATTTGTTGTTATCAATCCGTTGAACCGATGGACAGATTTGATCCCATATATAATGCATTTCTTTTTCACCCCTCGATTACCTCTCCAAGACCCAAGTTGAGCAGGAAAAATGCTCATCGACTACTGAAATTAGTCATCCAATCATAGCCGATAATAACACCAAAGAAGAGGTATATATGTACACAGGCACAGCACGCCTACACCTGTAGCCCGCAATGACAAAAAGCTCTGTCGAATTGCGGGGCCTGGAGATTGTCTCCGACGAGGTCCAAGTGAAGCCAACAGAAGCCGATGCTCAAATGGCTCGGGACTCGTTTGGTGATGTCAATCTGGGTGGTGCTGAGGATTTACTCCACTCTGAACAACGATTTTTATACACGCCAAATGAGGAGCGGGCCGTAGTCGCCAAATACGATCAACACATCATGCCGTTTATCTGCTTTATCTACTGTTTCTTAAGCATAATTAAGACAAGCGTGGGAAACGCCAATGCCGCTGGATTGAGCAAAGACCTGGCCATTTCCGACGCTGCCTACTCTGACCTACTAACTGCCTATTACGTTGGCTACATTATTATGCAATGGTCTGTATTGCTGTGGAAAGTCTGCTCACCAAGCGCCTTTATACCATACGTCATACTTTCCTGGGGCATCATCTCCAGCTGCATGTCTGCTATGCACACGTACTGGATCCTTGTGTTTGCCCGTTTCCTCATCGGAGGCTTACAGGCCTGCGTCGAACCAGCCCTTTGCTACTACTTGGGGCTGTTCTATTTCAGACATGAACAAGCGCGAAGAAATGCTCTCTACTTAGCCTTTTCTCCATTTTCTGCTGCTCTATCCGGAATCATCTCGTTTCTTATAACAACGCACCCCGTGCGCACAATGCGATCTTGGCAGATGATCTTCCTAGTTGAGGGCTTTCCTAGTATACTTGGAGGCCTTATAGCTTTCTATGCTATGGTAGATGGACCACTTTCCGCTCGTTTTCTGAGCCCAACACAGAAAGAAATTGCCAAATGTCGCACTATACAGCAAATGGGAAGTGTTGACCGTGGAGGTAGAGAGATCGACAGGTCTGCACTTGCGCACACTCTCATAGATCTCAAGACCTGGTTACCTACAATTATTTCCTTCTCTCACAACGTGGCCAGCAATTCGCTACCGGTCTTTATGCCGGTTATCATTGATGGATTCGGCTACACTGAGCAGAACTCACAGGCATTAACTTGTCCCCCTTACATTGTTTCAATTATTTGCATGCTCGTTTCCTGTTACGTTTCGGACAAAACGCGTGAAAGAGGCATACTCCTTGCGACGGTCAACTTTATTGGATTCATCGGATACGTTCTGCTGGCAGTAGTCGAAGATATCCATGTCCGCTACTTTGCATTGTTTCTCACCTCTATTGGAATCTACACGTCACAGAGCCTCAATTTGACGTGGATAGGTGATAATCACGGCTCCGATGTTAAGAAGGGTGCTGCCTATATGGTTCAACATGCAGTAGGCGAGGTGGGTCCTTTTGTCAGCACGAGAATCTTCCCTTCACACGAGGGTCCTAGATATACTACAGGATGCTGGATCTGTGCAGGTTTTCTTTTAGCCTCTGTATTTTTGGCTCTTTGCTTTCGGGTTTACCTCAGATACCTTAACCACCAGCTTGACCTCAAGCACGGTAGATGTCAAGACTCCACATACATTGCCGATGACAAGAACCCAAAGTTTAGATACGTACTATAATTGCAAGAAAAAAAACAGGATTGACAAGAGAATTGTCCAGTCCAGAATGCATTGATTGATTGGTTGATAGTTTTTGCGTACCACACATTTACTACTTAGAGCTTAGCACGGTAGACAGCTCAATGTCGACGCGATTTACAAGAGGTGCAATGAATTCGGCATTAAAGGTAGCCAGCATTATCCTTGATGGAGAAACTCAAGGTCATTGCAAGCGTACAATACTCCTATGTGCCGAATTCTCACTTTTTGTGTACCAACTACCAGATAATACTACTCTGATTTGAACTCTACACTCGTGCTACTATCTGGTGTGACCACTTTGTCTGCTTCCTTGTCTCAGTAATACATCGAGACGAAAAAATATACTACAAACACGCTTCTATCGACTTCCACCTTCCTTTGCTTGACTTACGTCGAGGGTAGATTACGCAAATACACGCAGACTTGAATCCAAATGCGGAAACTTATTGTTAAGAGACATCGGCAAACTTCCATCCAAATGCGGAAACCTTTTATCCAGAAGTTTTTGCAAAACTCTATCCAACTTCGATCAAAGATCCAATGACTCGTATGGTCTTTGCTCAGCGCCCATCCTTACATATTCATGTAATCAAACTGCACGTATCTGTGCAGCCGAGTCCCAATACGGTATCAACCCTTATATCAACTGTGCATTCCGATATGCGATTAAACGTCCAAAAGGGGGTGAACCCCTCTTTTGCACCGCCCTTTTTCATGTTTATTTATATCTTCTTGTCCCCCCTTATTTATATTTTCTTGTTATTCAACTATCATCAAAATGGTCAAGCTATGTTCTCAGACAAAGGCGTGCCTTTCGGCGGCTTTTGTCCCATGTGTCGTGCATCATCTATAAAGTTTTGACCAACAAGTTTTACAACGATCTGGAGAGAACCGTTCTGCTCCCTAGATGTTATGAGGGTCCCAGCGACGTCTTTGTGTTTTCGATATCCGACATCCTGCACTACTTGATCGTTTTGGTTGTTCACACGGTTATTCTGTCGGCATTTCTGATGGTATCGCATCATTATTTGCTGCCTAGAGTAGGCTTGAATCCGATTCTGGTTGCACAAGTGCTATTTTTACTTGGGCCATGTTCAACCAGATTGTGGATCACACGTACCAGCTTCTGTACATCTTGTTCTCGGCTAACTGCGAACAAGTTGAGTATCCGACCAAACACTTGACCGATACAGGTGAGGTAGTTGAGTCGTCTGGTTCCACGTATCAGTGCCCCAATGTGTTCCAACTCCACACAGGACAGCTCATGCGTTACAGACAATCGTCCACCTTGTTCATCGTTGGAATTGCTGCTATTACTGCGTTGCAGATTGCAATGGTTTACCTCTGTATGGGTTCTGTTATTCGACGAACTGTGCAGTACATTCGCGACTCGACTGTACCTCAGGAGAAGGTGGATTATGTCGACACCAAGGCTATGCTTTAACACGGATATTTCTGTTATAGTTTAGCCCCAGTGCACCACATCTAAAGTGACTTTTCAACCCCTAGGAAAGCTATTCAAAAGCCGCAACTTATTATTATAAGTACATCTTTTTTTAATTCCATTTAAATGGTGGTCATAGATTCAATTAGTTCGCTTTTACTGCGTCGAGCCATGCAAACTGCACGCATCTGTACAGCCGAGTCCCAATACGGTAATACCCCTTAAATCAGCTGAGCATTCCGATGCCGATATGCTATAAAAGGTCTCAATGTCGTCAACCCCTCTTCTGCTCATCCGCCCTAAAGTTTTTTCTTATCTTGTTTTTTTAACTATCAGCAGCATGGTCAAGCTATCTCCTCAGACAAACGCGCGCCTTTCGGTAGCACTCGCCGGTAGTGTTGTACTTGCGTACTACATGTTCTTTGGGCGCTACACACACAGTTTCTTCGACCGTCTGGAGAATGGAATCCTGTATCCTCAACGATTTCGTCATGACCTGAACGACCCAATCGAGTTTTCTGTATCCGACATTCTGCTCTACTTGATGGTTTTGGTTGGTTACACTGTTATTTTTGCAGGATTTTTGGTAATGTCGCACCTTTTTCTGCTGCCGAGATTAGGCTTGAACGCGATTCTTTTCGCGCCAAGTGCCATTTTCACTTCGGCCATGTTCCGCCAGATTGCCGACCACACGTTCCAGTTGCTATACATCTACCTATCTGCAAGCTGCGTTACAACTGAAATGAAGCTTCCACAGAAGACCCGTACAGGTGAGGAATTTGAGTTCTCAGTGTTTAGAACTGAGTGCCCCACCGTGTTCCAATTCCAGACAGGAGAGCTCATGCGTTACAAGCACGCACCTGCTTTGTTCAGCTATGGTATTGCTGTTATTACGGTGTTCCAGATTGCAATGGTCTACATCTGTATGAAATCTGTCATTCGACGAACTGTGCAGTACATTCGCGACTCGGGTGTACCTGAGGAGAAGGTGGAGTATGTCGATACAAAGGTTTAAGCTTAAACATGTGTAACAACTCCATTTCAGCCCAGTGCACCATATTTACTACATTATACCGATATTTAACCAATAAATGATATGAATTCTATTGTGGATCAAGTGACTTTTCAACGTGGAAACCAGACCAGTTACGTTCCAACCATTTATTGTTCCAGGTATAATCATACAACTATTGTCTGGTAATCAGGTTCGCTACACCAGATAGCTGTAATCGCTATATACCGGGATATATTACTTGTCTATCAGAATGACTGTTCCACCAATTACTGTAGGTTACTGGTGACAAGCAAAGGCATTATTGTATTCTTCTGGACCGTTGATTACTTGTTGCCATTCCAGTCAACTAATTTGGATGTCTTTTATGACTGTTATTGATTAACAAGCACCCGGTAAGCCTGTGTATCAAGGCATTAGATACTTCGGTTCAGGAATCACTGCTCTCTACTGTTGTTCAATCATTTAGACCAACTTCAGATATCTGCTCATAAATGACCTATTGACAAAGTCCTGAACATGACGTGACAAAACGAGGGTCCATTGCTTCTCACGTTGGCTCTGTATTGCTTCCTGTACTGCACGCATCCAACAAGAATGGAGTAACCGCCGTTGTCCCCCTTCCAATGACATATCCGTTTGATCGCTTAGTAAGCTCCTCTTTTTAGATCCTCTTTGAAGTTCCTCTTTTTAATCTCTTTTAACTCCTTTTAACTCCTTTAAACTCCTTTAAACTCCTTTCAACTCCTTTGAACTCCTCTTAACTCCTGACCTCTTTCAAGGTCCTCTTTTAACTTCCCTTAACTCCATTATAAACTCTTCTTAACTCTTCAACTCCTTTATAACCACCTCTTAACTCTTCAACTCCTTTATAACCACCTCTTAACTCCTTTAAACTCCTTAACTCTCTTAACCCCCTTATAATCACCGCTTAACTCCTTAACTCTCGTAACTCCTCAATCTCTATATACTATCTCCTATACTAGGTCCCTCTAACCTCTCACCTTCTACACATTGTAGTTCCACCTATTCAGCTACTACTTGGATGCTACACAGCTTGAGCTCTATCAAAGACCTCTTCGTATACCATTTCACCCAATACTCCCCTCAGTTCCCCAGCCTATCAACAATAAAGATAATCCTTATCTTTACCCCGCGTTACCCCCAAGCTGCATATATGGGCAGGGGTTAGTGGCAGTCACGGGTTGCCTATTTAGGCAATCCAGACCTTAAAATACGCGCACAACCCAGCGACTCTGCAGCGGACGGCTGGTGAAAGATTTCGGGCCCTACTTTCATACGTCTGCTTTCTCTTCCCATCTCAAATCTCAATCAGTAAAGACATCATGAGCCAGAACGAAGTCTTGGTCCTCCGTGGAACCCTTGAGGGTCACAACGGCTGGGTTACGTCCCTTGCCACCTCTGCCAGCAACCCCGACATCCTTGTGTCTGGTTCGCGTGACAAGTCGCTTATTGTCTGGAACCTGACCCGTGATGAGCAGTCTTACGGTGAGCCCAAACGCTCGCTGACTGGTCACTCGCACATTGTTCAGGACATTGCGATTTCTCTCGACGGCGCTTACGCCATCTCGGCCTCTTGGGATAAGACTCTCCGTCTTTGGGACCTCAACGACGGTCGCACCATGTGCCGTTTTGTCGGCCACACTGGTGACGTTCTGTCTGTTTCCTTCTCTCAGGACAACCGTCAGATTGTTTCTGCTGGTCGTGACCGTACCATCAAGGTCTGGAACACTCTGGGTAACTGCAAGTACACCTTTGAGGGCCAGAAGTCGCACTCTGACTGGATCTCGACTGTCCGTTTCTCGCCTGGTCAGAAGCGTGAGCACACCATCATTTCGGCTGGTTGGGACAAGCTTGTCAAGGTAAGTTTTACAATTGTTTACAGGGTCGCTGATTTTTTTTTCTTTGCTGCTGCAAATGATGTCACCTATATTTGCTACTTCAGACGGTCTTCAAACAACCGAATGAGACATAACAATATCACCAAGATCTCTGATCTCGGCAGCAAAGAAAAAAATCAGACTCCCTCCGTCGTACAACCAAAGTACTTTTCATACTAACAAACAGGTCTGGGATCTTGAAAAGACCCAGCTCGAGGCCGACAACGTTGGTCACACTGGTTACGTCTCCACCATCACCATTTCTCCCGATGGATCGCTGTGCGCTTCCGGTGGTAAGGACGGTAGCATCAACCTGTGGAACCTCAACGAGTTCTCTCACCTCTACTCTCTGTCGTGCGGTGACGAGATCTTTGCTCTGACCTTCTCGCCCAACCGTTACTGGCTGTGCGCTGCCACTGGCTCGAGCATTAAGATCTTTGACCTTCAGAAGCGTGAGCTCTTTGATGAGCTTAAGCCTGACTTTGTCAAGGAGTCCCCCAATGCCAAGGCCCCCAGCGTCATCTCGCTCGCCTGGTCCGCTGACGGTCAGACTCTGTTCTCGGGTTACACCGACAACGTCATTCGTGTCTGGCAGATCATGCAGTCGAGCTAAACAGTTTTGCTCTCGACTTGTATAAAATGGTTGCAAAAATATTCATGGCCTCTTTTTTTGGTCAATAGATAATCTTTCGAAAATCTTTCGTGTCATTGTAGGCTTTTATGTTTGTAGGTTTCATCAACTCTGTTGAAGTCAAGTCATTATTATCACTGGGGGTGTTCACTGGTTTGTCTCGTTCTTTGAACAGCACCCTTCACCACTGACTTCTATGCAATATTTACAATGCAACAAAATGAAGGATCACACAAACGTGCGCCCAATGTCAAGCATGGCAGCTTCATCACCAGATGCCAGCTCAGGCTGGTCCAAAACACCAGCAATGCATTTCCAAGGATCCCGCGACCCTCCCCAGGCAAGAACCTCTCGGTAGAACCGCTCACCTGCCTCTCTGTTTGTAGGGTCTGCAACAAACAGCTTATCCCAGATGCGATGAGCAATGGCCCGGTCAAACAGATAACAGTAGTAGTTGGCTCCATAGCCAAACAGATGACCAAACTGGGCTGGCCATCGTGACTCTTGCTGGGCCGTGAATAGACTGTACGTCTGTTGAAGCTCATAGAAAATGCGGTTGGGATCAAAGTCTTTAGCAAGAGCAGCATTCGAATGAACCTTTTGGTCGAGAAGCGACAACAGGATCTGATGATGCACTTCAGTCTGATCCAGTGATGACTGAAGGTTGACCTGTGCCTCAAACGCCTCAACAGACAAAGGTTCATCAGTCAGATGATGGCGAGCAAACAGCTGCATCACCTTTGGAGAAGCGGCAAAGCTCTCCATTATGACCGAAGGCAGCTCCACAAAGTCGGTAGCACATCGTGTGCCAGAAACATTGTGGAGACTTGTGCGACCAAGCATCGAGTGAATGGCATGGCCCATTTCATGGAACAGCGTCTGAACCTCGCCAAATGACAGCAAACACTTGTCAGCACTGGGGTCGCGAACAAAATCGCACACTAGAGCAATAATGGGTAGTTGATACTTGCGGCCCTCCTTGACAATAAGAGACGTATCTTCCACGTAGTCAGGCTCAAAGGGCATCACCTCACGCGAACACTGCACGGTGAAGTGAGCAGGATGAGGCGACTTGCCGTCTCGTTGAAACAAATCGCAGTAGATAACCCCGACCTTGCCGTCCTTTTCAGACACAACGTCAAGACGGCGTACCTCGTCATCCCACACTTCACCAGACTTGGTGCTAATGGGCACAAAGCGAATGCCATAAATCTGCGAAAACAGCCGCGAAAGACCCTGCATCACCGTTCCAAGCGAGAAATAGGCCGGTACGACATCTGAACTACGGATCTTGGACCTTCTAGAGTTGGTGACCTTGGCAGAGTAGAACTCGCGGTCCCACGGGTTCAAGACAAGTTGATCTGCTGGCACTGCCGACTCGTCTGCCTTGAGCTTGAGAAGATCAGCCAATTCGAGCTTAGCTCGGGGGCCTGTCTGTTGTGCGAGCTCCACCAAGAACCGATCCACATTCTGGGGCGTGCGAGCCATCTTGTCTTTTAGCTCGTAGTCAGCGTAGCTCTCGTATCCCATCATTGTGGCCAGCTCGGCGCGAGCACGCAGAAACTCGACAAGATGAGACACCTGCTCATCAGTGGCTGTACGCTGGGCCAGCCAGATCTGGCGGCGCGTGTCTTCGTTGCTAATTGTCTGAAGAGCGACATCAGCAATGGGGCCATAGGTAGGGATCTTGATGCGGCCTCCAAACGATTTTAGTCTGCTGGCCAGCGTTGGAGCTAACCCCCATACCTCATTTTTGGAGAAGCTGAGCGACTGTTTGGCAGGTCCGATGTTGTTGAGGAATTGCTGACCAAGAATAGACACTCTGCTCGATAGATCAATGAATCGTTGTCGGCTAGTCGGATCGAGGTTGACACCAGACTTTTTAAAATCAGCAAGCAGGATCTCGCCTACAATGACTTCTTCACTCGACAGAGACTCGACAATCTCTGGAGTGCTGAGAACACGGTCTAGGATGTCGTGAAGCTGGACACTTGTATTGAGCATGTTCATGTAGTCGTACATGACCTCATGCGATTCCTGAGCCACTTGGAGAAAGCGTTTGTCTGGGTGCGAGATGCGGACAAAGGCCACCATATCCACGACTTTACAGATGATATCTGACAAGATGTCAAAGTAGCGGATGGCATTGCGGAGTTCGGAGACATCCGAAGTTGTTCCGGCGTCAATGATGCTAGCACTTAGTTTCTGAGCTCGAAGCAATGAATCTTGTGTGAACTGAGCCATTCCCTCTGGAGAAACGAGATGGCGGTTATCAAAGAGTCCTGTGGCACCACCTGCTGAAGTCGAGCCAAAACTGGCCCGCGCCGACCGTGGGGCGTCGAAGATTTCCCGGATCGCACCGTCATCTGCCAAATGTTCACGAGCCACAACTTGAGTAGCCAGATGCCGTGAGCCCAGTATCCAAAGAGCGCGTCTGCCGGTATTTATACTTGGAGCCTCGAGATGCCGTGAAGCCGTCTGAATGCGGCGCCACGCACTTCCTCGTACGCCAAGTGTCATTGGTCCGTCGTGTCAATAGTGACGAAGCAGTTTGATCTGCTTATAAGTTTCGGTGCGTAGTGCGGCTCGCGTCTGTCTCTGATCACGGGATTTGCAAGAGAAGGAGCCGAGGCCTCAAGTCATAACCAGCACATGTTATTGGAGAGATGAATGAAGGATTAAACCAGATATTGAGACATCTGAAACTCAAGAAGATATAGTGATTGTTATTGGTTACTATTGGTTACAAAGGTTGGCTTCTTATTGGTTGTCGATACGACTGGTCGATAACGGTTACTACTGACTATAATCACTACAAGTAGCTGACAGTTTCTACTATTGCTACTTTTCTCGATGTTATCTCGACTTTAGATGGATTCAAACAAGTGTAATAGCAAACTCATACATCGTAAACTGTTTACTGGGAAATCTGCTTAACCATATCGGCCTCAGGAATGGAACCGCAAATGGTCTCACAAATGATACCAGTCACCAGGTAAGGATCAATGTTCGAGGCAGGACGACGGTCCTCGAAGTATCCAAAGCCCTCCTTGGCGACTGAGCGAGGAATACGAACAGAGGCACCACGGTTGGCAACACCCGACGAAAAAGTGGCCATCGAGGCAGTCTCATGACGACCAGTCAGACGCAGCTCATTGTCCTCACCGTACACAGCAATGTGCTCCTTGTGACGCTTCGACAGCTTCTCAATGGCCTCCTCAATGTACTTCATACCACCAGGGTTACGCATAGCCTCAGTCGAGACATTGGTGTGGCAACCAGCGCCATTCCAGTCTCCCTGCAGAGGCTTGGGGTGGAACGAGACCTTGATACCAAAGTCCTGCGACACACGGTTCAACAGGTAACGAGCAACAGTGAGCTCATCACCCATCTTGATTCCCTCACAGGGTCCGACCTGGAACTCCCACTGAGAAGGCATGACCTCAGCATTGATACCCGAAATGGTGACGCCAGCGTACAGACAGGCACGGAGATGGGCCTCGACAACGTCGGATCCAAAGACCTTACCGGTACCAACACCACAGTAGTAAGGACCCTGAGGAGCAGGGAATCCTCCCTTGGGCCAGCCATAGACATTGTCGTACTGGTCAAACAGAGTGTACTCCTGCTCGATTCCAAACCAGATGATCTGGTCCTTGTGGGCCTCCATCAGCTTGGCACACTCGTGGCGGAAGTTGAACTTGTTGGGGGTACCATTGTTGTTCCAGCACTCAGCCAGGACAAGAATGTTGTCACCCTTGCGGAACGGATCAGCGTAAATGGCCACAGGACGCAGGTAAATGTCAGAGTCATGGCCAGGAGCCTGACCAGTTGAGGAACCATCAAAGTTCCACTCGGGCAGGTCATCGACCGACTTGGGCTTCTTGGTCAGAGTACGAGCCTTTGATCGAATCGAGTTGTTAGCATCAAGCCAGATGTACTCGGCAATGATGACACCACGCTGGTCGAGCTCGAGGTACTTATCGAGGACGGCGGCGTTAGACACAACTGTTGCTGACATTGTGAATTGTGTTGATATGTAATAAGTAGATGGGGGAGAGTAAGATGGGGGGGGGAGGATTGAGAGTTTCTATGTCTTTTGGAAAGACAAAAAACAATACAAAAACAAGAGTAAAGAGGATAAACCTGAGGATCAGACCAGAGGGGAGGGGGGATCCTATCTATATTTATATGTCTACCCTGGACATAGTTAAATTTTGGGGGGTTGGGGGCATTTGACTGCCAAATGGGTGGCTATTGCTATAACGAGGTGGACAGTGAGTCTTTGCAGGGCTAGGGCGTGGTGACCGCTGCCGATTGGCCAGTGTGTTCAAAAAGCAAAGTGGGTAAGGCTGTCCATGTAATGACATGTAAAAGTCTCATGAATTGCGGGTTTTTTTTATATTAATATAACTCAGCAATGATAAAGTGTTATATCTACAAGAATGAACGTGTAGTTTGTTTCTCATTTATCCCCACGTTTTCAATATCGTCGTGCCATCTACCAACTTGTGGTAACCCCCCACCCAGTGGCTCCGGCACCCCCCGAACAAACCCCGTTAAAAGACTGGGCTCAGGTAACAGTGCTTTTTTTCGGAACCCCCTCTGATAAGGGTAGCAGCAGCCAATCACAGCCGTTAGATTGCCGCCTCGGTCAGCTCCGGCGGCATCTTGAAACCTGCCGCTACCGGATAGACACTACGACATTGTGCAGAGTGGCCGAATGGGGGAGGTGCTGCTTGGGGAGCGGCGAGCGGGGAGGAGACACATTTGTGGGTTATTTTGGTCTTCCTTTTCTATTGGTTGGGCTCGTTGTTGTTGGTTCTCGTAAATGAAATGCACTCAACTTTCGTACCGTCTGTCGTATAGTCATCAGTACGAGAACATCTGCTGGTACCGTCGGTCAGCCCCCGGTTAAGGGCATGCGTCCGATATCGGCGACAGCCGCGTCAGGGCACCCCCCCCCCCTCTCTCTCGCTATCTTATCGGGTGGGGGAGTAGGCAGTAAGAAAGAAGGGATCATTCCGAAGCCGTGGCCACTTGTCCCTTAGTTCAGGGATTGGCCAGTTAATCAGCGTATCGTTTATCAGGCCAATCTGCACCCAGTCCTGCATAGACGCAGAGGACTGTTTGATACTAGCCCTAAAGTGGTAATGTACTCGAAGCTCAGTAGGACAAGGCAGTTGATAGGTAGTTTACAGTTAGTGAGTCAGTGAGCGGGTCAATGGATGTCAATGGATGCTAATGGATGTCAATAGACGTCAATGGATATGAATAGACAGATCAACAGATAATATACAGGTCAATGGACGAATAAGTGAAGTCGTATACACACCGTCAAGTCATAAACAGCCAATAGATTCCTAATCTACAAGTATGCACCTTAAACTAGCAATCCTGCGGTTAACGATTAGGCTAAGCTTTAACTACAGATAAGCATGGTCTGCGTTAACCGGAAAGGGACAATTCTAGCTGGAATAGGCATATACAATGCACCCTAAGGACCGATAGTCGTGCAGCAGATAAGACGGGTTAGCCACATACAGCCAATGATTTTGTAGCATGTTGAAGCAGCCAATAGCGTCCCCGCTGCTGTCATGCAGTACCCATAGTGGTCAGAGTCTATTTTAACCCCTGGTCATCAGTGCTGTGAGCAACTCTGTCATGACTATTTGGGCTGTAATAGTACATGTGCTTCAATTGTCGGGGCCGTTTACTAAAGTGCTGTTATCTGCTGTCTAACATCGTAGATAACCTCAACTAGGATAGTGTGGGGCTCCAGAATGGTGGATCCCTGGGACCTTGAATCTTGAGTCAAGTCTCTGAGATGTAGATTAAGAGCATCCATCGCCCATTGGTGATTAATAGACTTTATGGCCGTTTACAGTGTTATTCAGGATAACATAAGTTGTACAACGGTCTAGTAGTGCCAATTTATATTCAATGTTTATTGGCTATGGATAAAGGTGGGGTAGACTCTTATTACAACAGCTATTAAGGAGCTATAAGAAGCTGTAAGGATATAAGGAGCTACAAAAGAGCTACAAGGAGCTACCAAAGAGCTATAAGGAGCTACAACCCTGAAACCTACAAACTCGCGACTCTTAAACTTGAATAATTTCAAACAAAAGTATGTGGTGGCCCCAATAATGCATAACTCTTGGTGACTTTGACCTTACTACCCCATACCTATGCTATACTAATGGGTTCTCGACCATCACTTTGTGCGTTTGCCTCATCTGCCACCGTAATTACGACTGTCTTAAGACGTCCCGGCTCTCCCTGACCAAGTATGCGGTCAAACTTCGCTACTCCTAACTGAGCATATGCAGGTCAACCGTCGGCTACTACATTTGGTGGCCTGCATTCAACTTCTGCAGGAACAAATGAGCTAGGCGCCAAGCGGAACGAGACGCGAATGACACGAAAAATAACATCCATCCAACAGATAACAAGGAATACACTCACATAACGGATCATCAACAAGTCTAGTATGCTTGTTTATGCTCACATCCAATAACCCATATCTCTACCCAAGGACATCTCCGCATAATCCGAGAATCTTTGCCCCATAATCTTGGCTTGGTTGATCAGGGCTCAGCCCGTACCCTGATACATGATACCTGAGCTCGCGCAATGACAGTCAACTAAAAGGGGGAACAACATGGTATTATTTTGTGTACCAAAAAATGTGCTTGATATTAGCACGTAGAATAATGACTTTATCACGTCGTTTTGCCTACGACTTCTTTGAAGCCTGGCTGTAATTAGCGCTTATGCGCGTGTCGATCATATGCATGCAGAGTGCTACGCGAATCATATGGGGACAACAATGTGGAGGTGTTGCTCCCCTATATAAAGGGGTGTTTTGCCACCTGCTCTTTTGCCACCTGCTCCTGTTCTCTATTGATACACACTATTCTACTTTCTGATCTCGCTCGGTTTTTACTATGGCAAATAAATACTGCCGCAAGCAATTGATATTGCTCTCGACACAGTTGAGGCCAGCCAGAAGGCTAAAGCGAAGGTCCTTGCTGATAAACTCAAGATGTTTATGAAGCATGTGGCTCTCCTGCAGATGAAGGGAGTTAATTGGCCGTCGAAGAAGTCGGACCGTGCCTACCTTATGACAGCCTCCCTTCACGACTTGTTTACACGTTGGGAACTGACTGTGAGCTCTCCCCAAAAGCCTTCTATCTCTTCTATCTGCGGTTTGAGATTGACCTGTTCAATGTTGTTGGCCCAGGTTCGCTAGTCTTGAGCCGTGGCAACAAAGATTCCGACCGCAAAGCTATGGAGAGAGTGGGTATTGCCGTTGTTTCTGCGTTTGGCCCCAAAACACTTGAACTCATCAACCGCGGAAAGAACGAGTTTGAAACTGCTCTAGGATCTACTTTTAACGACAAGCTATCTGCCGAGGTTCTCCTCCGATCTAAGGCTGGCAAAGATGTCGCATTTTCCATCTACACTGATACTTTAGCTGCATGGGTTAACAAACGTGTTGCGTCTGATCCCTCTCAGTCCTCCTCGGAGGTTCAGCAGCCCGTGAGCACTGTGTACCGTGACACCGATCTCCCTGATTTGGATGAAACTGCTGCTGCTGCCGATAGTTCATTGCTCTCCGGAGAAGATGGACCCCACATGTGGGACCACCACCTGTTTGGTACTGGATTCACGCTCCGTACGATCTACCACGGCAAACAGGAGCGCATGACCTGGCTCTTTAAGAAGCTGGGCATGCCTAGCCACTTGACTGGTGCGAATGCCAAGGATTGCATTGCGTTTCTCGCTACACGATGCTACATTGACGGATATCAGGTGGTTCTTAGGGAGCCCATGCGTCCATTTGTGGGCTCTCCCAGCAAGGTTCCTGATGACTCGCGCACCTATGCTGAGGTTATTGAGTTCCACACATTGATCGAGATTAATTGCCGAACAAGTGGTGCAATGATGTATTTCGGCCAAGATAAGCCTGAGGTATGGAAGAAGTGGCTTGATAAACTTGAGAGAGAGTCAGTCTAAGAGTCACACCTGAGCCTCTGTGCCACGTCCCAAGAGCCTTCTTTCCGCTCACCCTCCCATTCTTCTATTGTGATGTTTATTGTGTCGTGACGATCCAATACACCTGGTTAATTGTTTTATATACATAGCGCATTAATAAATTCATTATTCATATGATGATACTGTGAATCTTAGATGCATTATGCAGGGGTACCAGTGAACATAAAGCTGTTTGGTGCCACCTCATTCTCTTCTCGTCCACACCACTTTCTTTGGACTTTTTTGCGCTTGCTACACCTCAGTATTATTATTTGTGAATTGTTGTTCCTCACCATGACATATATTCATACATTGGCGGACCTGTACGAATGTGTGCATTCGATTTTGGATGCAGAAACCGACGCCGCAAAGGAGCGTGAAGCGGAGGAACTTTATAATGGACTCATAGAGTTCATGACTCGTTTGAGTGCCGGGCAGGCCAGGACAGGGAGAAGAGAAAAGAGGTTCAAGGGTGCTTATGAGATGGCAAGCTCCTATAATGCCTTTGTAGCCGTTTGCCATTCACTGACGACTGAAGTACCAGCTCCCCCAATGACCTTTTACACCTGCTATCAAGCATTTGAGACTTGTCTATGGGATACTTTTAAACCAGGCGCTCAAGGCGGGACTACCTCCTCAGATCCGTATCGCCAAGTTGTGAGTGGAATGGCCTTTTATATTGTTTTCAAGCAGGGCGCCAAAGCAACTCAATTCGTCAAACGCGGAATTATTGAATCCTATCAGCAAAATGTTGATTGCCCTAAACGATTTCGGGAGCTGGTCAAGGCTCTGTTCAGACTCATGTCACGCTCGTTTCGCAAGCAATCTGAGGCGCTGGGTATTTTTCATATTAGGTTCTTGATGCATGCCGAGACTGTGAGTGCTGTTGAGATTGCGCATAGCCTTCTGTCCGTTATGCCCCCTCTGTGGGGAGTGGAGCGCAAAAAAGGCACATTTAACAAGTATTTTAACGTGTTGTATTACCCCACAGTTCAAACTGATGGAAAGTCCATTAACCAGAATGAACCTGGTGCTGCCGTCCAGTTGGATCCTGGCTCATTGCTCCCCGGAGAAAATGGACCCCACATCTGGGATGAGGAGCTGTTTGGTACTAAAATCACGCTTCGTGTAATGTACCACGAGAAACAGGAGCGCCTAACCAGTTTCTTTAAGACACTGGACATGCCCTGCCACTTGACTGGTGCAAAAGCCAAGGCTTGTATTGCGTTTCTCGCTACGCGATGCTTCATTGACGGACATCGGGTGAAGCTCAGGGAACCCAACCTTCCATTTGAGGTCTCTATCCCTTACGATAGTTCTCCTGACGAGCGTGCGTTGGCCGAGGTACTTCAGTGGAGCCGTGGTGCAATGGCCGACTTCGCCGACGATGACCCTGAAGCATGGAAGGAGTGGCTTGATGAAGTTAACTGCGAATAAGAGAGACACTGTGTACAGTAGTTGTGGCCAGTCACCAGAGCTGCGGTGCCGATGAGAAGCTTAAAATATGAGCTTCAAGCAGGCGTAGAATCACAGCAGATATGAGGCTCTGTGACACTTCTGATAAGCTTTATTGCTATCCACACGTCTAATTTACTTTACCGTAACTGCGTATTGCCTTAACTTGTTTCTGGCCTGTTTTAATGTACGTAATTGGTCAAATATGTCGATTCTTCCTTCGTATATGAGAAAGCCGGGGCAAGGGCGCATGCATTTAAACGGGTAGCTGCATCCTCATATGCAGATCGTCAGTTATGCAAGATGCCGAAAAAGGCCACTTAGCCGTACGCCTCATGCATCCAGGGGGGCCTCAAAGCTCACCAATTACAAATGAGGCCTCATTGACTGATTTAACCAAAAAGGGGTTTGCATGTGACGACAACCATGCGGTAGTGGTGGGCAGTCCCCCTATATAAAAAAGGGGGGACTGCCCGCTCTACTTTGCTTCCTCCTTTTAACCTCATTCTAGTTCCTCAACTCAATCATCAATTTGCACCATGCCAGACCATACTTTCGGTATTGATACACTAAAGGCATTCCAGAAAGATGTACTTTGTATCATGCGCCTAACTGACGAGACCGCGAACGAGGATCGCTTCGAGTCTCTCTTCCGTTCAATTTGGAGCTTCATTGAAAGTCTGATTGCTGGCAAGACCAAACCCCCTCAACAGGTTGAGAAAGAACTGGACCCTGCCTACAGGATGGCCTTCCTGTTTATCGTTTCCCAGAGCTATTACATCCAAAATCTGAGGGTCGAAAGAGTAATTCTGCCAGGCAGAATTCTTATCTGTCATGAGGCGTTTGAAGCCCATCTGCAAGCTGTTTTTGCTCCAGGAGCTGAAGGCTTAGGTGTTGCGGAGGTAACTTCTTACCGCCAAGTCGTTGGTCAACTGGCTCTTCGTATTGCTTCAGAGTATTTCCCCGAAGTAGTTGAACATGTCGAACATGCAAAGGCTGTGTTACCCAATACTCCTGACTCCAGACCTCTTGAAACATCTTTGTCTAACCTCAAGCAACTCTTGGCTACAATGAAGGACGAGTGTGAAGATATTGAAGCTTACACGATGTTCCATCCAAATGACCCACTGCCCTACAAAGTTCATATCTGGGACCAGGAGCTGTTTGGCACCAAATCTACACTCCGTAACTTGTACTATGGCGATTATCTCGGAATGACACGGCTCTTTTCGATGCTGAACATGCCTCATCTCCCGAATCTCAGAATGGCAAAGTGTTGCATTGTGTTTATTGCCACGGGATGCGTCATTAACGGCCGTCGTTTGACACTCAGGGTGCCCGAATGTCCTTTTAAGGAATTTCGCTTTAATCTGACTGGTCTGCCTGCTGACCAGCGAGCATTCATGGAAGTTGTTCACCGGAGTCGTGGTATGATGCGGGTGTTTGCTGGTGATACGCCTCAAGTATGGAAGAGATGGCTCGATAAGCTCAAGCGGTAGACTCGGTGAATCCATCTGAAGAGCTTTCTTCTATCTGTCCTCCCGTCTGTTCCACCTCACACCTGCTTCTTTATATATGGGTTAAATGTGTTGAATCAATCTGAGCTTAATAAATATCTTATACTCTACTTCAGAATTCATATACAGTGGAAAGACTACACCAAGTCGACAGTCTCACAAAAGAAGTTGATGTCTCTGTTCGAGCTTAGATACACGTGGGATCAAATATGGGACATTCATTCCAGTCCCTCTCTAATAGCAAGAACCGGCCATTGAGATGTCGGTGACCCTCAGCTAGCTCGGAGCGTTGCAGAAACTGTGGTGGAGGCCGCTACCACATGTTGCAGCTCTGCATCCAACCAGTTTGTGACGTCTACTAGCGGCAACAGTGTCGGTAGCACAGCGCAAGGTCTGCTGCGGTCGCGCATAACTGTGATAGCCAGTCCTCAACCCGGAACCCACGCCTCTTCACCCGCTCCGGAAGTCCAGCAGTCCATGACCTTTGTGACTTGTAGCACAGTACCAGCTGATGACCCGTCTATCAATCTTATTGAGCCTAATACTGCTGCCGAGTTGGACCGTGGTGCATTGCTCCCCGAAGAAAATGGACCCCACATATGGGATTAGGAGTTGTTTGGCACTAAACTCACACTCCGTAAGGTGTACCACAACACGCAGATCTGTATGAGCTTGCTCTTCATAATGTTGGACATGCCTACCCACTTGACTGGTGAGAAAGCCGAGGCTTGTATAGAGTTTCTCGCTATGAGATGCTTTATTGACAGACGGCGTGTGAAGATCAGGAGCCCGACCTTCCATTTAAGACCTCTATCCCGAAAAATGCGTCACCTTACCAGCGCATTGGCCGGATATTTTACAGAGCGGTTATGCAATGATCTGCTTTGCTGATGATAAGCCTGAAGTATGGAAAAAGTGGCTTGACAAACTAAAGAGCGAAAATGAGATGAATCGCATGACAATGAGGCAAACTACAAAGCATCTTGCTATTGATAACATTATGGACAAACAAAAGTCCGACGGGGATCTCGACAAGGAATCTGACGAGGAATCTGATGAAGACTCTGAGGAAGACTCCTATGAAGACCCCGACGAAGCCTCGGACGAAGACTCTGACGAAGAATCCTTTTGTTAAGGAGATTTGTTCATCTACCTGACTGATTATTCTTGTTCTAGAGATCATCGTGCGGGCTGGATAAAAATGTGTCGAGTATAATCGAGTGTTACGGTAACCAGCTTAAATATGTTCCTTTTAATTCCTAGAATGATAGTTACGGACAATGTAATGTTATGTGCAATTGTAGGTAGTATTTATTGGTCATAAGGACCTTAAATGGGGCCTGACACGACAATGACTATAGTCACACATGTAGCAGGGTCATATCCTGGTCCCTTTTCCTGCTGAGAAGAGCTCGTCACTGGATGTTTTTCATCGGAGCCGTGGTGAAACGTTATTTTTTACCTATAGCGAGCTGAATATTTTGGAATAAATGGTTCGACTAACTCAAGAACTAAGAGGAGTGTGGTGACGAAGTGAGCACATGTGACTCTCAATGTGACTTTTGAGGAAGTTTCTTCAGTTCACCCGCCTCACTTACCTCTACTATTGTTTCATCCGTTCTCTTAGAAGCTGCTTGCGTGTGAATAGTTTCATAGCTGTCCGAAAATGCTTCTCTATTGCTTCTTACTGTCAATTGGTTAGAACTCATTCCATTCCATAGGTGAAGGAAGATGCATATGCATTTAAGCGGCCCATGGCTGCATCCTCATAAGCAGGGCAGTTATGCAAGGAGCCGAAATAGTGCAAACCCTACATCATATCCGAGGGGGGGGGGGGCCTCAAATCACAGGTGGACAACAACGGAGCGGTGGTCGTGGTGCAGTATATAAGGCGGGACTTGCCCATTTTACTCTTTTCCTCTTTTTTTTTAACCACATTCTAGTTCCTGAACTCAATCATCATTTTCCACCATGTCTGACTTTCCTTTCGGCATTGACACGTTGAAGCCGTATCAGAAAGATGTACTGTCTATCGTGCGCCTAACTAACGAGACCGAGAAGAAGGCTCAACTAGAGTCTGTTTGTCGTGAATTTCGTTCCTTACTTGTACGTCTGGGTTGCACGATGGCCACGGCGCCTCCACAGGTGGAGAAAGAACTGGAATTTGCTATCGATGCGACCTTCTACTTTTATGCGGTGCTGAGCTATTGCTTCAATAACCTGCGCACTATCGGCAAGCTCCACCCAGTCAGATTTTTTATCCGCTATGATGCTTTTGAGGCTCATATGCAAGATGCTTTTGCACCAGGAGCTGAAGGCTTAGATTTTGAGGAGCGACGGTCGTATCGTCAAGTGGTAGATCAAATGGCTATTCGTATGGCCTCGGAGTATTACCCCGAAATGGTTGGCCTCATTGAAAGGGGCAGGGATCAATTGGCCACTATTCGTGACTTCAGTCCTCGAGATAGAATCCGGAGTTCTAGGTCTTTTGTCTGCAAATTGATCGATGAAGAGATCTTGGAGCGCAAGCAGTCATTGATTACTCTTAGACAACAAGCTGCTGCTGTCCAGGATGTTTATCCAAGTGGTGCTATTGCCCCCAATTGGAGACACCTCGAATCTCATATCTGGGACCAGAAGTTGTTTGACACCGCAGTTACACTCCGTGAGGTGTACTATGGCGATGAGTCCCAAAAGACGCGGCTGTTTACGATGCTGGGCATGCCTCGCCATCTGACTGGTTCCAAGGCTAAGGCTTGCATTGTGTTTATTGCAACTCAATGCCTTATTGATGGCCGTCGGTTGAGTCTCAGGGACCCCGACCGTCCGGTTGAGGAAGCTGGCCTTGAGTCAGACAACTTGCCTCCTGCGTTGCGAGCAGCAGCCGAGGTTGATTGGCGCACCCGTGGTGTGATGCGGGAGTTTTCTGATGACAAGCCTAAAGTATGGAAGAAGTGGCTTAATAAAATCAAGCACGACCGAGGATCTGGCAAAGAACCAGAGCCTATGGAAGACTCGGCACACCTTTTGAGAAGCTTTCTTCCGGTTCACCCTTATTTGCTACCTCCTTTCTTCACAATTTGAGGTTTAAATGTGTCAAATAAATTTTATAAATCCTTTTTTATTCCAAAGGTGGTACCTAAATGTTGAGTATTAATTTATCTAAGTAACGACTCATATACTGCCAGCATCAAGACAGTGAGATGGGACCTTAAGAGTGTTTGGTTCGGGATTCTTAATACAATTCAGAGAATAAGACTCCAAAAGCCACAATTGTAAATGTACTAGCACAATACAGGATGTTCTAAAGTCATAAATTGCAAAAAACCTCATACAATTGGGCTCTACTAAACACCATCTACACAATCTGAAGGTACTCGGTAGGTGAGGTCGATATGTTACCCCAACCCTGATGTTTCTTGTGAGCGAAAGCATCAACCGAACTTCTCCATTTTAACAGCTTGTTTGGCTAGAGAGGGAAGGTCATGGACGAGTATATATATGATCTTCCACCACCACCTCCTCCGACAACTGGAGGTATTCGTGTGAAGCGTGGCAGATGGGAGGCCGAGGCTGGAGAGGACGGTGACAATGACTCGAGGAGATCAAGATCAGAAGCGTTAGATGGATCACTTGCTGCAGTGTCACCAGCAGTACGTGCAGCCGCAGAGGACGCCGAGAAATGGATAGCTGAGAGGCGCAAGAACTGGCCATCGGCAGCGCGAGTCAGCGAGAAGCTTAAGTTGGAGGCTTCACGTTCTGTGCCATCTACACCTCCAACTCTTGAGACCGATTCGCGAAGACCCATTTGCAAGTATTTTGCCGAGGGAAGATGTCGGTCAGGCAACAAGTGCAAGTTTCGCCATGATCCACAGTCTACAAATGGAACCAGATATAAACGGTTTGAAGCTCCTGTCAAAGCGTCTCTCTTCAAGCGTCTTGTCCAGGCAGATATGGACGACGACAACTCCAAAGTCCTCGACTTTATTGCCTATCTTGATTCACAAGGGCTGTTGGCCTTATAACTGAGTCAACTAAGTCGAGGAATCTTGGAAACTGCGCCAAAAAATCACTGCTGGCTAATGCTCATGCCAGTCTCTTCGGTTGGTGGTGCTTTGACATGTCAATTTGCATTTGATCCCTATTTATTATTCATCCTAATCGCATCCAATTCCTTAAATAGTCGTTATAAAAGATTCGACTCAAACATCGCCGGCCATTGCTAGAGCTACTACTGTAGCAACCCCGCCAACAGCAGCGGCTCCTAGGTATTTGCCAGCAGCTGCACCAACACGACGCAGCTTTACGTAGCGGGGCTTGTCCTCAGGAGTCGCGTCCACGTGGGTCTCGGGTGAAAGAGCCTTGTCGTCACTGACAACGTCAGAAACCTTGTTGACAACTTGCTTGTCTTCTTCATCCTCTTGTTCGTCCTCGTCCTGGTCATCCTCGGCATCAGAGGTGAGATCCATTTCAATGACATTTCTGGGAAGCCTTGGTAGACAGCAACCGAGCATTGGCGGCAAAATGGGTGGCGCACCAACTGTTGGAGATGACGTCTCGGCAGCAACTGCCTCAGGCTCGTCGTCAGCTTCGCGACATCGCTTACCGAGAATAGTTGGAACAGAGCCTCCAACTTCAGATTTCGATTCTTCAATCTGACCTGTCTTCCAATCAACCTTTGAAAGTCTCCTGGCAAGCTCCTGCAATACCTCATCGACAAGTCCTTGACGATCGCTACAAGGCGAGCTTGCGAGCCCAGCAACACCAAGCCGATCTCTATAGAGTCCCATCACCGTCTGCCAAGCATTTTCGACAATGTCGGTCATGGGAGCCCAATAATTAATTGGTGCCCCTTCCACATAGCCATCCCGTAGGACACCCGTCATCTCGGACATATGCCCGTATGAAGAATCGCGCTGCGACTCCAAATACTTCTCATAGTCCTGGAGCGAGAGGCTTTGACCTTGTGACTTCCTCTTCCAGTCCATCAGCATTTCACTCAAAAACTCGTACTTCGTCTTGGCAGCACAGAGAGGAGTACACTTCAATTCGTCACGGGCATTAGAACTTGATCCATCCGAGTCGAAACTCAATTCATTATTTGACATATCCCAATCGTCACTGTCGTCACAATTCTCTCCATCAAGGTAGTAAGCGTAATTATAAGAATCGCGCCTAGGTTTGTAGTCACCATCATCATCCTCATCTTCAGACGGCAGATCCCAGCTCAAGAAGACGCCATCCTTTCGGTAAGGCTCATCCCCGTCGCTGCTATCTTCATCCTCGCTAACGACAAGGTCGAGAGGATCAATCAGGTTCGATACCCCGCTGTTGCTGGCGGCCTGGTCGCCCGACTTGTTATCAGATACAGCAGCAGTCTTGTGCTTATCAGTTGACGCAGCCTTGTCGGGATTCGTACCAGATGAAGATCCACAGGAATCAGAAAGAGGCGTATAAGAGACAATGAGTTCGACACCTTTCTCGCACAGAGACAGGTGTGCACCAGTAAGAAGAGGTACTGGGTCAAGGACGAGGACGCCGTTGATAAACGACAGGTTACGCGAGGCGTTATCCTCATAAAACACAGTCGAATCGCGCACATACATAAAGCCATGGATGCTGGAGATGGAGCGCCAGGCAAAGTAGGCATTTGTTTCCAGTGCCCTACGTTCCAGCACTGACTCAGACGCTCGGCCAACAGGCACCTTTTTGCCCGACAGCGGCAACGTTATGGTCCGTTCGCTAGGTTCTCCAGCGGCAATGCCATTATCCACACGAGTCAACGTCACCACAAGAGTTTCACGATCAACGGGCGATAAGACAGCCTTGTCAACTTCAGTGGCCCCGTTGGCCTTATATTTGGAAACCTCATCTGTATCGGGCATTCTGGATATGGCGTAGCGGTGGCCCTTTCGACTTGAGAGTAGTGGCGCAACAACGGCAAAGAGCACGGGAGCCAGCTAAACAAAATTGGTTTTAATGACGAAAAACAGTCCGCCAAGCTTATACAAAGTGATACGTAGGCAGTTCTACCAACGTCGTACTCCACACAGTTAAACTTGGGTGAATGGCTGTCTAACAAGTGGCAGTTATCATGGGAGGGTTAGTCAACCGTTGCTCATTGAGGGTTACTCATGCATGGCTTAATGGGGTATGTGCAGGGCCGCATATATGTGGGGTAAGGGAAAATAGATAGGATTAAGAGGTGGTAGGAATAGGAGGAAATGGAGGAAAAGAAGGAAAAGAAGGGGAAAGGAGGAAAGGAGTGTAGGAGTGTACAATTTATCAATAAAGGAGAGATTAACAGAGTTGTTTGTTGGTTTTTATGTCTTTTCAACACTGCATTGAGGAAGACAGGGTGAATATTGTTATAAACGACATGATTAGATAACAGCGTAACGAACAAACAAAGGAGGGTAAAGTCAGATCAGGTGACTCATATACACGTTAATGGCAACAAAATCCCAATTACTGTCGCAGTATCATCAAACCAATAGGCTACAAATATAGGAAACCGGCATTTTGCTTCGGAAAATGTCACTGGCTGTCATGCATGGCCGATGGCGCGGCTGCTGCGCCTAACCGCAATCCTAACCGCGATACGTTCCCCCCACGAAACTTAGACTCATACCAACCACTTTGATCCCGCATTTTTGCTCGAACAATCTGACCTCTTGCACACACAGCTATTACTTGATAGTGTATATTTTACTGTACTAAAGTGTGCGATTAGTCAGTTGAATCCTGGCTCCTCTCCCGCTTTCGTCTTGCCTCGCGCTGCCAACCAACCGTCCCCTACAACCATGTCTGACTACCCAGCTCCTCCTCCTAACCAGTACGTGCTTGCTCTGGACCAGGGAACCACGTCGGCACGCGCCATCATCTTCTCTAGTGACGGTGCACCAGTGGCATCACACCAAATTGAGCTCACGCAGATCTATCCGCACCCAGGCTGGGTTGAACATGATCCGCTGGAACTAGCTCGTGTGTGCCGTGAATGTGTCGACGTAGTGGCTCGCCAGCTCGACGAAAAATTCATCCCTCGCGATGCTGTCAAGGCCATGGGCATCACCAATCAGCGTGAAACTTCCATTCTGTGGGACCGTCGAACAGGCCAGCCCGTCTACAACGCCATTGTGTGGTCCGACGCTCGTACTGAGGACACGGTGGAACGTCTTGCTGCCAAGGACGGCGCCGACAAGGTTCGTGAACTGTGCGGACTGCACCTGTCAACGTATTTCTCGGCCATCAAGGTTAGATGGATGCTTGATAATGTGGCTGCTGCTGCTGAAGTCTACGAGTCGGGAAATCTGTGCTACGGTACTGTGGATTCCTGGATCCTCTACAACTTCACGGGCGGCGCGCGCCACATTACTGATGCCACCAATGCTAGTCGATCCATGCTTATGAACATCAAGACACTGCAGTACGATCCGTATCTGCTCGAGTTTTTTGGCGTCGAGAAGCTCATTCTACCCGAGGTATTGTCGAGCTCAGAGGTGTATGGGTATCTGAGTCCTGACGATGGTGCATTCCCAGGCTTACCACTGTCTGGGTGTCTCGGAGATCAATCGGCCGCTCTTGTCGGACATTTAGGCTTTGATAAGGGTGATGCCAAAAACACCTATGGAACAGGCTGTTTCCTGCTGTACAACACAGGATCAGAGCCCGTCGTGTCCAAGAATGGCCTGCTGACAACAATTGCCTACCAGCTCCAAGGCGAGTCGCCTGTTTATGCACTTGAGGGTCCTATTGCTGTTGCTGGAAGCGTCATCAAGTGGTTCCGTAACAATCTCGGAGTCATTGAGACGAACGAGCAGATGAGTGAGCTCGCGTCGCAGGTGCCCGATTCGGGCGGCGTGTTCTTTGTGACGGCGTTTGCAGGGCTCTTTGCCCCATACTGGCGTCCCGATGCTCGAGGCACTATTGTAGGCATTACAGCTTTCACGACACGCGCACATCTTGCACGTGCTGCACTCGAAGCAACTTGCTACCAGACCCGCGCCATTCTCGACAAGATGGGTCAAGATTCGGGCCATCCTTTCCGCCAGCTACTTGTGGACGGTGGAATGTCGAGCTCAAGTGTTGCCATGCAAATACAGGCAGATATCCTTGGCATCAACGTTATTCGTCCTGCCATGCGCGAACCCACAGCACTGGGTGCAGCTATTGCAGCCGGGCTGGCGGTCGGTGTTTGGTCATCGACAGCAGATGTACGCGCCAAGTTTGAGGCCCGCCGCTCAGTGACTGAATTCGTACCATCTCTATCTGCTTCTCAACGTGATGAAGGCTATAACCAGTGGGAGCGGGCCGTTGAGCGCTCGTGTGGATGGGTCGAGGCTCGACACTAATGACCAAGGGGTCCAGTTACAATGTACCAAACTATAGAGGCAGTAAGTAGAACGATACAACTGCCATGGTTACATTGTTATGTGTCTAGTATCTTTGTGTATACAGGAATGAGACTTTCTTGATAAGTGAGAGAATCTTAGTATGTTGGCTTGTTCGTACCAGAGAACCGTGACGACAACAGCGGAAGCTGAAGTTGTACAACCATTGCGAGCTCCACTACGTTCCTTAGGTACCATTAACTTATCAGATATTTAATTATTTATTTATTTATTTATTCGACACATTTGACCCATATAAAATAAAAGCAGCAATTGAGGTGGGACAGACTCGTGAACCGCCTGCAAACTCAGAAGTTCACAGAGTCTCACACCTGCTCTGCTTCTTCGCCTGACTCTTCCTCGAGCTTAAGCTTATCAAGCCACTCCTTCCATACTTGAGGCTTATCATCGGCGAACCGCGTCATGGCAGCGCGGGTCCGCCAAAGAATCTCCATGAATGCACCCTGGTCAGCAGACGCGGAACGCGGGACAGAGCCCTGAAGTGGAGCTTGCGGTTCCCTGAGCTTCACACGACTTCCTTCAATGAAGCATGCCGTGGCGAGAAACTCAATACAAGCCTTGGCTCTTGCACCAGTCAAGTGGCTAGGC